>NW_004624765.1:863166-885933 GCF_000247695.1 Heterocephalus glaber | reverse complement strand
AAAAATGATGAGAAATGGAAAAAATGGAAATAAAGTCTTTGTAAATAGGGAAGGGTGGAGGGGGTGAAGGGAGGGCTAGGAATGGGGAGAAAATAAGAACCAAGATGCATCATGTAAAGGTACAATTCCCAATGAGAAATGTAATTGTGTTGTAGACCTATAATGTACCAATAAAAGAATTTAATACAAAAAAAGACTACATTTTATTTTGTCCCATTTATTTACTTGGATTTTAAATGAGTGCTGTATTAGATAATATGAGATTATAGAGATTAAGCAGATATCAAAAATGGCTGGCAAGAATACAGTAGAAGTTATAAGAACACACTGAGCTAATCTTTAAAAATGCACATATTACTTCCCCAAACCTAGTATCTTAGAGAACTCTAAAAAACACAAAAATACAAAAAACAGACATTCACTTTTACATTACATCATCACATGTCTATACCCTTTGAAAAAATCCACTGTACACTCATGATAGTATGAAACCTTTAGCAAATAAAGTCTTAATATTCTGAAAATAATTTTGACCCTGTGGATATCCTAAAAGTACCTTGGAGATCTCAAAGAGTCCCAATTCTAGTGCGGGGACTACCACACCATGGGCTGTGGATGTCATGTTTAAGAAGCATCTATGCACATGCACGTATGAAACACACTCAGTGCGGGTCTGGCATGCAGTGGGCAAGAAGCACTGGCTACTACATTTACAGAGGACAAATAAATTCACAGAAAATTTTTCCAGAATAAGAGAAAGGCACTCAGAATGGAACCTCAGAGAAGTCTGCATTTTAAAGCATGCATTCCAATTTGAAGTACAACCAAGAGAAACTATTGTACAATGGCTGGGCTTTGTCATAATATATTAGATCATTGTAAGCAAACTAGTAAAACAAAATACAAAAGTTAATAAATTTAAACCTTTCAAAAACAAAAACATTCACATGCATTCGTATTTCATTTGGAATTACTCATACATTGCCAAGAAAAGTTGTAAAAAATGGAAATATGACTAGTCCATTTGGTAAAGTATGGTTAAGACAGATGGATGGGTAGATGGATAGGTGATACATAGATAGATAGATAGATGATAGATAGATAGATAGATAGATAGATAGATAGATAGATAGATAGATAGATGTTCAAACTCCGTTCTTCCCCTTTGTTCATCCCTTAACCCACAACTAAAGTAGAGAAATAGCTATGGATTGTTGGTCTTCTACAAGATGGTTATTTTACTGGAAAACATGCTTATATACAAAATATGTTTACTTCATATGTAATCAAATATGAGAAAGAGGAAAAGGAAGGAGAGAAGAATCCGAGACATGTTCCCACATGTTATCTACTGAATTGTATTCACTCACTGTGTTTAAATCCTATCTTGCAACTTCCCTGTAATTGGAGTGAGGGTTTCTAAAAGGTAATTAAGGTTACATGAGGACCCATGGGTGGGATCCTAATTCTCCCACCCTAGATTAACAGTCTTATAAGAAAAAAAGAACAGATTCCCTCCGGACACACATGAACACAGGGAAGAAAAACCATGTGAAGACATGGTGAGAAGGTGGCAGTCTGCAAGCCAAGGAAGAAAGACCGCATGAAAACCCAACCATACTGGGACCTTGATCTCAAACCTCCAGCCTCCAGAAGGGTTAGAAAATAAATTTCTGTTGTTAAAGCCACCCCACCCTTTGGCATTTTGTTGCAGAAACTTGAAAAGACTGAAACAATGTCTACAATCCTTTTTATGATCTTTGAGTGCATGACTTCTGAAGTCCTAATGCATATTCTCTTACAAATGTACAAGAAAGGCATCCCTTATACAGAAAGAAGTAGGGGGAACTATCAAAATTATCCAACTCTATTTATTCTCACAAATTTCCCAAGTATTGGTCATAAATAGAAATTAGTTACCCTAAGATCAATTTACTAAATTTGCCATAAGAATGCATACATATTAAGTAAATGTTTTTCATTTCCTTTTTCAGATTATAAAAAGAACTAGGGCAATTAAGTTGATGACAACTATGGGCAGCTAATCTGGAAGATGATCTTTTTGTAGTCGCCAACATGCAATAAGGTTACCCTGTGTAGCCAGGAGGATACTGAGGACATGACGGAACGTGAGTTCCAAGGCTAGGTCATAAAATACATTGCAACGTCACTCTGCCTTCTTTTGGATCATTCAGTCTGGTGGATGCCAACCACCATTTTGTAAGGACACTCAAGCAACCCACTGGGGCAAGTTTTGTGGTAATGAGTTGAGATTGCTGCCAGCCACCATCAACTTGCCTGCCATATGAAGGAGACACCTTGAAGCAAGTCTTCCACCATCTCTGCCAAATGTCCTAGCTGACATCTTGACTGTAATCTCATGACAGACCCTGACCCAGTACTTAGGGGGTGCTCATAAATTCTTGGCCTTTAGGAAATCTGTGATATAATAAACTTTTGTTATTATTTTGAGCCCCCAAGTTTTAGAGTAATTTGTTTTGTGTACAGTGATAAATAGACAAGTAATACAACTGAGGCTAGTACAGTTACAGCATCATTGTTATTGGCGTATTCATTTATGAAGTTCTACCAAGAAAAACTTTATTTACTTCAAATGTGTGAGAAAATTTAGAATAACAAGAAAAAAAAAAGAATATGAACTTTGGGATCAAATCAGGCAATTTAAAATCTAGCACTTCATAAGGCATATCCCAGGGCTGAGGATTTAGCTCAGGGGTTCCACCACCTGCCCCGCAAGTGCAAGGTTGCGAGTTCAATCCCTGGCACCAAAAAAAAAAAAAAAAAAAAAAACAATAAACAAAAACATAAGGCATATCTCAAAGAAGATATTCAAGTGGACTACAACTGTATGAAAAGATACTCGCCCTAATTTAGTATCAGAGTAATTCAAATTAAAACAACAATGAAATACAAATAAACATCCACCAGAAGGTCTAGAATGATAACACTAAGGATTGGTAAAGATGTGAAGCAACTAGAACTCAGGTACTATGGAAGAGAATATGCAATGCTGTGGTAAATTGTTTGTCAGTATAGGAGGTAATACACTTGAATTTATGCATATACTATGACTTAACTGTCCCACTTCTAGTAATGAAACCAATGGAAATTTATGCATATATACATCAAAAAGATTAATAGCCCCAAACATGTACAAAAGAGATGAATAGCCCCAACTGGGAACAATTCATATGTCCATTAGCAGTAGAATGGATTAACTGGGGTGTGTTCATACAATAAAAGTTATACAGTAATCAGAAATAAACAAATTACAGATGTACCCACCAAATAATAATGGACCTCTAATATACGGTATTGAATGAAAGAAACCAGTTTTTTCAAAAACAAAAAGAACGCATACCATATAATTGCATTTATATAAATTTCAAAAACAGGCAAAGCTAATTTATGAGAATAGAAGCTAGAGTAATAGTCACCTCGGAAGAGGAGAAGGAAGTGAGTGGGATGGGTAGACAGGGTAGGGAGCTTGAGACTGTTGATAATGATCTATTTCCTGTTCTGCTTGGTGGTTGCACACATGTGCTCCCTTGGTGGGAATGCATTAGGCTGTATATTTATGATCTGTGTACTTGTCTGTATATATGCTGCTCTCAGATAAAAAGTTTGCTGATAAAATACCCAACACTGGGGCAGGGCATGTAGCTTAGTGGTAGAGCACTTGCATACCACTAGCAGGTACAAGGCCTTGGGTTTGCTCCCCAGTGGCAAAAAAAAAAAACAAGAATGAAAACCAAACCAAACCAAACCAAAAACGTCGATATGATAATATCTCAACTTGAACTTCCTCGTTTCCATGAGATGGGAGTGCTCTTGTTAGGAGCTACATACTGAAATATTAGAGGTAATAAGGGACATGTCTATAATTCCCAAATGGCTTAGGGGTAAAAATAGAAAATACATAAATGACATACATAGATTTTTATAGAGAGAAAATATACATTATATATAGAAAGAAAGCTAATGATGAAACAGATATGGTAAAAACAAAAGTAAAAACCACTGGGGAATCTTAATATGAGTATGTGAGAGTTCATTTTGCTGTTCTTGCAATTAATTGTCCTATGAATTTGAAACTACTTCAAAATAAAGTTAAAATAGTATTTTAAAGACTGCCCTTCTGTGGGTAAGTGGCTAACATCTCTACACTTCTTAAAGCTCTACTCCAGACTTGGGAAATATTGTAATATCTACCTTTCAAGGCTATTATAATGATTTGAGAAAATAATAGAAATGATAGATGACAGCCAAATAACTTGCCCTGGGTCACATACCTCATAAGTGTGAGCAACAATTTAGATTCCGGAACTCAGACTCTGGAACACACACCCTTATCTAGTGAACAAATCAGTCAAACAAAAGACACAGCAAATGTCACAAAGCAGTTGTCATCAGTGGGATTGTCAAATGTGTACATCAAGCAAAGAAGCTGAGTTGTACACACAAAGGGAATGGTTCACAAACATTCCCCTGGGCAACCTAAAATGACAGTGACAATGTTTGTATTAGTTTCCTATGGATGTTTTAACAAGGTACCACAGAGCGGTTTAAAACAACAGAATTTGTTGTTTTAATTCTTCACAGTTACACAGGCTAGAAATCTAAAATTAAAATGTTGGCAGAGTTATGCTCCTCCAAAGCATCCTTCCTTGCCTCTTCCACTTTATTGTAGGCTTAGGTCAGGGATGGTGAACCTTTTAGAGACCAAGTGCCAACCTGCAACCCAAACCCCACTTCTTTATCACAAAGTCCCAACAGCAAGATGAAACCTGAATAGTGAGGTTTTCATTTAGGAAAAAAAAAAAATAACTGTTATCCAATGCTCGGCTACTGTGGTGGCTTGGCTTGTGTACTGATAGAGTTCTCTGTGTCCTCTCCCGCACGCATACCATAGGTTTGCTGCCACTGTCTTAGGTATTCTTTGGCTTCATGGCAACATAACTCCATTCCTCTATACTCACCTGGCTATCATTGTGGGTATGTGCATATATGTGTGCATGTCTGTGTTTCTTCTCTTCTTACTATAAGAACCCTAGCCACATTGGAACAGGGCCCTCCCTAATTCAGTATGATCTCATCTTGATTCCATCTGCAAAACTACCTTACTTCCAAATAAAGTCACATTTACAAGTACTGAGAGTTAGAATCTTAATATATATATAGAGAGAGTACACAATTAAACCCATAACAATGCTTATGAACTTTCTTCCATTTTCTTGCCAAACAGAATAAATTTAACTAGAAGAACACTGTCACTGATTCTTGAGGAGGAGGAGATGATACTTGGGCATGATGAAAATAAATTATTTTATAGTTCTTCCTCAGCTTCAAAAACATAAAACTGAGATGTTCCATTTTGCTTTTGGAACCATGGTTATATTTCAAAACTTATTCAATTCCTTCAGCATTAAAGGGTGCCAAAAAAGAGCAGATAGCTTGAGAGTACTTGAAGGAGAAAAAAAATAGCAAAGGGGTACCAACTCTACTCAGGATGATAAATGTAAGGTGCTACACATAAGTTAGTGGGACCCTGACAAGTTATATTTAGGTAAAGGTTTCACTTTCATTCTAAAAAGAATATTTGTCCTTGGGAAATGCATGAGTCTGTGTAAGTACTAACATTGATAGTTGAAAGTTTCCAACTAGAGCAGGAATGGAAAAGAGAATCAGCAACATTTGCCTTGGATGCTAGTGTTTATCTTACAATGTCATGTCAAAGCCCCCAGGGACAATATTCAAGTTTGAATAACTCAGATTTTCAATAAACACCACTCTGTGGATTATTATGTGTAGAGATTGCATGGTATAATCAAATATATCCCTATGAATAAGCAAGTGATTTTCCCAAAAGGCAATTAGAAGTTTATACAGTGTGAGTATGAATAAGAAAGCAGTTGCTGAGAGATGTGGGATTGAGGGCAGGAGATCCAGGAAAGGAGCTGAGTTGTATCTACAAAAGGCATCTTTCACAAATGTTCTAAACTTTGGAAACATTTCCCATGGGCAATAGGAATAATGATGAATAGCATAAGGTTTAAAATTTGTCTCTATGTCATAATTCTATTTACTTCCAAAACAACAGGTGAGCCATATATGTCTGTACAGTCTAGTATAGCAAGGCTATAAAATTAAAGGATGAAGTAACAAAGGGAAGAGTGATTAGATGTTGCTCCCTCTGAATCCAACCATGGAGGCAATTTTCCAGTGCATGCAAGTATTATTAGCATCAAAAAAGTTGGTGATCCTTTTCCAAAGCAGAGCAGCTTGAAACAGGGAAGAGCAAAGAGCCAGAAGCAATGGCCAGAGGATCACTTGGGAGTTGGCGTGAGCTAAACCAATTTCCTTCTTCTAAGGAGAAGTGGTCTTGGGAGATATATGAATAGGAAAATGGACTGCAAGGTTGTATAAACATTTGTAAAAGCTTCACCAAAAAACGCCCACAACTTCATCATGTACTATTTCACAGCACACATTCACAATTTTATGACTTGCATTAAGAAAAATTACCAGAAATTTAGAGATAAGGAAAAAGATGATTCTGTTATCTTTTAATATCATGTAAATAGATCTCCTTAAGGCCATCTGACTAGAGAATGTAACTTTCTACAGCTTATTTATTCTTCACTGTCAATTAGTGTCTACAGTCTGTGAAATTAGATGTTTAACTTGTAGAAACTGATAACTACAAATTATTTCTGTCAGGAAGAGACGCTAACACTGAAGTTTATTGCCATGTAGGGGCATTAGCCAGATTTGCATATGGTTAAGAAATCTAATTTCAGATTTTATTTACTGTTTTACTTACCATATATATCAATCTGGTATTCTGTTTGCACTGGTTTTATTAACCTGGTAAAATAAAAGTTTGATCTATGCTATCAACTTATATGCAAATTATATTTATATTATTTATGAAATAATGCATTAATATTTGCATAACTTGTACACAATCATATCAAAGGACATAATGCTTTCAATTTGTGTCTAGTTGACTAAAAGTAGAATAGGAAGAAGGAGAAGGGCAAGAAAAAGACATTTCAGGAAGTGCATTTGTAGTTTGAAAACAAAATTAATATAATATTTTAAATTTAATGCCATAAAGAACAAGAAACTAGAGACATTTATAGCTAAATGGATGCATATTGAGGCCATCCTCTTAAGTGAAATAAATAGGACACACGTGTAAATACAGAATAGTTTCTCTAGTGTGAGAAATTGAAAATGTAATTAAGGATTAAAATGAATAATGGATAATTTGAAATACAAGGAAAAGGTTCAAAGGGGTAGGGGAAGTGGGAGGGGAAGGGGAGAGATCAGAGTTACAGGCTGGAATCTGGAAAGAATCCACATATAGATTGCATTCAAACTATAGGAAGAGATGTAGATAGAGACTAGGCTGGAGCTCATCAGTGGGTTGGGAAGGAAGAGTCACTGAGATCAGAGGAGAGAAGGGTATGTTTCCAGAAGAAGCACATACAACTATGTATAGTACACAGTACTCGATCATGTGATAAATGACTGTTACTGTTTTATGTACTTATCATAACATGCTGTGTTTTTCATCCTTTAGAACATAATCCTACTTATATAAAAGAGTTTACTGTGAAACAGTGTGCTGCTATGCCTGTGGTAGCCTCATGTATCTCGTGTTTAACTGCATATTTGGATAATATCAAGGGGCCATCACAGATGATTGACATATAACTTTTCAGTTTGCACTTAGAAGTTGGCACTCTGTGTGGTTCTTTGCGATACACTTGAATGAAATTGCTTAATAACATATTTCTCAGATTATATTTCCATGACATGTCACACGACTGTATTGAAATTTAAATTTTAAAAATTTGGCCTATGTGGAGTCTGCTAGTTAATTAGAATTTTTTCTCCAGACCACTATTCATTCAATATTAGTTTTGAAAATCTTTCTAAAGCAAATCACATCTTCTGATATCATGTTAATGCTTGAGATTTTTTTTTTTAATTATATGGAAAGGGCTGGGGATTTAGCTCAGTGGTTCTATCACCTGCCTCACAAGCGCAAGGACCCAAGTTCAATCCCCAGTACCATAAATAAATAAATAAATAAATAATAAAAAAATAAATTATATGGAAAAAACGTTTAAGTATTTTTCAGTTTTACTTTGGTTGAGTTCTATTATATTTGAATATTATTATAGTTTTTTTCCTTGCTTTCTTTTTCTTTGAATAATTTTAATTTTTGTGCATGTGTGTGTTTAGTGAATGATAATAAAGTTATATATTAATAAAAAAATCTGACTATAGGGAATAAGTTTCATAAGTTTATTTTTGCTGGTGGGAATATACAGATGATAGCAATGACTTTCAGAAGGAGCATGAGAAGTTATGTTTATTAAGAAGAGAGTTATGGATTCAAAAAAATTGCAAAATATCCCTTGAGGAAGTTGTTCAGAATATAAACCTCATGCCTGGAAGTATGATGGACCATTCTGTTTATTATTTCTCTTATTTTTAAAATTTTATAAATAAACCTGAAAGTTGTTTTTTACCACAAATATAGTTAAAATTTTATCTTTTGATGTACCATGAATAATCATTTTATAAATTACCATAGCATGGATGATCAGTTAACTCAGCTTGTTAGTTACTGTGCAAATGAAGCCAGGGCCTCAGACCTGATCCCCAAATCATCAGGCTAATCTCACAAATTCATGCTATGTCATTAGTCACAGATGGACCTGACTAGTTGGACTCTAGTAGCACAAATCCACCAGCCCTAAAATAACTGCAATTGTACACCCCACTTCAGAGGTTGGTAGCATTCCTTAACCTGGTGTGAGGACTACAGACACATGTCAAACCTGGAATCATAGTCAATTATTTTTCTTTTGATTTTTGTTTGGTTGGTTTGGTTTTTTCTTTCTCAACTAATGGATGATAAGAATGTGCACCACAAAGTTTCAGAGAAAACTTTAGCTTAATAATCCACTCATAAAAATATTAATATCTAGCTAAGGGTTCTTTTGTATAGAAAAATTGCTTTTGCTCTACTCATCAGCTGTTATAAACAGGAGTTTTATTTAACATAGCCTACCCTTAGGACTATACTGAACTCACTCTGACTCATTGGGTTTAACAGGGATTGTGGATTCCATGTCCTCAAACAAGCTCCAGAAGAGGCTGTTAAAATCCCTAGAGCTTTTACTCATTTGGCATAGGCTTTACATAAGAAAAATAGTGTCTTCTTACTAAGGAATAAGTTTCCTTTGAAATCTTTATATGAGGAAGAAATTGATTTTTCTGTTCCATCTGACAAAGAGAGGGAGGGAGGAAGAATCCTTTTTTGAATATGGAGAAATTTTCTTTCCTCCCTATCAAGTATTTTTATTCTTCAGTTTCCTAAATCAAGTCCCACAGGATTCCATATCAAAAGCAGTAGAAGCCTTGGGGCTGGGGATTTAGCTCAGTGGTTCTGCCACCTGCCTCGCAAGCGGAAGGACCTGAGTTCGATCCCTGGTACCAAAAAAAAAAGCAAGCAGTAGAAGCCTTAATGTCTGCTTGATTCTTGCTTTTTGCCAAAGGGTATTCTCTTTTAAAGAGATTTTTTTTTCAGTGCTGGGAATCAAATCCAGGAGACTTATGCATGCTGGGCAAGTACTCTACCACTGAGCCACAACCCAATCCAGAGATCCTACTTTTTCAAGCAAGAGCTTATCCATTCCAATGAAAAAAGCTTGTCTTAGAGGCTTTACCTATATATTAGGCAGTTTTCTCATTCATGATATGTGCTTCTGTGTGATGTATGAAGTCAAATAGTAATTGTTTTTACAGTGCTTTCACAGTTTTTAAGTTCATGATTGTTGCACATTGTCTTGGTAGATAGTCAAGGATTCTTTCAAGGATTCTGTCAAGGATTAGTTCAGCAATTTGTTTTAGAAAAATAACAGGAATAGTGAATTTTAAAAAATATTTTGTCAAAAAAGATTTTTGAAAATCTTTTAAAAGTTCAACACTCTCTGAATGGGCTAAGCATGCTCCCTGATGGAGTAAAGCTATGTTGCAAACAAGTAATTTGTCCAAGGTATCATGCTCTCTGGTTTCTGCAGGACAGGGACTCCAGCAGGACACTCCTTCTGTGAGGGTATGAAGAGTACTTTGTGCTCCGATGGACTGGCATCCATCACATTCCCCATCATGCTGATTGTCAAACACTGGTCTTTCTAGTTGCTTTGTGTACAGAGATGCAGGAAGTCCAAACCCAGCCAAATGCAAGGCATCTCAGCAAGAGCAACCTCAACAGGTACTGCCGATAGGGTCTTGGGTAATCATCAATTGTTCCATCCTGGGGAAGCACAAGCTACAGAAAGAAAAGCTCAACCTCTGGACAGACCAGAAGTCATATCTTGGATCTATCACTCATGCTATTTTCTCAGAGAGGTTCATAGGAAATTATAATTAAAAATGGAAATATCATCCTCATTATCATATCTATAGTTGAACCCATTGGTCAAAGACCAGTGGCAGGTCCATTACCACTAATCTCACACAGAAAGTCTGAAAGGTTACTGAAGAGAGTCAGTGTACAGGAATGTTCTTTGAGCCACTTCTCCAGTACTTAGCATCACTCTTTTCCCTCTCTCTCTCTCTTTCTGCAATCTAGAACCCAGGAAACTAGTTCTGCATGTTTTTATTATGACATATTAGATATCCTTTTCTAATTTAGCTGCCTGAATATTAGAGGGGAGTAGAAATTCTAGGCCAACTGGTTACAGTTTGATAAGAGGAATAACTACTAATGCTCTATGGCACAGTAGGATAACATTAGTGGATAGCAGTCTACTATTTTCATATATCCAGTAGAAAGGATTCTGAATGTTCCTAACACAAAGAAATGATAAACGTGTGAGGTGGTACCAGTAGATACGTAAGGGACCCTGATGTTATCGTTATGCATTATACATGAATAGTAATATCACAAATATATACAAATAATGTGTCAATTAGGAATAAAGATTTTTTTAATTCACAATGTCCTCTCTCCATTTTCTTCTTTATAATCAGGGATGATTTAACATGTAGCAGATCATGCAACTCCACAATTTTATTAGAGAAGATAAAGTAACTAAACAATGTCACATTCTCATTTGTATATAAAGTTCCCAGTATATAAGATGCTGATAAGCCTATATATGAGAGGAGATTGTACAAGGAAGGGAAAATATGGGAGAGTATGAAGGAGTTTTTCAAACACCCCAGTAGCTAATTTCTTCAAATCTTCCCTTAAATGTTATTTCAATGTGGCTACCCTCATAACCAGATTTATATTAAAATACATTCCTTTGGACCCTCCATAGTGTGTTCTACTTTTTTTTTCCTAAAGCCAAATTTCTTTTTCTTTTTTTTTGTACCAGGGATCAAACTTGGGTCCTTGTACTTGCGGGGCAGGTGATGTAATCACTGAGCTAAATCCCTGCCCCCCCCAATTTCTATCTTTATTGTATTTATTCCTTATTACCTGTCCTCTGTGGCTCCATGAGGATATTATCTATTTAATTCTTAACATTCTAAGATATGTCCCCTGAGCCGCATATGTTGGGAATCCATCCTGAGTGCAGCAGGGTTCAGAGGTGAGGCTTTGGGGAAGTGATTGGATCATGAGAGTTCTAACTTCATAGCTCAATAGGCTCATTAAAAGGTGGGGTCATCCCTGGCATGATTCCATCCAGTGCATCTGTTCTCTGGGGGCAGTAGCTGTTTATTTCTGTCCACATTCTCTCCCACCTAAGTGCGTGCCACCTCTCCATGGAAGATTCGATGGATATGGACATGAGCCCCCTGAGGTCCCAGAACTATCTTTTCAGTTGTAAACTAAAGGCTGAGCATTATCACTTTAAGGTGGATAATGATGAAAATGAGCACCAGTTGTCATTAAGAATGGTCATTTTAGAGGCTGGTGCAAAGGATGAATTGCACATTGTGGAAGCAGAGGCAATGAATTACGAAGGCAGTCCAATTAAAGTAACACTAGAAACTTTGAAAATGTCTGTACAGCCAACGGTTTCCCTTGGGAGCTTTGAAATTACACCACCTGTGGTCTTAAGGTTGATGTGTGGTTCAGGGCCTGTGCATATTAGTGGACAGCACTTGGTGGCTGGAAGGAAGATGCAGAATCAGATGAGGAGGAGGAAGAGGATGTAAAACTCTTAAGTATATATGGAAAGCAATCTGCCCCTGGAAGTGATAGCAAGGTTCCACAGAAAAAAGTAAAACTAGCAGCTGATGAAGATGATGAAGATGATGACGACGATGATTTTGATGATGCAGAAGCTGAAGAGAAAGCACCAGTGAAGAAATTGATATGAGATACTTCAGCCAGCCAAAAATGCACAAAAATCAAACCAGAATGGAAAAGACTCAAAACCATCAACATCAAGATCAAAAGGTCAAGAATCCTTCAAAAAACAAGAAAAGACTCCTAAAACACCCGAAGGACCTAGGTCTATAGAAGATATTAAAGCAAAAATGCAAGCAAGTATAGAAAAGTGTGATTCTCTTCCCAAAGTGGAAGCCAAGTTCATCAATTATGTGAAGAATTGCTTCCGGATGACTGACCAGGAGGCTATTCAAGATCTCTGGCAGTGGAGGAAGTCTCTTTAAGAAAACAATTTAAAGAGTTTGTTAAAGTTTTCCATCTTATTTCATTTCTGTAACAGTTGATATTTGGCTATCCTTTTTATAATGCAAAGTGAGAACTTTCCCTACCATGTTTGATAAATATTGTCCAGGTTCCATTGCCAAGAATGTGTTGTCCAAAATGCCTGTTTAGTTTTTAAAGATGGAACTCCACCCTTTGCTTGGTTTTAAGTATGTATGGAATGTTATGATAGGACATAGTAGTAGTGGTGGTCAGACATGGAGATGGTGGGGAGACAAAAATATACATGTGGAATAAACTCAGTATTTTAATAAAGTAACACTGTTTCTATTTTTTTAAAAAAGGCGGGGCCATATTGGATGAGGAAGGTCACTGTAGGTGTAGCTTTGAAGGGTCTATTTTGTCCTTCTCCTTTCCTGGCTCTCTTACTCTGCTTTCTGGCTGCCATCACGTGAGGAGAGTGAAACTCCCCTCATGTATTGGAAACACACCTGAAATGCTGAAGAAGCCACAGAGGCAACATGCTTGCAGTGGAAAAAACAAATAGAAGTAGATGGCCAGGTTGCCTAAAGTCTGTAGGACACTATAGGTACTTTGGCTTTTACTACAGAGTAAGAAAAGAGGCCATTGGCAGTTTTAAAGCAGAGGTATGTTGAGGTTGCATAGGCTTTTTTAAAGGATGGCTTCCTGGCTGCTCTGTTTAAAATAGACTGCAGGGAGTAAGGGCAGAAATAGAGAAGTCAACTGAAAGGTAATAAATTCAGAAGAGAGATGACAGTGACTTGCCAGGTTGGTGGCAGTACAACGTAGTGAGACTCGGTTCACATTTTGAAGACAGAGTTGATGGGATGTGCTGACATACAGAATATGAAGTATGACAGAAAGGAGTTTAGGGAACTTTCTAGGTGTTCAATCTGAGCAAGTGGTTGGATATAGATGCCACTGAGTAGATGTAAAAACTATGTGAGGAGCTGGGTACAGTGGACCACATCTGTAATCCCAGCAGCTCTGGAGGCAGGAGGATGGCAAATTTGAGGTCAGCCTGGGTAACTTCACAAGATTCTATCTCCAAATAAAAACAAAACAAATTTAAACTATGGGAGTCATTCTTGTGGGAGTAGACATAAATGATAAGGACTAATACTTTTCTGTCACATTCCAGAGAGAGAAAGAGAAAGAGAGAGAGAGAGAGAGAGAGAGAGAGAGAGAGAGAGAGGAGCCCATAAGTCTCACATCACCTCTTTTTCTAAAGAATTTGCAAAGTTAAGGATTAAATTCAGACCCCAACTTAAGCTGTCCTATTGACTTTGAAGTAGCCTGTTCCCACTTTTTTTTCCATATTTTTCTTTGTTGCCCTAGACAGGTAACATTGACTACTCAAAGCAATAAAAGATATTTAAAGTGGAAATGGCTCCTTATTAATCCTTATAGCACAAAATTATATTTTTATATCCAATCAAAGAAGTCATTGGTTGTAATATGCACCATTATTTTGTGTGCTGCTAAAAAGGAGAAATAGTCATTTGGAATATGATTAAACTTTCTTATCAGTTATCTATGAATTACTAAAACAAATTTTTTAATTCATATACTCTTGTTCACACATAAAAAGGAAAAGATAAGCAAAGTAAATTAGCTATGGTTATTTATGAAATATTCTTTTATTAGGTTATCACATCATTCATTGCTTTAAAGCCTTAACTTATGCAACTAAAGTTAGAAATATGCTCCTATAAAACTCCAAGAAGAAGAGATAACAATCATAAATATATATGCACCAAATATTGGCACATTCAACTTTATAAAACCAGTATTAATGGGCATGAAAAATCAAATAAGCACTAACACAATTGTAAAGTGGAACATCAAAACTCCACTGACACAAATAGATAGATCAACTAGACAAAAAAAATCAACAAAGAAATATCAGAACTGAACCAAACCTGTGAACAAATGGACTTGGTAGGTGTCTACAGAATGTTCCACCCCACAACATCAGAATACACATTCTTTTCAGCTGTGTATGTTCTCCAAAATAGACCATATACTTGCTCATAGATCATGCTTAAGTAAATGCAAAGGAATTGAAATTATCACATGCATGTGATCAGACCATAGTGCAATGAAATTGGAAATCAATGGCAAAAGAAACCACAAAAACTTCATAAACACATGGAAATTAAATAACACCCTCCAGAACAACCAACGGGTCACAAATGAAATTAAAGAGGAAATTAGACAGTTTTTACAATTAAATGATAATGCTGGTACAACATACTGGAACTTACGAGACACAGTGAAAGCAATCCTATGAGGGAAATTTTTAGCAGTGAATTCCCATATCAGAAAAACAAAATGAATTCAAATAAACAATATAATATCTAACCTCAAACTTCTATTAAAAGAAGAACAAGTCAAGTCCAAAGCTCATACAATGGAGAAAATTATAAAGATTAGGCCAGATATTAATGCAATCAAGACTAAGAAAACAATACAAAGAATCAATGAATCAAAGAGTTGGTTTTTTGAAAGATTAAATAAAATTGATAAACTCTTAGCCAACCTTAACAAAAGAAGGAAAGAAAAGATTCAAATCCATGCAATTAGGAATGAAAAAAGTTAAATCACAACAAATCCTGCAGAAACCCAGAAGATCATTAACACCTATTTAAAGAAACTTTATTCCAATCAGATGGAAAACACAGAAGAAAGGGACAGATTTTGGGATACATATGAATTATCAAAACTGAATCAAAAAGATATAAAAATTTTAAATAACAGCTAATGAAATTGAAGAGGTAATTAGAACCTATCAACAAAGAAAAGCCCAGATCCTGATGGATTCACTGCTGAATTCTACAAGAAATTTAGAGAAGACCTAACTCCTTAAACTCTTTAATGAAATTGAAAGAGAAGCAATACTCCCAAAGTTATTCCTAGAAGCAAGTATTACCCTGATACCAAAACCAGAGAAGGATCCAACCAAAAGAAAGAACTACAGGCCAATCTCTCTATTGAACATAGAAGCAAAAATTCTCAATAAGATACTGGCAAACAGAATGCAGCAAAACATCAATAAGATTATATACCATGACCAACTAAGATTCATCCCAGGGATGCAGAGATGATTCAGTACATACAAATCAATAAATGTGACACACCATATTAACAGGCCCAAGGACAAAAATCACATGATTATCTCAATAGACACAGAAAAAACATTTGACGAAGTCCAACACTCATTCATGATAAAAACTCTACAGAAATTAGAATAGATAATTTTATCTCAATCTGATAAAAGCCATCTATGACAACCCAACAGTCAACATTATACTAAATGGTCAAAAACTGAAAGCTTTCACTCTAAAACCAGGAACAAATCAAGGATGTCCAATATCACCATTCTTATTCAATATAGTTCTGGAAGCATTAGCCAGAGCAATTAGACAAGAAAAAGAAGAAAAAGGAATAAGAATAGGAAAGGCAGAAGTTAACCTATCATGATTTGCAGATGACATGACACTCTACATAGAAGACCCTAAAAACCTCACCAAAAGACTTCTAGATTTAATAAACAAATTTAGTTTTGTAGCTGGATAGAAAGTCAACATTCAAAAATCAATAGCATTCCTGTACACAAATGACAAACTTACTGAGAGAGAAATTAGGAAAGTTATGCCTTTTACAATAGCATCAAAAAATTAAATACAAATCAATCTAACAAAAGAAGTAAAAGTTCTTTACATTGAAAACTACAGTATTCTGAAAAGAAGATTGAAGATGATATGAGAAAATGGAAAGACATCCTTGGATGTCTGGAAAGAACCAACATAGTAAAAATGATCATACTCCCTAAATTTTATACAGATTTAATACAATCCCAATCAAAATCCCAATAACATACCTCACAGAACTAGAGAAAACATTCCTAAAATTCATTTGGAACCAGAAGAGACCTAGAATAGCAAAAACAATTCTGAGAAACAAAGACAAAGCAGTGAGCATCACAGTCCCTGACTTTAAATTATACTACAAAGCTACTGTGATAAAAAACAGCATGGTACTAGCAAAAAGCAGACCCACAGATCATTGGAACAGAATGGAAGATGCAGAAATAACTCTAAACACACCCAGCCACCTTTCTTCAACAAAGGGGCCAAACACCTTCATTAGAAGAAAAATAGCCTCTTTAATAAATGGCACTGGAAAAACTAGCTTTCTACATGCAGAAGACTAAAACTAGACCCATATCTCTCACCATGCACTAAATTAAAATCAAAATAGATCAAAGATCTAAATATTAAAACAGAAACACTAAATCTGCTGGAAGAGAGAGAATTGGTGGAACTCTTGAAGACATAGGTGTAGACAAAGACTTTATGAATAAAACCCCAATCACACAGGAAATATTACAAAGAATCCACAACTGGGATCTCATCTTATTATAAAGCTTTTGCATTGCAAAAGAAATCACCAACAGAGTAAAGATACAACCAACAGAGTGGGAAAAAACTTTTTTCAGCTGTTCCTCAGACAAAAGACTGATATCTAGAATATATAAAGAATTGAAAAAATCAACCCCCCAAATTTAAAGACTCAATCCAAAAATGGGCATCTGAGATGAACACATACTTCTTAGATGAAGAAGTACAAACAGCAAATAAATATATGAAAAAATGTTCAACATCACTGGTCATTTGAGAGATCCAAATTAAAACAACCCTGAGATCCCATCTCATTCCAGAAAAAATAGCTATTATCAAGAAATCAACCAATAACAAATGCTGGAGGGGTTGTGGGGGAAAAGAAACTTTTCTCCACTGTTGGTGGGAGTGTAGACTGATGCAACCACTGTGGAAATCAGTGTGGAGATTCTTCAAATAACCAGGACTAGAGGTTCCTTTTGACCTAGCTATTCCCCTTCTCCTTATCTTCTCAAAAGAACTAAAATCATCATACTATAGTGGTATATGTGCACTCATGTTCATAGCAGCACAATTTGTAATCACTAAATCTTGGAAACAACTCAAATGTCCATCAACCAATAAATAGGTAAAGAAGATATGGGTTTTTGTTATACAACAGAGTACTACTCAGCCATAAAGAAGGATAAACTTCAGACATTTATAGCCAAATGGATGCACCTAGAGACCATACTCTTAAGTGAAATAAATCGAGCACACATGTGTAAATATCTCATTCTCTGGTGTGAGAAACTAAACTTGTAAATAAGGACTGAAATGTATAATGGATGTTATGAAGTAGGAAGAAAATGTTCAAATGAGAAAGGGGCATAAGGGAGGGGGATAAGGGAAAGGAAAGAAGGGAAAAGAAAAAAATGAGAAAAGAGATAAAATGGAAAGAAAGCTCTTGGAAATAATGAGAAGAGTAGGAGGGGAGGAGAATGGGAAAAAATTATAAATCAAAATATATCATGTACAGGTACAAATTCCATACAATGAATGTGATCCTCATGTATATCTAAATTGTACCGATAAACTTAATTAAAGATAAAAAACCAAAAGTGAATTATGCCCCTATTTCTATTAAGTTCCTCAATTTCACCAAAAATTTTTGGTAAATTTAAGTTTAGAGATAGAAAATAAGCGATAGGTTTACCTCTTCCATTATCAAGTTATATTTAAGTTTAATTTTTTAGAGTAACAATTAAACTAGTTTGACTAGATTCAATCATTTTAGGTTGTAAATAAACCAGACATAATTGTATGAGTGTCTTTGGGTCTTACAACTTCTCCTTTGTGTGTGTGTGTGTGTGTGTGTGTGTGTGTGTGTGGTGCTGAGGATCAGTTCAGGGCTTTGTACATGCTAGGCAACCCCTGTACCACTGAGCTATATAGCATCAGCCCTCTAATTTCTTTATATTCATAGTCTGACTCTGAAAGTACATTTCATTTCAAACCTATATTATGTGTATAACAAATTATTTCATATTTAGAAGCTTAGAAAAAACATTTATTACCTCACAGCTTTTGTGGGCCTGAAGTCTGGGAGTAGCTTACCTGAGTGACTCTGACTTGAGGCATCTCAGTGTAGCTGAACTATCAGTGAGACCTGGAGTCCTCTAAACGATTGGCTGAGGTTGGAGAATCTGCTCCTAAGGGGCCACATGGCTGTTGCCAGCCTTCAAATCCTCAATGGCTGTTGGCTGGAAACTTCAGCCAAGCACTCAGACCTCTCCACAGGTCTGCCCACAACATGGCATCTGGCTTCTCCTGAGCTAGTGATCAGAGAGGAAAAGCCAGTGAGAGCCGAGGACAGAAGCTGCCTCATTACTTCTACAGGACGTGATCAGTTGCACCAACCAACCCTGTGTCAGCATGAGAGGGTCTGCACAATGTGAAATGACTAGAAGGTGGGTGTCCTCAGGAACAATTTTGACAAACCTACTTTTAGCAATTTCCATGTTTTTCTAAACAATAACTTTTTTGTGCCATCAAGAGAATTGATAATACAACATTTGTTTTAAAAGTATTTCATTATTACTTCCCTGTGTAAGGAGCCAGGAGAAAGGATTATATGCCGAGCTACCAACATTCATTTTGCATTTAATGTTGGCATTCTGTTGAACCTACCATATATCAGTGTGAAGTATTTTTGCCTGAAAACTATTTCTTTCTCTTAATGTTCCCAGAGCCAATCTAATGAAAGACTCATATTTTTTGGAACAAACAAGCTTTTTAGGTTATCTAATTCAATTTTTTCATTTCAGTATTAGTCTGTGGTTTCTCGGCCTTTTAAAAATGCTGTCTGCCACAGTAATCATATTTCTTTTTTGTTGAAAATGTTCTGGTTATAATTGGCAGATGGAAATATACCTGAAAGAAGTACTCCTCGGTAAGATACCCCAGAAGGGTGGAGGATGCATCCACCCCCATAGTGTCATTGAGAGATGTTCCAAAGTCCACCTCCACCAAAATATCCTCTCTTTTTACATCGACTACTAGTACTATTTGACCTGAATTTCAGTTGTGTCCTTTTTATGGGAAAAATGCTTTTGAGAAGAGAACAGTAAGGTCCTCTTCTAGCTTCATTAATGAAGCAGGCGTGATCTGGTAAACGTCACTCTGAATTTTCTAGTGATTTCTGATGTTAAAGAAATGAGATAAAGGATAAATACATCTTCAATAGGGACCAAGGAGAGGGAAAATTAGGAGAAGTTGAGATCATGGATAACAAGAGTAAAGACTTCCTGTCTATTGTACCACTTTTTCTAAAAGATAGTCAATACCCACATGCATGCACATAAAAAGGGGAACAGGCATTGTTTACACATGCCATTTCCTTAAATTTATGACATGCTTTTTTATATTTTAGTTTTCTAAAATTAGATGTGAATGAATGTGAATGTAGACTATTACATCACTTCCACAACAATAACAACAAAATACTTTTTTTCAGCAATTAAAAACCCTGGTAGAAAATCAATGGAAGGTATTAGAATTAAAAATTTCAGTGGCTATTTCTTTCTAGGCTGAAAGTTTTACTCCAGGAAGGTACTTTATGATTAGCTCTCTGTGTCTAATTTTCTGAGCACTGACACTTCTTAGGGCTGTGATGTTGAACTTCTTTATGCCTTTACTTTCTGCTTCTGAAAAACAGAGATAAGAATACAGTTTCCTTCAGCTGGGCACAGTTGTGGATCCGTGTAATCCTAGCACTCAGGTAGGCTGAGACAGTGGGATCAAAAGTTTGAGTCTTGCCTGGAAAACTTAGCAAAACCTTGTCTCAAAAAAAAAAAAAAAAAAATTAAAAGGGATTGGGGATGTAGCTCAGTGCAAAGGCCCTGGGTTCAATCCCCAGTACTATATGAAAATAGAATGTTCTTCGATGTAATAATGAAAATGCGTAGTTCAAGCACTTCATGAGCTGGAAACCATTGTGCAAATGTAGTTGCCTATCCTTGATTGAAATTCCAAGTGGATGCGGATACCTTAAGGAGCAACCTTTGCTGCACCCTAGTGGTGGTAAGTTCTTCGAGGGAACGCCTAGAAAAATACCATGGGCTTTCATTACTCTTTGAGAAGATGCTTTTTTTTGATATGCTTAATGTTTTTGTGGAACAACTGCATTAACTCATTTTATTAAGAATACATAGAGACTATTCTAAACAGAAAAGTCACAAGGATTCTTCTGTGATAGATTCATCTTAAACTCTTCCACTTGTCCTGAATGCCCTCCTTTGATCCATTCCCATCTTCTTCCTCCTCAGCATCTTCACAAGCGTGAAATTCTACAAATGAATTTGTGCCATAGGCACTTTACTAACCCACATTTATGTTCCATTAACTGTGAATCTTCTGGCCCCCTCTAGTTCTCATTATTCATTAAAAAATTAAATAAAATCTTATTTAAATATAGCTATTTCTAGGTTTCTTTCACCTTTAACCAACACAAAATTTTTTCCTGAAGTTGAAAGCCACACAGCTGCTGCTATTTATTTATTTACACTGGGTATTGAACCTAGGTCCTTCACACTGAGCTACATCCCCAGCTGTATTTATTTTTTTATTTTGAGACAGGGTCTCACTAAATTCTGTAAGATGCCCACCCTGGGTTCAAACTTTCAGTCCTCCTGCCTCAACCTCCAAGAGTTTTGGGACTACAGGTTTGCACCACTATGCCTCTTCCATGCTTATTCTTTATTGTGTTACTTCAGGGCCTTGGTCCTTGATCTGACTCTTGCTATTCATATCCATGCTGGTTGATCCAAAAACAAATAAAAGAGACACATTCTTAAATATTGATTGAAAATCTATCATTAAAGTGCCTGAGGAAATTGTATTTTTGGTTTCACAAGACTTGAATTTAAAAATTATATTTATTTACATTTGAAATCTTTTAAAATTTAGTGATAAAAATGTGGTGATAAATCATACTGATGCTATTCTCAAATTATGCTTCTGCTTGAACAAAGGTCTTTTGACATCCATGTTCAATAACAAATATGTATAGTGTATGGTCTCATGGATGTGACATTTAATCTTAATCTTAAACTAGATTCTTTGGGGGAAAAGGAGACATGACAGATGACGCTTGTGTCTCCGCTTATAATTGAACATATGGAGTCTTTATTTTTTCTACTCTTGAAGGGTGATATGTTTTCTGCCCCCAGAAAAACATCCAAATATTTTATTATGCTCTTACTGTTCTAAGTGACCCAAAATATTATTGTTTCATTATTGATTTTTATATAGAACTTTCCCAGATGTCAAATTGAAGATTTTAGTTTAACCTTGCAGCCTGAACTTTTCTCTTCAAATGCTTTAGCTATTGTTTTCAGGGTTTTGAAAAAATGGTGCATTATTAAAGATTTTTTTGTGAATAAGCTCTGAGAAAGTACATGGATTAAATGAGATCATCTCTATGTAAAGTACAGAGAACTGTGCATGAAAAGTAGTGATATATTATTGTTGGCTTTGTATTTATAATGGGCACATGAACATTGCTATAGCTATACATTGCTGGATGTCAGTATAAAATATTTCACTGAATGAAATTAACATAACTCCACACAAATTATTTCCCAGGTAAAAAAAAGTTAATGCAAAGATTTCTTTAACCCTAAAATGTGAAAGTTTACTCCTCAGATATTCAGCCATGATGTGCACATTTAAAATCAATATACAGACCTCCCAGAAAATAGGCAGTGCTGCCTGTCAAGTGTTCCTGTTCCTGCCCATGGCACGGTGAGGTCCCAGGAGCGTCTTGGAGCCCCGCCTCCATCCAGTGCTCTGCTTAGCTGCACGGGCCCCTGCAAGGCCCAGTTCCATTCCCCTCCAGCCCCCCGCCTTCCGACTCTTCTGCTACCTGGTCCCACACTACAGAGGCACAGGGGATTATACTTCACATAGTTTAATGTGATAGATTAATAACTACCACAAATTGCCATTTTCTAAGCTGCACTTGATGCTATGGTATTGCTGATTGTAGCATTTGGCCTAACATATTGTGATTGATCTAATCAGTTTTCCTTCCTGGTATAAGGAAAATAAAATAGCCTCAGAGTCACTAGAGCCTCAAAACCTAAACACAAGCCATATCTGGAAGACACCTCTGAAAAGCAATCATTCCAC
>NW_004624765.1:719100-820795 GCF_000247695.1 Heterocephalus glaber | reverse complement strand
ACTCCATATTTCCAGGGAGAACGCCTTATATGAATGGAGAAGATACAATGCTTTCTCCTTAAGGTGGGGAACAAGGGCAGATATGGTTACTCTTTTTCTGTCCATTAAACTTTGAAACCTAGGCCCCACCAAAATAGTCTTTCCCCTGCCCATTTGCAGAACCTTTGTTTCCATTTTTTTCCTTCCATATTCTGTAGGTACTCATGTTGACAATGAGCAATAACCATTTTAGCCTGCTGTTTTACAGGACCCATTAAATTAAAAATTTCTGCTGTCCTGTGTCCCCAATTCTATTTTTTAATACTTATAAGTATCATATAGGTGATTTACTTTAAAATATCTTAGCATGAGCAATATGACATATATGTGTAAAGAAATATTCACATGTGTACAAGAAGTATTATATGAAAATGTTTATTGCTCAGATATTTATAATAAAGAAAAATTAAAGTCAATTTAAATGTCCACCAAAAGTGACTTAACTATGGCATGTCATGAGCATTTAAAAAGAATGAAGTACATTTAAAAGGGGGCAAATTATTTAAACAGACATTTCTTCAAAGAAAATATTCAAATAACCAAAAGGCAGATGAATGGATGCTAACCATCACCAATCACTGGGGAAATGCAAACCAAAATCATAATGACCAACCCTCTTCTAGGGGCTAAAGGAAGCTGAAGCAGGATGATCAAGAGTTTGAGGCCAGCCTGGGCTACATAGCAAGACCCTGTCTCAAGAAAGAGAGGAGGGGGAAGGCCTGAAGGGGGGCAGAGAGATCACAATGAGATACCATCACACACCCCTTAGAATGGCTACAAGGATTTGTATAAATTTGTACCCTTGTGCACTGTTAGGAATGTAAAATGGTACAACTACTACACTACAGAAAACAGTATGCCAGTTCCTAAAAAATGAAATTATTATATGCTCTAGCAATTATACATCTGGGTATCCAAAAGAATCAAAAGCAGGATTTAAATTTCTTTTACATTTTAATTTTTTGGGTTTTTTGAGATGGGGTCTCAGTACATAGTCCATGCAGCCTAGGCCTTGCTATGTATGTAGCCCAGGCTGGCCTTGAGTTCAGTATCCTCATGCTTCAGCCTCCAAGAGGTGAGATTGTAGGCATGTGCCACCATACCCAGCAAAAGCAGGAACTTAAAGATATATTTGTGATATAAATTATACATTTTTAAAATTACAATATCAAGATCTAGGAGACATTACCACAGATTTTACAGAATTTAAAAGGATGTGTAACAGGAAGAAAATGTCCAAAGCTGCAGGGGAAGTGGGAGGGGTAGGTGAAAGGAAAAAAGGGAAAAGAAAAAATATGAGAAAAGGAAAAAAATGGAGACAAAGTCTTTGCAAATAGGGAAGGGTAGAGGGGGTGAAGGGAGGGCAGGGGAAGGGGATAAAAATAAGAATCAAGATACTCATGTAATGGTACAAGATCCCAATGATGTATGTAACTGTATTTTATACCGAAAATGTACCAATAAACTTAATGGGGGGAAAAAAGATATATTTGTGAGTAGACCAACTTAATAGCTCCCTTCACCTCCTCTATCTATCTAGGTCCAAAATGGCCATCCTCAATCTATACAACTCAATATATATCTTTATCAATGCACTTAATGCCATTATGTTGTAACTATTGTCCTAAATTCTTATCTTCTCCAACTAGATTGTGACCTCTTAGATGCCAGAGACTATGCTTTCTTTATTTTTCTCAGTTGTCCTACTTCTTACCAGAACTATTTATTTTAAAATTTTCAGCCAGGCATGGTGGCGCACACCTGTAGTTCCGGCACTTGGAAGGCTGAGGCAGGAGGATCACCACAAATTTGAGGCCAGCCTGGGCTACATAATGAGTTCCAGGCCAGCCTGAACTGCATAGCAAGACTCTGTCTCAAAAGCCAGACCAAACAATTTAAATTTTTTTCTAGTAACCACTGTTTAAAAAGTAAAGAGAAATAGGTGAAATTAACAATAGATCTTACTCAACCCAATTTATCTAAAATATTATTTCAACATGTAATCAATTAAAAATTAATGAGGCTTTTTTGTTTGTTTCAAACAGGGTCTAACTATATAGTTTTGGCTGGTCTTGAACTCACTGTATAGCCCAGACTGGCCTTGCACACACAGAGATTCAGGTATGGTTTCACTTACAAGAGGCATTTTAGAGGTTGGGCAGGGAAGCACATGCCTATTATCCTGGCACTCAGCAGGCTGAGGCAAGAGGATTTCTTCAGGTTCTAGTCCAGCCTGGGCTACATAGTGAGTTCAAGGCCAACCTGAACTATATAGTGATATCCTGTCTTAAAAAAAAAAGGCATGTAGAGTGATCAAATGTACAGTATTGACAATGTAGAAATGTGGTTGCCAGGGGCCAAAAGGAGGGACAACGGGAAGTCTCTAAGGACATGGGTCTCCATTTTACAAGATGATAAGAGTTCTGGAGAACTGGTTGCACAGTCGTATGATTGTGCTTAAAGTTGCTGAGCTGTATGCTTTAAAATGGTTAAGATGGAAATTCTATGTGTATTTTATCACAAATAATAACACTGATAGTAAATGAGTAGAAGGCAGGTATGGTTGTACACACCTGTAATCCTAGCTATTTAGGAAGCTGAGGCAGGGGTATCACAAGTTCAAAAAAATATATTTTTAAGGGCTGGGTATGTAGCTCAGTGGTAGAGCAGTTGTCTGGCCCAAACAAGGCTCTGAATTCAATCCCCAGGACTACAATCAAACAATCAATCAGTGAGGTTGAACTACATTGAATAGAAATAACTGACCCATTCAGAGAAAGAAGCAAACTGTAAATAGCTAGGTACAATGTGATTTCTGTTTTAAGTTTCAAAACCTCAAAAATATATAATTGTATATAGGACTTTCTCCCACAGGTCTGCTCTCCTGTGGGAGAACTGTCAGGTAATACAAGCTTTAAAATTGAGAGATCATATTTGCCAACAGATTGGAAAAGGCTACTTGGGTTTTGTTTTAATTATAATTTTAAAAATGATATATGACCTAGCCTAATCCTAACTGATATAGAATGAATGTCTCCTAAACTAACAGAAAAAAGAAATGGAAATGGGAACCTCAATTTTTTTAAGAGCAGAATTTGTCAAAATATATTAAATTGCACCAATGAGGAGGTGGACATTAGATCCATTTCCAAGATGGTGGGTTCACTGGACTTGTGGGATGAGGAGTGGTGTGGTCCAGAGGTCGCCCATCTTCTCTTTCTAAACCTCTGTGTTGCTGAACTCAATCTGGCAAATTTCTCCCTCAGGATGGCTCTGTATCTGGCTTTGTTTGGCTCTCCTTTCTGAGTACCTTCACTTTCCAGTGCTCATCTTCCAAGCTTCCCTCACATACTTCTGCCTGTAGTCAGTCATGACAGAATCTCTAGTTTTCAGTTCTTTAAATATTGAAGGGTATTACAGTTCAGTAAGGCCTCAACTTACAAACAAGTTCCATTCTAGGAGTAAAATTCAGATCCCTTCGTAAGTCCGACAAAGTGAGTCTTATACACATTTGATACAAATATACAATGTAAAGCATAAAAACAAAAACAAACACACATGAAAAATCTGTAAATAAACTATTTTTATTTTTACAGTTAAAATGGTGGTACAGTAATTCCATCATTTGTTTACAACAATGAATGTTTGTAATGCGAGGTCCGTTCATATCTGTGAAGCTCTGGAGCTTGAATGTACATAAGTCAGGTGCTTACTGTATTAAGTGTAAGCATTTTCCTTGAAGGTTCTGGAGCTCTTTGGAAATGTAAAGTTGACAGTGACACAAGGGATGAATTAGAAGAGCTGGAAGCAGAAAAACCAGTTCAAATATTTTGCATGAATCCACTGTGAACCTGAAGTTCTCTGAAGAAGCCTCATTTGTTTGACTGTGGCTGAGTAGAACATCATAATTTTAGAAGGAAAGAATGATGCTTGTCTAGAGCTAAAGTTTTCTTGGACTATCTTGGGCTCTTTGAGAAAAGAGCCATTTGCTTTTAACCTCTGTATCTGCCTCAACATTCTCATAATTATTGGGTAAACCTCTTGAAATGCGTTGTTTAAGCTTAACAGACCACTGCTTACCACCAACCCTAAAAATTCGGCATGGTGATATCTGAAGCCTATAGGAGAGATATCCCCACTTGCTATCCCTGCCTTCCTAATGCCCTTACCAGTGTGTTTGTTAAATATATTAATTTATTCCTTTCTTTGTTCTTTGGCTATAAAAATGTGTGTAACCTCTTTCAATTGGGAGTAGGACATTTAGGATAACTTGAATCTGTGTTTCTAAGCCATGGTCACTCATATTTGGTACAAAGTAAAGTATTTGTTACTCCTTCAAAACAGACTTGCTATTTTATTTTGACACCACACATAGTCTTCAACAGAGATCTGAGGACACAAAAAAGAAGGGACCTAGGTGAGACAGAATCAGGGGAAAAGTTAACAGATGTGGGATTGATTGGATATGGGAAACATTCGCTAGAGATACGGATGAGTTCATCAGGTCAAACTTGTTCATATGAATAGTTGGAGAGAAAAATATACATAATTATATGTGTGAACTGAAGGTCTCTGAAGAAGCCACATCCTTACTGAAGATCCTGCAGACTGGCATTAGCTGGCTAAAACATTGTGACTGTGGAGAGATGGAATGTTGCAGATCAAGAGCCAAGATTATCTTGGGCTATCTTTAGCCCCTTTTAATAGCCATTTTCTACCCACTTCTGTATCTGACTTGACATCTTGTTTCTATTAGACAAAACTCTTGAAATGTATGTTAAGCTTAGTAGACCTCTATTTCCACCATTCCTAAAGCAAAGAATGCTATAAAATAGCACCTGAAAACTACAGAATAGATTTACCTGCTTTGCTTAAAACTGCCTTCCTGATCCCCCCACCATGTATTTGGCAAATACATTCATTTATGACTTCCTTTTGTTAGTGTAACCTTTTCCATGGTGGAGCATGTTATTCATGGTAACTTTCCATGTTTCTTCTTGATTACTCACAATTTGCTCAGAATAAACTATCTTTAATTTCATTTGAAGCAAGAGCAGATGTTTATATATGTATGTGTATATATATGTATATGTGTAAGAAAGTACAGTTTGGACATGTGACTGTTATGTAAAATCAATGAGAGCATTTGGGTAAATACATTTGGGTTTCTGAATGTTGATTTTTTAAGTGTAGATAACTAATGGACAGAGTTAAAAATTGTATAGTAATTCATTTAAATCAGCAATGGAAATGAGGCTAAAGATAAATAAAATTTGCAAAGCTAATGACACTGAAGTAGTAGTTGAAGCCTGAAAGAAGTTAAGATTGCTTCACTAACAAATAAGACTAAGAAGGAAGGCCAAAGAAGGGAAACTTGTTCTAGCAAGTATCTAATATTCTAAAAGTGTATGAGGACTTTAAACAGTAAAACTTCATACAATTAATACACTAGTTATAGAGTAATAAAAATGATACTATAGGAAGTATTTGACAAATATTTATTTGATAAATATTTACTTATTCTCTTGGGTTTATTTGAAAAATATGTATTTAAAAATGGTCTACTATACACCTGTGGCTGACAAAGAAAAATTCTTACTTTCTTGAAGTTTGCTGTCTCAGAGGAGAAAACAGTCAATAAACAAAAGAAATGGAAAAAATTTAGAGTGTAACATGAAGATATATTATATCCTTATGGAAGAAATAAAGTCAAGACCAGGGGCAGAGCAGAAGGGAGCTGCTAGGTAATCTTGCCAGAGAATTTCGTACTGACTGGTACATTTGAGTAAAGAGCTGAAGGTTGGGGTGTTATGGCTTGTATCTAGATATCCCCTCAAAGCCTCATGTGCTCATAGGTGGAGTTTTTGGAAGTGACTGGATCATTAGTGTGTGATCCTGGATCATGGTTGTGTGATACTGGATTAGTCTACTGATTGGTTAAGCATAGTTCTGAGTGTGGGTGGTGGGTTTACAGAAAAGAGAAGACCCACCCTGGGTCTGGGTGGCATCAACCAATAGGCTTGCAGCCTGATGGACTAAAAGGGAAAGCAGAAGGAAGGCTGCTGCTTCCTGCCTGCCATGCCATGGTGCTTCTCCCCTGCCATGTCCCTCTGCTGTGCCACCCTGCCTTGGAGCCAGCCAACGATGGACTGAAACCTCTACAAACTGTGTGCCAAAAATAAACCTTTCCCCCTTTAACTTGTGGGTGTCTGGTATTTTGTCCCAGCAACAAGAAAATAACTAGGACAGGTAGTAAGGCATGGGGTATTTGGAGGAGAATGTTGCCCACAGAAAAAATATCAAGGGTGAAAGCCCTGAATAGACACTGCACTGGTAGTGTTAAAGGAACATGAGGTAGTGTGGCTGCAGTACGGAAAGCTTGACTAAGAGGAGGAAGAGATGTGAACAATCAGAATGGATAAGTGATCATGGCCCATTATAAAGATGTTGGCTTTTACTCTGAACAAGAAAGAAGCTTTGGAGAACTGTGAGCAGGAATGACATCTAATTTGGGCTTTCACAGGGTCACTCAGTTATGAAAGCAGGGAGATCCCTTAAGGAGACTATTGCAATGATGGAGAATCTAAGTGCTAGGTAAAAGGTGAGAGCGGCATGGTCCAGAGAAGCAGAAGTGGAAGTTGTAAAAAGTAATTACATTCCTGAGCTATATTGAAGGGAGTGCCAACTAGATTTGCTGACAATTTGGATGTGAAGCGTGAGAGGAAGCAAGGATAATGGCTTGCAAAATTTGAAGAATATAGTGGACATCAGCAAAAACTGGGAAGGATAGTAATGTAACAGAACTGGGAACAGCCAACATGGCCAGTCTTTTGGGCTGGTTCTCCTCATTGCCTCCAGCTTTCCTCACAGACATTTCAGGTTCTGGCACCTCTAACTTCCTGGGATCTCCACTGCAGCTAAGAATTCATTCTCACAGCTTCCCATATCTGCTCTCAGGGACTGCCCACAGGGACTTGAACCCTTTCATACATTGCCTGGTCTCTCAGGCTTTGCTTTCAAATCTCAGTGGAAGCCTCTATGACTTCACAACTCTTCCACATGCCTGCAAAATCAGCATCATGTGGATGATGCTGATGTCTGCCACCAGCATCAGCAGTAGCTGGGTCCACTTGGCCCATTCGTATAGGGGCCTCTGAATGCCTGGATAGCTGAGTACAGTTTCCTTGGGAAACAACTTCCTAAATGACCCCCTGGGCCATTCAGAGAAAATTATTGCAAATGAGTTTACACTTTTAAACTCATTTAAGTAAGACTATGATGAGAGGGGTCTGGCCAATTCCTGAGGTGTCTTCAAGGTGTCATTCCTATGTTCTTGTTGCAAACTACTTGGCTTCTTTCTAAGATGCAAATCTGCTCAGCCACAACTTCTTAGTTCCAGCTTTAAGTGGGCTTCATTTCTGCCCAAACTGCATTACCTTTTGCTCCCAGTTATCACTGTAAATCTGACTAAAAGCATCCAGCAATATTCATGCCCCAGCTTTAATGAGCTATGCAGTCTTGAAATTTCCTCCAAAAGATTAATTAGTCCACCATCTTTAAACTCAGCCTTAACAAAGTCTCAGGGTATGGACAACTTACAGACAAGTTCTTTGCCAGACTGTAACATGTATGGCTTCTAGTCCAATTCCCAATAGATTCTTTAGTTCCATTTGAGACCTTGGGCATATAGTCTTTACTGTCTGCATTCTTCTCATTGTTCTGGGCTTCTGAGCTCACATGAGAATTATTCACTAAACTTCTTTTATAATATTCTGAGCTTTCTCCAGCTTGATTCTCCAAACATTTCCAAACTTTTTTCATACCAGTGCCAAAGGCTTCTGAACCACACCATAAGGTATAGTCACAGCAATAGCCTTACTCTTGGTACCGATTTTCTGTATTAGTCAGTGAGCTGGTTAATTTTGATTATCAATTTGACTGGATTACACTTCTTGGAGAGGCGATTGGATTTTGAGAGGACTCACCCATTGATAAGTCTGGGCTATTAGGAGGTGGGTCTACTTGGAGGAAGTGGTCATGAGGGCATGACTGCAAACTGGATATGGTCCTTGGCCCCTTCCTCTCTGGCTCTTTCCAAACTGCTCCACTTCTTGGCTTGTTCCAGCAGTGAAAAAGCTGACCATGACAGTCAGATTTCCATCTCTGTGACAGAATATTTGAGAATAACATCTTAAAGGAGGAAAGGTTTGCTTTGGATCAAAATTTTAGAGGTTTCAATCCATGGTTGACTGACTTTGTTGTTTTTGGTCCTGTGGTGTGCCAGATAATCATGGCAGAGGGCATGGTAAAGAGAGGCTGCTCATCTCATGGCATCCAGGGAGGGGGGAGGGAGAGAGAGAGAGAGAGAGAGTCAGAGTCAGCAAGACAAAGAGAGAGACAGAGAGGCAGGCACTAGAGACACACTTCACCCACTTAAGTCCCACCTCATAATAAGCCCACAGAGCTATGAACTAATCAATGGAATAATTAATCACAGTGGATTAATTAGAGCCATCATGATCCAATCATTTCCTAAAGTCCCATCAGCTGGCAAGCAAGGCTTTAACTCAGTGTTTGGGGGACATTTTAAATCCAAACCATAACACTGCAACAGTGCTATTAACAAAGATGGAAACACTAATAAAGAGGAAGGTCATAGAGGTTGAAATATAAAAAGTTCCCTTTGGAGCATATTACATCAGAGGTCTCTGTGAAACTCATTAGTGGAGATGACTCAGAAGTCTCTCCTGAAGATGGAAATTTGGCCCCTTAGAACCCCAGTGGTAGTGGAATCTCCATGATTGAGATGAAATGGACAAGGGGACTACAGAGTGAAAAGAAAGTTTGAGACATCGTGCCAAGGAAAAAGTAGCTCAAGATACCATGAAGGTACAGCTTAGTTGGTAATACTAGGTGGGAAACTGAGGTGGAGCATGTGGAGATCGATAGCCCAGGACACGGCCAGTATATGTGTCTTGTCCTGGGCTACTTGTTAATAGGACCAATTTCTTTCCAAAAGGTTCCTATTTAGACAGTAAGTTACCTAGTTTAAGTGGAAGTTTTTGTTGGTAATAAAAATATAGCACAGTATGAAATACCAATTCTAGTAATATATTAAGAATTTCTGGGCCGGGGATTTAGCTCAGTGGTTCTACCACCTGCCTTGCAAGCACAAGGTCCCAAGCTCGATCCCCAGTACAAAAAAAAAAAAAAAAAAAAAAGAATTTCTGAAAGGCAATGTGAATGTATTATATCCAGATACTGGTATCACATTTAAGACTTTCAGGTTTCTTTTTTCTTTTTTTATTATATATATGTAATTTTTAGGTATATTATTATGACTTCAGGGTCTTCAAGCTTCCTTTGGAAGAGGTGTGAAATAAGAGAAGAAATAAAAATATAATCATTGTGGTACACACATTTTTTTCTGTCTGAAACAGTGATACTAGTGATAAATCTGCAGTGAATGATGAATCCATGTTTTTGTGGGACTCTTTCCATTTCTAAGATACCAGCTTGCTTGTGACTGGCATCTTTAAGGACATACTGTAAAGCTCAGAAAGATGCCCAACTAGTTAACTAGATCAAGAAAATAAACCAAGGAGTTTATACTTCTATATATCTTTATTAGTCAACTTCTATTTAATTCTTTCAATGGATTAATTTGCTTCTTTCAATATGATTACAGAACAAATATTATGTTTATTTTACAGGTAACACAGTGGTCCTCAACCTGTGCAGGATCACAAAGGTAATAAAAAACTCATTTACTCTTCTTGTTATTAACGTATTTAATAGTCAAGTCTGGATTCCGAAACTATGGGAAAATTAGAATTTCTTATAGTAAATATGTTTTATTATGCAATCAAGGGGCCTTTTTGGAACCAGCTCAATGCCCTGCTTTCCTCTTTGTACTATTTTCTAGCCCTACCTATGTGTCTATGCTTTCATTACCTCATGAACTTCTTGACCATAGTGATAGATGATACTTACCTGGTCTTTCTGACGTTGTATTCCAGCCACTCAGGCAGAAAATATTCAATATTAGTAAATAATATTATTAATATTAAATAATATTATTAAATGGAGTATTTTTTATTCACATAAAGGAAAAATATCTAGTGTCAAGAAATGTTTATTTCCTCTTATAAATACATTTCAATGTGTTCTGCTTTCTTTGATTTTTATTCCCTGGGAAATCTAATGCACACTAGCCAGTGAATTTTGCTTTACCACTGGCCATGAACCTCTTTAAATTCAAAGTTGGCAAACAAAATAACAGAGAAAAACAAATTTGTCAAACACTTTGAAGAGAGTAATAATCTTAAATATATTTCTTATAGAAATGTGAGAAATATTCAGAACAAGGAATAAAACATACTCAGAGGTCAATATATAAAACTTTTGAGTCTTGTCAATAGGCATTTACTTGGGAAAGTAAAGAAGAGACAAAAAATATTAGAGAGGGGAAGAGGAAAAACAGAAATACATAACATGCAGGTAACCAGAAAATAGACTCTTTCACAGCTGGGAGCCCCGGACTAGGAATAAAAGACAATGTTACTAGTTTGTAATATAGTTCTAATAAAGAACAGTAAAATAGGTTTGTGTAAACAGCAATATACATTTATTTTGGGCAAAATTGTACTTAAAAATAAGAATGTGTTCCATTTTGCTTTTGCTATTTTAATAAAGGTCTTCTCTTTCCCTTTAGACATTATCACTCACACAGGCTGGACGCAAAACAGTACAGATTTACCAGAACACACCATCTTTATGCAGACTTCAGACAATTTTATAATGTAGGCTCAGAACCTCAAACGGATGCCAATTTAATTTCGTTTGGCTTTCATCTATATATTGCGGAGTTAGTCACTTAATCTTCAGGCCTTAACATTATTTTTCAAACATATTAAAGCGGGAACATGGTAGATGATTGCCAAGATCTTTCCTAGTTTTGCCACTCTAAGAATTGGAAGTTCCTTGTGTTTGTTTTTAGCACTTGATGCTTTTGACACTTTCGTCCACCTTCCAGCCTCGGGGACAGGCTGCCCTGGGGAACAGGACACTCTCGAGGGCCAGGGCCACCACTGGCTTTCACACCGGGAGTTTGGAGATCCAAGGCAAGCCTCCTTCAAGCCCAAAAGCCCGGCCCTAGGGCGCCAGCTGGAGCCCGCGCCGCCCTGCGCCGCCCTGCGCCGCCCTGCGCCGCCCTCCCTCGCTTTCCGCCAGAGGCTTCAATTTTGCTTCTGAATTTGAGAGGGGCGGGGCGGGGCTGAGGTCACGTGACAGTCCGGGATGCCTCCCCGCCCACCTGCTTCCTGCGCTGACGGGCCGCGGCCCCAGAGTCCCACTCTGCACGTGGTGTCGCCGCTATCGCCGCGCTCGCCCGGACCCCGCGCCTGCAGCTATGGCTCCCGGCCAGCTCGGTGAGGCCCTCGCGGAGACCCGCGCCCGCAAAGGCGCCTGTGGTCCGCCCGGCCCGGCCTGTGCTGCTCGCCGGAGCAGACCCGGGCAGGCCTCCCCGTGGGCTTGGGACCTGTGCGCCCGGCTGCAGGCCTTGCAGTTCGAGAGTCCCCTCCCCAGGCCTTGGAGAGCGCAGTGTCGCGTTGTGCGAGTAACTAGAACAAATGTCTTCTCTTTCAGCCCTCTTTAGTGTCTCTGACAAAACTGGCCTTGTGGAATTTGCCAGAAATCTAACGTCTTTGGGTTTGAATCTGGTCGCTTCCGGAGGAACTGCTAAAGCTCTCAGAGATGCTGGCCTGGCAGTCAGGTAAGGTAGAGCTTAGTTTTTAAGGTAAGTCCAGGCAGAAAGTGGTCACATTAAAACCAGAAAGTGATGTAATGCAGGTATTCTGAGTTAAATACGTGCCTTATACCCCTCCCCGGAGCGCTGTGAGGTTGGCACACCCCTTACTCAAATTTGAGGAAGAGGAAAACGAGGTTCGGAGAGGTTTAGCAGCTTCTGTACAAGTTTGCAGAATTGAGGGTGGGTGGTCCTCAATTTAGAACCCTGGTTTTTAGCCACTTCCTTTACACATTAAGTCACGTGGGCCATCTGTTCTGCACAACAAACACAAAAGTTATGATTCATATAGTCTCCTTTAACTGGCTGTTTAATAAAACGGTTTACATCATGAAGAGTCACATCTGCCTGTCTTCCCTTAGCACCTCTCATAACCATAGGAAGGTCCAAGTCATTGATTCTCTTGTTCACAAGCTGTTCATGACTTCGGATGGGAAGAAAGGGATGCACCCCAGATAAATGAGGAAGGCATTCCTGACCTCGAGGAGCTGGCTTTCTGGATGGAGAGGGAGTAACTACTGAAAGATAGAAAATGAAAAAGGCCATAGCACAGCTATAATAAACTGCAGCAAGAGTTCAGAGGAAGGACAAACCCACCCCCGAGATACATTTTAGAAAAGGGATGAAAGGTCTCTCTGCCTAGTTGCTATGTGGAAGACTTCTTGCCCTCCAGGTCCATCTAGAGGTAGATTATCCACCTTTTGTTCATGTAATTCTGCTTTATGTGAACAGTGCGTAGCTTCCCTAGATTTGACAAGTTCAGGTGGCGAGAATGCCTTAGTTTATTTAACACTTTTTATTTCTCAAGTTTCTTTCGCATCTTGTCTGTGACATGGTTCTCCTGGAAACCCTATGAGAATCACAGAATTGAAGCAAGATGAAAATCTAGTCTAGACCCAGGTTCTTCCCATTAGGCCAAGGTGGAGTCTACTGTTGTAGTTGGAACTTTCTTCAAATTAAGCAAAATTCTCACCTGTGGTCTCCTTTTATCTTTTCTCACAATAATTTTGTGTTATGGAAGCAGGCATCATCAAAACCAGAAACATGTAATGAGTTCTTATGTTGTGTATCATCCAATTTAAATACTACCCTCTGCCCACTCCTCACTTATCCCCATTATTGTGTTATCTTTTTTAAAAATTGGGATAGTGTTCTCTCCTTAAATGGTAAAAATGTTTACTATGAATGATTTGTTTAGAGCCCAACACTGTGAAGTTCACTGAATGGAGTATAAAGTGGGAAGGATTGTTACATATATTAATCATAAGTCCTCACAATAAAGTTTTACTATAGGTAGTATTGTCCCGATTGGGTAGGGAAGGAAACTGAAGCACAAAGAACTTAAGTAGGGGGTTGCTGTAGCTCAGTATTTGAGCACTTGCCTGTCTTATACAGGGCCATAGGTTTGATCCCCAGCACCACGAAAATGAAAAAAAGAAATGAAGTCACTTGCCTAATATCATGTATCCCATGAAGTTAACCATTGCCTTGTGTGGTAAATGAGATTTAATCAGTAAGTACATACCAGTGATCATATGGAGAATTAATTTGGAAGACTAGCTATTACATACAAATTTTTAAGTACAAAAGAGTAACAAGCTTTTGAATTACCGTTAGCATTTATTAAGAATAAACTTGCCATTTGAAGTTTTAAGCAATTGTCTTTAATTAGAGGAACCAGATTTTAATTCCTGAATTCCTCAGAAGGGAATTTGGGATTTGAAACCATGTGTCACCAGTTTGACAGATGACCATTAGAACTGCGTGTGACCTTGGCTAAGTGCAATTCATCTGCAAGTGACCCTCTTTGATAGGCAAGTCAACCCAGGAAATTCTGTGTCCTTTTAGCCAAATTTGCTGTAGTAAAATGTTTATTAATTTCTTCCAATAAAGGCTATTATGTTAATTGTAAAAAATTTGGAAAATGCGTAAAGCTAGCATATGAATGTATTTCCAGTGTTTTTATAAGCCTACACATTATTTCAGAACTGACATAGAAGATAGAATTTTGAGTCCTGCTTTTTTTGCTTATGTATTATGAGCATTTTTCCCCAACAAATTCCATTAGAGGATGTTCCTGGGTGCAACTTTGTGGATGTCAGTTTGATGATACGGATTAATATTAGGTATTGTTTTTCATTTGGCCCTTAATCCTATTCTGTGATGCCCATTCCCTTTGTTTTCTGTGTAAAAGATTTTTTTAATTTACGTAATTTCAGTTTAATGCTATGAGTCTATAAATGTTCCCCGTATACTTAATTTTGGTTCTCAACATGGTTTTCTAAAATGCTTAAACCTTTGATTCATCAGCAATTTATTTTTGCATGGAGTTAAACAGTTACCACTTTACTAAGCAGTCTTCTTTTCCCACCAATTTGATTTTTCACTTTATGCTATTTAATCATAAAATTAAATTCTTAGTTCTACTTTGGATATTTCCTGGTATAAAGAAAGATATTTTTAATGCATTTTGTTATATACTGCCAAGTTGCTTCTCATTTGACTTTATTTCTTAATACTATTTATTTAGTACAATCTATGACTCCATTTCTAAATTCCTTGACAGTTGTAAACCAATGCTTTAATACGTATCAATTCTCCCAGTCACAATCAGTTAGTTAGAAAATATAGTAAACGTGAGGTGGGCATTGGTGGTCCACCCTTATAATCCTAGCACTCAGGAGACTGCGGTAGGAAGATCAAAAGTTTGTGGCCAACCTGGACTATGTAGTGAGACAGTGTTAAGAAGGAAGGGAGGGAGGGAAAGAAAGTATGGTTTTTTGAAAAGTAAATAAAATTTTACTTATGTAAGAAATCAAATGTAGTGAAAAACCGTAAGCTAGAATAATTTTTTGTTCAGGTTCTTTAAAAAAAAATTTCTTGCAATGAGAAGAGTAGGCTTGAGGAAAGATGTTTTGAATGATGTAAAATGTCAGTTCAGAAACAGTGGTAATATTCTGTTCATTTGCAGAGACGTCTCCGAGCTAACAGGATTTCCTGAAATGTTAGGGGGTCGTGTGAAAACCTTGCATCCTGCAGTCCATGCTGGTAAGTTGGTGGTATCTTCAGTTTAAAACAGTCAGTGGTTTTTAGGAATATTTTAGTTAACTTCCTAAAACAAAGGAGGCAGAAGAAAACTCCTAAGCTCAAAAAAAGTTTATTTCTAAATTTATATTGGCTTTGTCACATTTGCTGTCAAAGTTAGTACCTGTTTAAAATCTGGTTTGCTTTATTACATGATGGATGCACATGGTTTTCTTCTGCTTCCTGGTAGTCTTGACCTAATAACTAATTTAACTAAATTAGTGTGTGTTTCTGTTGCCCTTAGTGAAAGTATTTAGATTTTATAGTATAAAGCTTAGACTTTTAGTAAATTTCACAGGATAAAGTATCACAATGTAACTGAATTTATAAAGAAATTTTGCTACATGCTTTACATGTGTACATTTGTCTAACACAGCAAATTCCACATAAAGTGGTGAGCAGTAAGTATATAGTATTGCTAATCTGCCAATTGCAGTAAAATGCAGCGAATAAAGGCTGAATGGCGAAGGATCACCAGACAAACCATTGATTTATGGATATACAGACAGTGATGGACTCTCAAGAGTTTTGCAAAAATTCCTTTTATATTTTTTGTTGTTCAATAAAAGGGAATTATGTACTGATGCAAAAGATTTTTAAATATATCCATTGCTGCTAATTTTTTGTTTGCTAACTTTTCAACTCCGTATTCTGTATTCTTTAGTTATGAATATGAGAAGGCTTTACTGGGTTGATAGGACTATTGGAAGAACTCTTATTTTTTTTAATTAATACTTGATTTAACTTTGTTATATTAGGAATCCTGGCTCGTAATATCCCAGAAGATAATGCTGACATGGCCAAGCTTGATTTCAATCTTATAAGGTAAAAATTTCAAATTAAAATTTTAGCACATTAAGGAAGAAAAGCAAAGAATATGCCAAACCTATTGCTCCTCTCCTTCCCCCTCTGTTTTTAGTGACTGTAAAGCTTTACTGAATCCCTTTTGTGTAGCATTCAACATGTATAAGCCTTCTGATTTTGGCAGCTTTGCATTTTGCATCCAAATATATATAATTTAAACTCATACGTCCTTTCTTTTTCATTGTTTGATGTTGAACCCAGGGCCTCACATTTGCTAGGGAAGTACTGTCTCTGAAATAGAGCCCTAGCTCCTAATCTTTGTTTATTTAGGAAGTTATGATCTAAATTTTGTTACAACTGACTTAGTTATTATCATAAAGATACTGATTGCTACTTTTAAGTACAGCAATACTTTGTTAAACTCAATTCATATCGAATTTCTGTTCAAACACCAAAAAATTCGAGAACTGAATGTATTTTTCCCATAAAAAATAATGGAAAACCAAATAATTGGTTCTGATCCCCAAAAATTACACTTATAAATTCATTTTTCAAGGACTTTAACAAATTTTGCAATGATTTCATTATCATGGTTCTCACAGTTTTCCCCTTAGCTTTATTGCTGGTATCACTTTCTTTGGAGCCATAATTACTATATTTTATGCGAATAAAGTGCAAAAAAACCCACACAATTTTGAATGTTTTAATGCACTAACAAAAGCACTATGTCTTGCCTGGGAGAGAGCGGCACTTCAATTGAACCGTCACCCTTTGTGTCCTCGGCAACACAGTTCAAGTTTGGAGCTGTTTGACAATCGAGGTATCACTAAATATATAACAGGTTTATTGAGGTATAATTTACATATCCAAAAATTCACCAATTTACAATGTATAATTCAGTGGTCTTTAGTATATTCACAGATGTTGTGCAGCTATTACCACATTCGATATTAGAACATATTCAGCGTTACCCTCCCCCCCAAAAGACTATATTCTCTTTTATTAATACATATTTTTATTAGTGTGTATGAATTTTACAAAATAGTGAGTTTCATTGTGGCATTTTCATCCTTGTGTATAACGTATCTTGATAATATATGTCCTTCCTGTTACCTCCCTTATACTTCTCTCCCTTTTCCCCATCTTATTTAATAATCTCCCTTCTACTTTCATATTTTTGTTTTGTTTTACTTAGATTCCATATATTAGGGACCTATTACTGTCTTTTTTGAGCCTGATTTATTTCACTTGACATGATGGCCTCTAGTTCCACCTGTATCCTGTGAATGATTTTATTCTTCATTGTGGCTGAATAATATTCCATTTTGTACATGGAAAACATTTTCTTTATTCATTCCTCTATTGATGGGCGCCTAGGCTTTTTCTATATCTTGGCTGTTGTGATTTGTGCTGCAGTAAATACAGGTGTGCAGGTAACCCTACAGTGTGTAGACTGATTCCTTCAGGATGTATCAACAGTGGAATAGATGTCATGGAGTTCTGTATTTAAACAAACTTCATTCTTTAGCATTTCCTTCAACACCTTCCACCCTTGGTACCACTGAGCTACTTTCTGACTCAGTGGATTTTCTTATACTGAAATATGCTTTTTCCCTGTGTTAGAGACTGAACCCAGTACCTAAGGCCTTTGCACTGAGCTATTTCCCCAGCCTTTTTTTTTTGAGACAGGTTTTTGCTAAGTCATTAAGTTGCCCAGGCTGGGCTCAAACTTGTGATTCCTCCTGCGTCTGCCTCCTCGAATGGGTCCTTTGTTATTTACTTTTTTTTACATAGCATGTTTTTAAAGCATGTTTACGTAGCATGTTATTCTGTGTACTGTATTTTCCCTTTTTGGTGATGTCCTTTGACCACCATAAAAGTTTTTAATTGGGCAAGGGATTTAGCTCAGTGGTTCCGCCACCTGCCTTGCAAGTGCAAGGACCCGAGTTCAACCTCCGGTACCAAAAAAAAAAGTTTTTAATTTACGATGTCCAATTTCTTTCTTTTATTGCTTGAACTTTTGATGTCACAGCTAAGAAATCATTGCCTAATCATGGATGATGAAGATTTTTGCCTGCTTTCTTTTAAGGAGTTTGTAATTTTAACTCTTAAATTTGGGTCTTTTATACATTTAAAGTTAATTTTTATACATAGGTGTGAGGTAGGGGTCAAACTTTATTTTTCTGTATGTGGCTGTCCAGTTGTCATACCAGTCATACTATCCTTTTTTTTTTTTTCCAGTACTGGGGATCGAACTCAGGTCCTTGGTGCCTGCAAGGAAGCCATGGGGCCACTGAACTAAATACCTGGCCCTGTCACACCATCATTTGTTGAAAAGTCTATTTTTCCTTGAATGGTGTTGGCAACCTTGTCTGTATGTCTCATTATGCCGGCACTACTGTTGCTCAGCAGAAATTTTGAAATCAAGAACTGTTGAGTTATTCCAACTTTGTTTTTCTTATTAAAGATTATTTTGCAATTCAGGGACCTTGCATTTCTATGTGATTTTTAGGATCAGTTTGCTCATTTTGCAAAAGAAGCAGTTGGAGTTTTCCTAGGTATTTGAATCCATAGATCAATTTGGAGAATATTGCTATTTTAATAATACTAAGTCTTCCAACCCATGAATGTGGAAAGTTCCCATGTATTTCTGTTTTCTTTGGTTTCTTTCAACATTGTTTTATTTTTTAGTATACAAGTTTTATATATTTATGGAACTTATTTATAAAATATCCTTTCTGGTGCTGTTGTAAGTGGAATTGTTTTCTTAATTTTATTTTCTGATTATTCCTTGCAAATGTGTACTAGTACAATTGATTTTTGTATATCGAGCTTATATCCCTTCCCTTGTTGAACTCATTTATTAGTACTAATGGGTTTTCTTGTAAGCTCTTTGGGATTTTCTGTGTATAACTTCATGTCACCTGTGTATAGACATTCGCTTCTTTCTTCTCAATTCTATCGCATTCTTTCTTTGCAAATTTCCCTGGCTGGAATGTCTAGCACGATATTGGATGGAAATGCTAAGAGTGGACATTCTGTTCCTGATCTTAGAGGGAAAGTATTCAGCCTTTCATCATTATGGTGTTACTAGCCAGAGTTATTTTTTTCAAATTTCATTATGTTGAAGAAGTTCCCTGCTAGTCTTAATTTGTTGAGTGTTTTTCTTTATCATGAATGAATATTGAATTTTGTCAGACACTTTTTATTTATCTGTTGCGGTGATCAGGTGGTTTTTTTCTTTATTCTGATTATTTATTTATTTATTAGTTTTTTGAGACAGGGTCTCACTGTATAGTTCAGGGTGGTCTTGAACTCACAGCGACCTTCTTGCCTCAGCCTGCCAAGTGCTGGGATTATAGGTGTGCACCACCATATCAGACTATTCTGATGACATTTTATTAGTTGATATTTGGATGTTAAACTAGCTGTACATTCAAGGCATTAAACCCCTGTTTGGCTGTGATATTTAATTCTTTTCATATTTTTTCTAGTTTCCATTTGCTAGTATTTTTGTGGATTTTTGTGTCAGTGTGGATGAGAAATGGTATTCTCTAGCTTTTTTGTGACACATTTGTCTGACTGTTATCAGGGTCATAGGCCAATAGGATGAACTGAGCAGGCCCCTCTTCAGCTTGGAAGCTGGAAGCCTGCCCACAGAGCGCCATAGTTTGTATCCCTGGGAGTCGGACTCTATTCACTAGTTAATTTAGATCTGTTCTGTATTTTAAATTATTCTTTTGACCTCCCTGTTACTATCCCATTTATGATGTCTCTTATGACCTCTCTGAAGATAAAATAAACAAATAATTTATTGTTAGAATGCTCCATTGGTTTTCATCATTGCACACAATTTGTGGGTAAAGAATCTAATTTAAAATATCCTAGATAATAGTGTTCTAACCTGAAATAAAGGTGTTATCTGTCATCTTCTAGTTCTTATTTCTATTAAAAATGTTTCACAGTTTTGATGGTGTGATAGTGGCAGGCAGCTAAAGTTACTTGAGTAGCAGTATTGCATATGGTTTGGAGAGACCCAGAGCACCTGCTGAGTAAAGGACCTGTGCTCTGCAGGTGTAGAACACCCAGGCTTTTGCACACAACTTTTTACACTTCTAAAATGTCAGTCACACAGTTCATATTTGACTTTATTCATTTTTACTTATTTCATGTTTGCAGTACATAATGATTTCATTAATTGTAGGGAGATGGTACATGGACATAACATCTTTTATGTCCCCTTCCCTTGGTCTCCCTGCCTCCTCCTTTATCTCTTGGTCCCCTTCCGATTTGCAAAAGATTTGCCTCCCTGTTTCCTGTTATCTATCATCTGTTTATATTTCTCCTATGAGAGAACCCATGCAGTATTTAAGCTTGTGCATCTTGATTTCTTTCCCAGTTTATATTTTAGATCTTTTATGGTTTTGGTCACATACATAGTGCTGACTCCTTTTTTCCTAGTTATAAGCCATATAAGCTGAGTTTTGAATGACGGTTGAATTCCCCTTGGTTTTAGAGTCGTTGCCTGTAATCTCTATCCCTTTGTGAAGACAGTGGCCTCTCCAGACGTGACTGTTGAGAACGCTGTGGAGCAAATTGATATTGGTAAGTTAGCAAAACTATTTTGAGACTAACAGAGGAGGGGGTTATTTAAAATTCTAATGAGACTTCCTTTTGATTTTCATTATTGAAACAAAAAATAATCATTTCTCCTAGATCCTATTTCAGAATGATTATAATTCATCTGTATTTTATAAGCCTCCTCCCCCAGGATTGAACCCAGAACCTTTCATATGTTAAGCAAGCACTTTGGCACTGTAGTCCTAGCCCAAGCTATTTATTTTTTTAATGAGTCATCTGGATGTTTTTTTCCATATTTATTTCCTTTTTTACAGGAGGACTTAAAGTGGAAGTGTGTGCACCATGACTGTATTTGAAAGAGATTCATCAATTGATAATAAAATACAACATTTTTTGTCCTTCAAAGGTGGAGTAACATTGCTGAGAGCTGCAGCCAAAAACCACTCTCGGGTGACAGTGGTGTGTGAGCCAGAAGACTATGCAGCGGTGTCCACAGAGATGCAGAGCTCTGACAGTAAGGACACCTCCTTGGAGACCCGACGCCAGTTAGCCTTGAAGGTGGGGCACACTTTGTGTAGTCACTTCTGTCCTGTGCAGTGTTGGCCAAGCCAAACAGTATTGAGTTCTGGCTGGATTCCATCACCTCCTGTATCTCTGCCTGCCTGGAGAGACCAAATAGTATAGGAATATTCTGTGAAAAAGAGTGAAAGAGTTGCAAGAGATAATTCGCTGTGTTATTTGGTGGCTTTTGTGTGTGAGTATACACATGACCAGGGCATATAGTTTTCTGTGTACCTAAAACCATCTTGTCCCTGCTGCTAGTGTCTCATAAAACTTTATACTTTTTGTAGGCATTCACTCACACGGCACAGTATGATGAAGCCATTTCAGATTACTTCAGGAAACAGTACAGTAAAGGAGTCTCTCAGATGCCCTTGAGATATGGTATGAACCCTCATCAGACCCCCGCCCAGCTGTACACGCTGAAGCCCAGGCTTCCCATCACAGGTAAAATCTTGAGTGTATTGTGGCGCAGTTGGCTGTACCTGGATGCGTGTATATCTTTATCTGTATTGTATCTAATGTGGTTTACATTCAGAAAGTAAAGTAAATTACATAATGCTATTTGTAGCCATCCAAAATTGAGATGTCAGTTGGAATTGTGAGCACAGATGTTGAGGTAATCTGTAGGTGTGAAGCGAGATCAGGTTGGAGGTACAGCTTGGGCTGTCTTTGTCATATAAATTTTCTAAAGACGTGGGCCAGGGTGAGATGGTCCGAGTTTCATAGCAGAGCATCAAGGCGAAGCTTTGGGGTGCTTTTCCAGTTGGTCGGCAAAGCAAGGAGGAGCCATATGACAATCTGGAGAATTCCAGTGGGTTGGAATGTCATTTAGGATAGAAAAGGGACTATTTGGGGAGTCATAAAAGAAGCACTTTACAGTAAAGTAAAGAAGGACTGGGGATATAGCTCAGTGCTCCCTGGATTTAATCCCCAGTACACCCAAAACACTGAAGCCAAAATTTCCTTGAAATTATAATTTTAGAAGACTAGTTGAAGTGGGCGAAAACAGAGGTGTAAGGTTAGGAAATAACAACGATGGAAAATTCTTTGAAGAGAGAAATTAGGACTCCATGGATTGGTGGAATTAAGAGAGGGTTTTTCAGTTTTGGGCCTGTTTTGTTCTTGAGGTGGGCTGTTAGAGCCCGTCCTCCATGGTAGGAGGGACAGTGGCGAAGGGCAGAGGAGAGAGCTGCAGCTGTGGAGGCCTTAGAGGCCCACCACGCAGGAGGGCAGGCCCTCAGCCAGAGCAAGGACCACACAAAGTAAGTTCAGGGCACACAGGTCTACCCACGCCTTTGGTGGTAGGAAGAAGCAGCTTCCTGTTGGCTTCCTTCTTCTCCATCACCTGCTTGGGGAGATACAGAGTGGAGCAGGGCTGGAACTTCAACACTTTAAAATACTCTCTCCTTAGCCCTTCACATTCATCAGATCTACCACTTCAGGTATATTTTGAAAATAAAAGCCAGGCCTGGTAGCATACACTTACAATCCCAGCACTTGGTAGGCTGAGGAAGGTGGATCGCTGAGAGTTTGAGTCCAGCCTGGGCTACGTAGTCCAAGGCCAACCTGAACTACAGTGAGACCCTGTCCAAAAAAAAGAGAAAAAATAAAAATACCCAATTTCCTAGGGTTACAGCTCATTTCCCTTTTTTGGAGGGTGGGGTTGGGATTGAACCTAGTGCCTCAGCACATGCACTACCAGTGTGCCCCACTCATTTCTTATTTTTTTAATATGTGGATGTACCACAGTTTGTTTATTGACCTATTGGACATCAAAACTTGAAGGACAAAAAACAACAAAAAAAAATAACTTGAAGGACAGTTAAGATCAAAACTGCTCTAATCACTCATGTAAAAGTTTTTGTATAGACATAAGTTTTCAGTTCATTTGGATAAATACCTAACCTTTCGTTTTCGTCATTTCCTATTTCTTGCCATTTTGTTTCTTGTTTGCTTGCCCCGTAATTTCCATAAGGACAGTTTTATTTTCAGGGCGAGTAGGAGGGACTGTTTTATTCACTGATGTATGCCAAGTACCCAGAGCCTAATGTTGTGGTAGGTTTTGAGTAAACATTGGCAAGGTTTTACTTTACAAAATCTCTACTATTCAAGATAACATGTGAAGGAAATTAAATTACACTTTTTTAAAATTAGTGATGGCCCAGTATTTCTTATTGTGTGCCAACTTCGTATTTATTCACAAGAGAGATTAGCTCCTAAGAATGGTGCCAATGATATTGAAAAAGACACCAAAATCCCTGAAGATGTACTCTTTCTTCTTGTCACTGCAGTTCGGCTTTAGGCAGGGCTATTAAAGAAGAAAACAAGTTTTTTTCCTCTTCTTTCCTCCCACCCACAGCTCTTGCTTTAGTTTGTAATGTAACTGTAAGTTGACATGATTTATATCTTAACATTTATACTGTCTCTATAATTGCTACAGTTGCTTAATTTTAGTACTGAATTTACATGGCTTCCTGGCAGATTTCTAAGCTTGTAGTTCCTCCCATTCTTGACCCCTGTTACTGATTTATTTCTAGACCTGCTTGTTTGGTCCTCCAGTAGTAGTGTGTGTCCAAGTGTATGTGCGTTCTTGCATGTGTGCATTTTTTTAAGAATGGGCTCAGGTTCAGCTACTTGGTTTTCCTTTATCACTGAGTTCTTACAGGTTTGTGCATATCTGTTTGCTTCTTAATTAAGAGATTTGTGTAGACTCGATATATGTTTCTGTTTTTTAAGACATAAACATACTTCTGACCTTCGTGACCCCTTGTGGTAAAGGGTGTGTGTGTTTTTATACCTAGTTCTCAATGGAGCGCCTGGGTTCATCAATTTGTGTGATGCCTTGAACGCCTGGCAGCTGGTGAAGGAACTCAGAGAGGCTTTAAACCTCCCTGCCGCAGCCTCTTTCAAACACGTCAGCCCTGCAGGTAAATGCCCCAAAAATGCCCCAAAAATGCCCCAGAGGGGTTTCTTTTAAAATTCAAGTATAAAGCCACTTTGGCAAGTCTATTGATAATAGTATCAACACAGTAATATGATAAAAATCTGATAACACATACATAATTGTGTGACATTATTATGAGCTAGAAAAATCAGCCCATGGCCTTTTTAACAGTATAAATATGAAGGTTTAGAAATAAAAGTGAAATGGCTTAATGTTATATACCAAAATAAATATTCTTTACATATTTGAAGATCTACTTTAGTAAACCTAAAAAATTGTTCTTATGATATTTTATAACTTTTTATAGCCATTATATGACATGCCTTTTTGCTTTTGCATTTAAGTTCTTAATTCTACAATTTATCTATATATGCCACTAGGTCTGTTGGTGGTCCAGCACATAATGGTCCTCCATATTTATTGGATGGTAAAGCAGTATGAGCCAGGAAGAAATAAATGTGAGATACCAAGCAGAACAGAAAGTCAGTAATGAAGGGACCCAGCTTCAGCACAGGCGCTGTCAGGCCTCAGCAGCACTGTATTTGTAGAGGCCAGAGAGGATTCCCTGCCCCTTGCAACTGGACTTTTGTTAATTACTTGGCTAAATAGATTTTTATTTAATTTGGCAGAGGTGCTAGAAAATACACTGCACTGACTAGATATTTTTTGAAAAGTCTCGATACAGGAATTGACAAGTAGCAAGTTGAGGTTTGAGGTTTATTGATTCTTCCATGGTTTTTCTACTAGGTGCTGCTGTTGGAATCCCACTCAGTGAAGATGAGGCCAGAGTCTGCATGGTCTATGACCTCTACAATACCCTCACACCCATATCGATGGCATACGCAAGAGCAAGAGGTCAGACTGATAGGAGAAAAACCAGTGTTTTATCCCCAATAGAATAGAATAGTAATGTACTTTGTTTCATTAGATTTCAAATTATCTTCACTTTGTTTTATTAATACTTGAAAATGAGTTCATGACTGCCTCATAATAGATTTATTTATAAAAATATATTAGTATTTTAATGTAATAAATAGAAACATTGAAGTTGGTACATGTAATTTCAGATTAGGCTATTAAATGTATTCTTATTTATATGACAAAAATTATATGATTACTCTATACTAACTTAGACTTATGTTTGTTTGTTTGTTTTTGGTACCGGGGATTGAACTCGGGACCTTATGCTCACAAGGCCAGTGACTGGCACCCTGAGCTAAATCCCTGGCCCCTAGACTTATGTTCTGTATGTTTTAGAAACATCTAATTTTTGGATTTAATAACATGGATATTGGGCCAGGGATTTAGCTCAGCAGTTCCTGCACCTGCCTCGCAAGTGCAAGGTCCCGAGTTCGATCTCTGGTACCAAAACAAAACCATAATAATAACATGGATATTATGATGTTTATGGAAGATTTTTGAGAAACTTACAGTTTATCATATCTAGTAGGGGTCAGCAAACCATGGACCTTGGACTGAATCCAGTCAGATTCCTAGTTTTATATGTACAGTTTGATTGGTTCAAGGCTATATGCCCTTGTTCATGTATTTTCAGTGGCTGATTTTGAACTATAATTTGAGTAGTTGCAATAGAGACCATATGGCCACAAAGCTTCAAAACTACTTACTGCCTAGACCTTAGAAAAAGTTTGCTAAATGCTACTCTAGAAGGTAAAATTAATAAATGCTTCCCTAATGATTATTTGAATTAAAAGAGATTGATCTGTTAATTAAACCTTATGTAAAGAATAAGATTACATTAAAGAAATAGAATTCATTTGATCATATGGAAATTTTAAAACTTCTTTTTTGTGCAAGTATAATGTATAATGCATACTTTATTTTCATTTTTATTTATAGGGGCTGACAGAATGTCTTCATTTGGTGATTTTATTGCATTATCTGATATTTGTGATGTCCCAACTGCAAAAATTATCTCCAGAGAGGTTAATAGACATTCATATAATGTGATCTATGTGTAACTGAGTAGTAAAGTGTTTTGTTTATAGTGTTTATTGAAACTGTAACTTGTAATATTTATATTTGTACCAGCTGTAAATTAAATTTATTATGTAGGGTGTTCATATTTTATAGAAAACATGAATCCTTGAATTAATTTTAAGAGTTAGTGAATTAATGCGTAAAGTGAATTGACTATTTTGATAAAGTTTTTCTTTGTAAATGTAATTCTTTTAAGTTTTGTAGTGCATGTATTTTAATGCCAAAAAGAAGAGCCATCTTGAGTGGTGATGAAATAAGGAATCTTCACTGTAAACCTTTATAGATCTGAAAGGGACTATATAATTGGAAAAAATGTAAACTGATTTGATAAACTAATCCTTATCAGTTGAATACCAAACAAATACTCCAGACAGTTCAGGGTGCTCAGTGGTACTGGGGAGACAGGAAAGAAAAAGAAAATGTACTTCCAGCATAGAGGGGAGAAAATAGAAAGTAAAGGGGCATGTTTCTGTCCATGACCATTACTGTTCCAACCCCAGTGGCGCTCACATTGTTACAGGTCATAGCAAAGCTGTGACTTTTGTATTGTTAGTTACAAGATGTTAACTCTCTGATCCTCTTGTCTTGCTGTTGAGAAGCATGTCTCACCTAGGTCATTTAATCAGATCCTGGCAGAGCTGGGATCAAAACGTGCTCTTTCTAGTGAAAAACACCACCCTCTAAAGAAAGGAGTAAGAAAAGAACTGGTTTTTCTTCCTGAGGTACATGAATTACAGTGAATCACTCATATAGTGTTAGTTAAACGAGTCTGAAGGGACATCAAGCAAGACAGAGTCATCTGTAAAGAGTAAGTCTATTCTGACAATTTTTTTAAAGCTTGGCGTTAGCATTATCTGTTGGAGATAGAATCAGAAAGTGCTACAGCATTATTTAGGACAGATAATTGTGACTAGATTCTTCAGAGGCATTCTCTGGGTTTTTTTTTTTTTAAATAGAGATTAACTTTAATATGCTTATAGGTGTCTGATGGTATTATTGCCCCAGGATATGAAGAAGAAGCCTTGAAAATACTTTCTAAAAAGAAAAACGGAAATTACTGTGTTCTTCAGGTTAGTGCAATTCATGTTTGCTATAATAATTTCCCCTTTTGTCTCTTTTTCCCATGTTTAATCTTTTCTTTATGGGGACACCCTTCTGATTTATCCCACTTTATTGCAGTTTCTTTAATCCTGCAAGTTTTTGTGTATTATTGATTTTGAAGTTTAAGATAAGGATAGTCTCTTTACTCTTAATTTTCAGTTTTGTTTTGTTTTGTTTTTTCATACCGGGGATCGAACTCGGGACCTTGTGCTTGTGAGGCAGGCGGCAGAACCACTGAGCTAAATCCCCAGCCCTGTTAGATGTTATTTGATGGAAAGATCTTTCCATCCTTCCTTTCTGTCACTCTCTTACCTCTTTTCTTCTTATTTGTTTTTTAAAACAGTACTCTCACTATATAGGCTGGCCTTGAACTTGTGATTCTTCTGCTTTACCCTTCCAAGTTCTGAGATTGCAGGCAAAGGCCACCAAACCCAGCTCATGTTGATAACATTTTCTACCATAACTGATGTGTGGCAGGGAAAATTGCTAAGTATTAAAAGCATTGGGTTTACAACTGTCAGGGGATTTAGAAATTGGAGCATAAACCATACTAATTAAATAAATTCAATGGGAAGATTTGTTTCAAGATCCCTGTGGATACCAAAATTCACAGGTACATATGTCTTTTATAAAATAGTATAGTATTTATTATAACCCATGTGCATCCATTTGGGGCCAGGGATTTAGCTCAGTGGGTTCCAGTGCCTACCTTGCAAGTGCAAGGTCCCGAGTTCGATCCCTGGTACCAAAAAACAAACAAACCAACATATATATATATTTGGTTTTGGGTTTTGTTTTTGTTTTTGTTTTTGTTTTTGTTTTGGGTACTGGGGATTGAATTCAGGACCTTGCACCTACAAGACAGGAGCTAAATCCCCAGCCCTCTCCCATTTTCTTTAAATCATCTCTAGATCACTGATAATATCTACCACACTCTTAAGTGCTATGTAAATAGTTACTACACTGTATTATTCAGGGAGTTAATTACAAAGAAAACAGTCAGTATGTGTTTAGTACAGATGCAGTATTTTTTCTTAATTGTCCTTGATCTGTAGTTGTTTGAATCTGTTGTTATGGAACCCACAAATGCTGAAGACCGACTGTGTATTTTTGACTGTAAAATACCAATAATTCTAAAGTTTACAGATTCTATGTCAGCCTTTAAAGGAAAGAAGAAAATAGCACATTAAATATATATCGTTTTTGTTTTTAATCCATGTGTGTAAGTTTAACCACACAATTAGCTACCACTATATTCTTCTGTTTTTGGTGCTGTAAGAGCACTGTGTATGACCATTAGCAGTTACATGCAGCATTATGGGAAATGCTTTCCAAACCCACCCTGAACCCATCATCAGGTGCTCTCAGCACCTGCCAGTGTTGTGTTGGAGGTGACCCTGGGGCTCCCTCACTGTTTTGCCTGAGAATTTGGCTCCACTTGCACATGATTATGACTGTAAAGCAGCTCACTCCTGTACTTGACTAAGGACAGGTTTCTTTTGACGTCAGCTAATAGGAAGGCACACCAACATTAGAAATGCCATAGTGCATACAACAAAAGAACATTTTAGAACTCAAGAATATGTAGGTTAGATAGAAGTAACATGTTGGCAGGGGCTTGCTTATAAATTATAGAATAAGTGCTTTCCAAGTCAAAGATCATCCAAAAGGTAAATAAAGAAATATTGTTAAGTTTAGAGATATCTAGAGAGAGAGCAGTCTTGCATGTAATGTTCCCTGTAACTTACTTTTTAATTCAGAATTTGGGAGGGGAAGATGATAAATGACATAAATTCCTTTCCAGGTAACAAAGACCTAGACTACAAATCCTCTTTTCTCCATGTTAACTTGTAAGGTGTTAGCTAGGTACTCTGGACAGTAGACTTTTAAAAGATAAGGAAAAATAGAGTGTGATTTTTATGCCATGGCCTGTTTGTTAGCAAATCTGTTTTATCTGCTGACCTTCCAAAAGGACTGTGTAGATAGTAACTTCTAGTTAATGCAGTGTTACCAGAAATATACTGATAGACTCATTGGTTTTAATATATTATTTGTAAGTTGTAAGTTAATATCTGTTAATTTCCTAGCAAAGTACTGTTGTCCAGCCATTGCATCATACTCATTAAAATGATGGCACAGATTTATTTTAGAAAAACGGATAAAACTTTACTAAGAATAAAATCTTGTGTACAGAATGTAAATATTTGAAGAATATAAATATAATGCAGCTTTTTAAATTTGTGTCTTAGATGGACCAGTCTTACAAACCAGATGAAAATGAAGTTCGAACTCTCTTTGGTCTTCATTTAAGCCAGAAGAGAAATAATGGTGTCATCGACAAGTCATTATTTAGCAATGTGGCTACCAAGAATAAAGATGTAAGTTTGAAAATACCAGAACTGAATGCTAGTAACTTTAGTAGGTGTGTTTTCACTATTTATAAGTTTATACATGTATTAAATCCCTTATCTGTACAAACAGCTAGCTCATCTTTGAGTTGTCAGGTAAGCCTGAGAGCCTAAAAAGTAAGAGATCACATCAGAAGCTTGCTTGTATGTGTACACAAGCCATAGGGATAAGCATCTTCAGTTATACATAAATGGGATCATGTCTTCTGTAACTTGCCTTTTTGGCATGCATGAGGCTACAGGTGTGTTTCCATGTCCATAAATGTAGATGCACATTTTTGTCTGAAAAGTCACATGACACCCCATGTATAGATGCACCGTGATGGATATTCAGCTTGTTTCAGTTGTGCTGTGATTGATATTTTTGTGTAGAGTAGTATCTAACTTTTTGATTTGCCTGGGCCACATTGAATAAAGAGGAGTTGTGTTGGGCCATATATAAAATATGCGATATTATTAATGTATATAAGTAATACAGCTTTATTTTTTAATGTTTTTACTATAACAACAACAGCAAAAAAGGATAGGTGTCCTACAGGCTGTAGGTTCAGCATGCTGACAAGTTTTTGTCCTTAGGCTGTAGATCATCTTAAGAGGGACACATTCACAGGATAATGGTGATTAGAGGTGGGATTTTCAATGTATTATCTCATTTAATCTCAGGCACACTATGGGAGGTGACCCATCTCTACTGTGAAGATTGTAAAACTGTGACATAGGGTACAGTTAGGAAATTTTCAAAGGTTGCACAGATGGGCATTTATTTATTTCCCAAAATATCATTTTTTGTTTGTTTGTTTTAATATGTTGGAAATTGAATAAAGGCCTTGATGACTGTTAAGCATTCACTCTGTCACTGAGCTATAGCCCCGGTCCCAAAATACTGGCTATCAGTTTTGAAGGGTATTTTTCTGGGTATAATGTTGACAGTACTTTTCTTTAGTACTTTGAGGGTATCACCCCCTTTTTGTCTAGAACTGTTGATGTGCCTGGAATGACTGACTGAATGCTGATCATTGGATCTGAAAAAACCTGGAGATATTCTGGGGCCTGGGGCTGTTGTTTTCTTCCAGAGAATTGATTTATATATCTGCCAAGCAGTTACAGTAGAGCATCTTGCCTCCTACTGTCGGAAATCGAGCTGGTTTGAATTTGGGCTTCAGTGTTTGGGGGACCAATCTGTTCATGGTTCATCCCTGTTCTGCCAGAGACCAGGCACCTACAAACACACTCTTCTCTGGTGTATTCGGACTCCATTTTTGTTCCTTAGCTCTGTAAGACTTCTAGAAACTGTGCTCGGCTTATTTACCTCTTAGTTTATTCCAAGCTGCTTGGAAAGAGCCTGAAGGGGAAAAGCATGAATTGTCAGACTCATTTCTTTCAGCTCCTTTTTCTCGGGATCTTTGGCTCTCTGAATTAGAGTATTAGCACTTGGTCCAGCTTCTCGGCTTATTCTGAAAGAGAATAGTCTCCCACCATTCACTGCAGCAGAAGCAGAAGACCAAAAGGGAACCACTTTTGTTCCCAGGTCTCACTCCTGAGGCTGTACCTAGAATGACTGAAACAAGCTCTGTAGTCTTTATTGGCTAGTTTTGTCTGTTAAGCATCTGAATGATTTTTTTTTTTGATCCATTATTGGATACTGTTCCATTTTTATTTGTGAGAATTAGTAGTACCCTGAAATAAACATGCAGGCATTGATGCAGGGCGGAGTCTTTAAGCCCTTGAGAATTTACCCCTTGTTAAAATTTTTCTTGTAGGTCTGTAGGCATTGGACTGATTAATAATTTAGCAATCTTGATAGGTTTTGTGCCTCTGAATGTTTTTTGCAGTAATGAGAGAGGGTAAAATCATAATCTTTTATCTAAATTCTTCTCTCCTTGCTTTCTGTGGATTCTTAGCAGAAATTGAGACACATGAGTGATAGTTTTATCCTCCTTCATAGTCTACTTTTCTTCTTTTACAGCAAATTATTGTTCACATTTCTGTCTCAGAATCGTAAGATAGTTCTCTTAGGTCTGAAACTGTTGCAGTCTTGAGAGAGCTGGACAGGTGGAATGAGTAGTATTAATACTGAAAATGTTTCAATTGTTTCCTCTGCTCCTGTTTTTCTTGGATAGTGCTTCAGTCTGTTGGAGTCTCTCATTCCCACCCCACTCACATTTCTTGTATTCCTGATCCTAACTCAGAATCCTTGGGTTCTGTCTGAAAGTACACATCCAGGAAGCTGGCTTTTGTTACAAACCTTTCTTGTAACCTAAGGTATCAAATTTATAGGTGGTGACTTAAATAATAAAAAGATTTGTAAGAAAGGGTATATATTTTATTACTAGCACCTTACAATAATAAATTCTTAAGAAATTGTTTCTTTAAATTAAACTTTTAATTTTAAAATTAAAAAATAGAAACTGTAGGTTCACAGGCAATTGTCAGGGTTCCTGTGACCCTTTGTCCTATCCTAAGGCTGACATCTTGCAGAACTGCAATAACAGTGTTGCAGCCGTGAAGTTGACACAGATAAGGTACAGAATTCTCAGGACCCCTCCCATTGCTCCTGTACATTCAGGCTTCCTCTGTGCTGCTTCCACCGTGCCTTGACCTTGGGCGACTACTAATCTCTTCTCTCTCTTTGTAATATTTGTTTATTGTACATTCATGCACTGCTTTTTATGTGAATATAAGCTTTTTGTTTTTGTGGTGAATGACCACGAGTATTAATTGCTTTCTGACATAGTAGTTGTATGTTTAGAGTTAAAACTATGAAAGTGTTTCCCAGAGTGGTCATGGCATTTTATATTCCCACCAGCAATAGACGAGTGGTTCCATTTCTGGAGGTTTTGGGTGTTGTCCCTGTTTTGTTTTGTTCTTTAAGACATTCTGGTCAATGTGTAGTTATATCTTAATATTCTAATGGAATTTGCACTTTCTAATAATTCATGATGTTGAACATTTTTTGATATGCTCTATTTGCCACCCACATATCCTTTTTGGTGAAGTGTCATTTACTCATTTTCTAATTAAACTATTGTTTTGTCACTAAGTTTAGGTTTTTGGGGGGTGTGGGTGTGGGTATGTGTTATAGGTCCTACTTCTTTATTCATTATGTAATTTTCAGATATTCCTTTCAGTCTGTATTTTGTTTTCTCATCCTCTTAAAAAGGGGTATTTCACAAAGTGAAACTTGATTTTGATGATGTTACTGTTTTTTCAGTTATCTAATTTATCAGTTATGTGCAGTTATGCCCACCTAGCATACCAACCTGAATCTCTTTAAAGACAGTGACATTACTGACTGACTGTTCTGCTGATAGTTCACAATACAATGCAATTTTGAATAGTTTCTACTTAGAACATTCTAAACAAAGCAGAAAATGACCCTAACATGATTTTCTTTGAACAGCCGTGGCTGTGTGTATGCATACAGTGGTCCTTAATGTCCATGAAAATTATCTCAGCACTGCTTGTAAACACAAGATTTATTTTGTCTCCAGATACTTAAAGGCACTGTGGTCAGGAAAATATTCTTGTCAGTTTTCAAATGAATACACTGTACTATCTCTTGCATGATATACACAGGCTTAGTCCAGCCTTGCTGCAAAATGGCACTAGTTTGAGTCCATTACACGTTGAGCATTGTATGGAGGTCCACCACAAACATGTTAAATAATTGATCCTTTTAGTAAAATATGGTAGTGTGTAGCATGAACAGTTTCACTCTCTCATTTCAGTGGCATAACTATCTTACAGATCTGTTGCATAAACAGGCAAGTAAGAAGCTTAAAATTAAATGAGTTTACAAAGCCCCATGCCGCTTACCACTCTGTGTTTGTTTCAGTTGTCAGAATCTGCCCTCAGAGACCTCATTGTTGCCACCATTGCTGTCAAATATACTCAGTCCAACTCCGTGTGCTATGCCAAGAACGGGCAGGTAACCAAGCTGACAGACCCACCCCAGGGGGACTGTTGTTTTACAAAATGATATTCAGAAATCCATCTGCCTCAGGTACTGGACAGCTTGAAAGGGAAAACTTGCCAAGTTTTTCTCTTCTGCGTTTGTCAGTATTTACTCAGCACCTTGGTAGACCGTTAAACTAATGATGATTAAGAAGTAGCTTTGGAACAAAGTACTAAAAAATCAGTCATTCACCTCTTGCCTGGAATGTGTTGGCACATTTTGGATTTGTGGGGTGCTAATAGCTGTTATAAAACTGATTTCATCACTCTGTTGCCTCTATTGGTAATTTCTGGTGAAGAGGAAGAAAGGAATGGCATTGCTACCCATCAGGCTATATTTTTGCAGCTTGCAAGATATTTTCACATATACATCTTATGTTGTTTTTTTCTCCCTAGTTCTGGGGATGGAACCCAGGGCCGTGTTCATGCTAAGCAAGTGCTTTACCACCAGGCTACACCTCCAGTCTCTTATGTTGTCTCACCAAGAATCTATTAAGCAGAAAGACTGCTAGACTAGGAGTTAACCTGATCTTTAAAGTCAGGTTTATTGAGGTATAATTTGTAAATGTACAGTTTGTAATATAATTTGTAAATGTACACTTGTGTGATCACTGCCACCATCAAGATACAGACCGTCCTACCTTAAAGTGGCTGAACTTGACAATATTTTGATTTTAGAATGGTATGAAAATATACCTGTATTACCATTCTGTTTTTTACTTTCGGTAAAGTATAAATCATATGAGGTATTCAGCACTTTTTTATAAAATAAGCATGTGTTTAGATGGTCTTTCCTAATTGCATAGACTAAGTACAGCAGGTAGAAGGTAGGCTGTGCGGAGAGGTATGATGTTTGATAGGGTAGTTGTATTTAGTACATTTTTGACTTAAGATATTTTCAGCTTACTGTGAGTTTGTCAGGATGTAAACCCATTGTAAGTTGAAGAAGATCTACAGTGAATAATTCTTACTATATGATAGTAACTTCCTTCTTTGTATTAAGACATTGAATGCAAGATTGAGCTGGTTAGTCACTAAGGCCTTGCCCAACTTATGGTTGAACTTGATCAAGCTTCAGGACAGTGAGCCCTTCTCACGGTGCCTTCAGCTTATCTCTTGGCATTTGTCAAATTATTTGGCCCACAAATTGGGGCATATAGGTATTAATTAGCATGATACCCGGAAGACCCTTTCAGAAGTTTAATTATTGCCAACTGTTAATATTGTCAGTCTCTAGTAACAAAGTTGTAGGAGGTTGTAGCTACTGGTGTCCTTGGGCCTGAGGTTCCATGAAGAATGAAGGCTTCAATGCTGATGTCCTTCGAAAAGAATGCATTGTCGGAAGAGGTGTTCATTGCATGTCTGTGTCCCTCAGGTTATTGGCATTGGAGCAGGACAGCAGTCTCGGATACACTGTACACGCCTTGCAGGAGATAAGGCAAACTGTTGGTGGCTTAGACACCACCCACAGGTGCTGTCAATGAAGTTTAAAACAGGAGTGAAGAGAGCAGAAGTCTCCAATGCCATTGATCAGTATGTGACTGGCACCATTGGTGAGGTAAAAGGCTTGTCATTGAGATCTGGCCAAACTGTGTTAATATGTTCACCGTTTTATGTGTAACAGACTTTCACGTAACCACAGAGAAAAAAAAGGTATTTTTCTTGAAATTCTGTATTGTCTAAAATTGTTAACCAAAACTTAGCAATTTGCTGTTTTGTACTGTCTCATTTAACTTCATTGTTTTATCCCTTTCTGAAACCACAAACCTCTTTTTAAATTATTCTCATTGGATTAGTTTTATATGATTGAACGTCCCCTGTGGATTACAAGGTTTTCATGACAAGGACTTTTTCACCCATTTTGAAGTGTCTCTCAGTGTCAGGTGGAAGCTTGCTGATGACAGATGTGTATTCAACATGAAATACAAATTATCTGATATTTTCTACAAGTGGCACTAACAACTCAATATATTCTTGTTACTTTACTGTTTTTAAATGTCTTCTGTTCTGAAGAAGGAGTGTGGAGCATTCAAATCGCAAATGTCAGGGAGCCTACCAGAGGAAAAGATTTGGCCCAGTTTCTGGACGTAGCAAGTGCCTAATAAAATATTGAATGGAAAACAAAGGTCTAGTAGTCAAAAACTGGTGGTCTCCAGAAGAGGTGAACTATGTTAAATTGCCCCTTCAGCAGCAGGAGGCTGCATAGTGTTGAAGAGGGAGGCTGGCTGCACAATGTGCCTTGTAACCTGAAAGTACTTAATGTGTCTTATCATTTTGACTTTATTACTTGGATTTTTCTGTTTGGTTCTATCCAGCAAAAGCCTGCTGATAGTCTGGGAAGAATCTTTACATATAAACAAGAATAAAACTATGTTAAAACCAAAATGGAAATATATTTTTAGGTAAAGTGTCTTGTCCGTTTGTGCTGCTGTAATGGAGTACCACAGACTTGAGTAATTTATAAACAATAGAAATTCACTTCTCATAGTTCTGGAGGCTGGGAAGTCCAAGGTCAGGGTGCCAGCAGGTTTGGTGTCTGGTAAGGGCTAACCTCTGCTTTCACACTGACACCTTGTTGCATCCTCTGGAGGGGACAGGTGCTGTGTCCTCATGAGGTGGGAACAATGCCCACCCTCTCAAGCCATTGCATAGGTGCTGATCCATTCCTAAGGACCGAGCGAGCCCTCATAATCCCCTAAAACATAACCTCCAACACTGTTGTATTGGAAATTAGGTTTCATCCTAAATTTTAAAGAGAACTCAGACTTTTAAACTTTAGCAAGTACCAAAACCTTGTTTTGATTTCTCTATAGCTGACTTAATGGTAGTTCTAGGATATCTGTCATCTGTTTCCTAGATTGGGTGTGGAGGATCCCTTTGAACACTCATATTTGGAATGTCATTTTCTGTTTGCTTTGATAGGTTTTGAAGCAATAGATTTAACTTAGATATTCAAGAACAAAGTATATTTGGAATAAATTGATTCAGATAGTCAAATGATAGTTTTTATTTGGGAAACTTAAAATTACTTTTCTTCCTTAATGAAAGTATTTTTTTAAAAAACCAAAGATCTTCTAAAAATATGAGCCTTAGATGTTTCATTACTTACAATTCAGAAGTCAGAAAATGTGCCATGTGCCTTCTGGCTTGGGAATTTTATCAGGTACAACTAAAAGTGATGTGGAATTAACCTCCCCCCGCTGCCCCCGCCTTGCCCCTGCAGGATGAAGATTTGGTGAAGTGGAAGGCACTGTTTGAGGAAGTCCCTGGATTACTCACTGAGGCAGAGAAGAGGGAATGGGTTGACAAATTAAATGAGGTTGCCCTCAGCTCCGATGCCTTCTTTCCCTTCCGGGATAATGTTGACAGAGCTAAAAGGGTAAGTAGGAACTGATGTGCATTTGCATGGACTTGAGTATCATGTAGAATGATTGCAGAAATTCATCTTGTGATTTGTGAGTTGTGAAGAGTTATATATCAGAGCTGTGACAATGTGATATAAATCAGTAATAGAATTATTTGGCTTCTCCAGTTGATGTGTGGATAACTCAAATCTTGTTACTGTACTTTGCCTTTTTTTAAAAAGAGAAGTAGACAGATTTATTTGGTAGAGTTAAAAAAGTACACACTCAGATAATAGGGTGTAGGCCCTGAGGAGAACGGCCCCTATTTTGCCTTTTGACTGAATGAATCATTTTTGACTTAGGCTTTTTGGGAGGGGGATTTTGAATTCTGCAGGTTTTTACATATAGTTGTGTTTTGAAAATCAATACTGATTTTTCCCTCAGAGCGGAGTGGCCTACATTGCAGCTCCTTCTGGTTCCACTGCTGACAAGGTTGTGATTGAGGCTTGCGACGAGTTGGGAATAGTCCTGGCTCATACGGATCTTCGGCTGTTCCACCACTAATGTTATCACCTGTAAAGCTTTTTGGTTTGCTTATGTGTAGATGAACAATCATGTGCGAAATTTTGAAAGTACCTTATAAAAAAATAAAACATGACATAATAATTGGATCCATAGTTTTAGGTAGTTGCATTTTATTTGCAACTTAGCCTCTTACCCTGAAATGTGTCAAGGTCTGTGTGAGGAACACAAGAGCACCTCTCCCTTATGGAGCTCCACTGCCCCCACCGTACTCCGTGTGGGAAACCTGGAAACCTGCAAGGACACTGGAGAAGCTGATCGCCAGAGGATGGCCTAAGCCTTGGGCTCCGGAGTTCCCTCATACGCTTTCCTCTCAAGCAGGTTTCTTTTCAAAGTGCTTCTAAGAAGCTTGGTTGTCTGCTTTCTAACAAACAGCAGATTATCCCCTGGGAACTGAAACCTTAGTGGATTAGTGAGTCATGTCGACCCCTCTGTGGATAATGCTAATGCGTGCTTTCTTCTCTGTTAGTGAAATGTTGCCCATGACTTCAGCAGCCCGAGATCACCTCTCTGGAACTGCATAAATAAACATAATCCGGACTTGGGGTGTAGTTTGATGATAGAATATGTGCTTAGCATCATGAGGCCCTGCATTCTTTCCTTACCACTAAAAAACCCAGCAGAGAACCAAAAGAAAGTCATCTGTGTGGACTCAATATCCCACCTAAGCCCTTTCAATGAAAGTGAGCACAGTGCATCAGGAAGATGTGACTGCGCCTCCGTGTGCCCTGCACATGCGGTCCTTGCAGCACACCTGGGTTATATCTCTAGTCACCTCAAGCCTTTTGCCACTGTTCAGCTCAGTAGATGAGTCCTGACCTCTTTCTGTGACTTCAGTATAGTCCCTCCCTAAATAAAAGCTTTTGAATTTTTTTAAAGTTCATCTTTGTAAGTCATTTATATATTGACTAATCTTCCACCCCTTGATTAGTATCCTCTGCTTTAGAAAAAGAAGCCAAAGTGTGTGACCAATAAAGAACTACAGAAAGAATGTGTGACTTCCGAGAGTAGATCATAAGACATTGCAGTCTCGGATTGCTTGCTGTTCTGGGGTAAGGCCAGGCCAGGCAGTGCTATGAGATGGAAACCGCCCACAGGGGACAAACCATTTTGCCTACACTGGCTCCCAGCCTTGTGAGGGAATCCCTCTTGAAGTGGGCCCTCCCACTTCAGCCCCTAGCCACATCTGGCTTCCACTTGTTGAGATACCTGAGCCAGAACTGCCCAGTGGAGATTCTCATGAATTCGTGACATACACATATCCATATTATTATAAGCCACGGTTTGGGGGGCTGGGAGGGGGGTAATTTGCAGTGTAGCAGTAAATAGCTAATACAGATCTGGGCTCATAAACTGTTAAGTGTGCTCTCTGTCTCCTCCAAGTTATTGATTATTTTTTAGCTTGACCAAAGGTTAACATTAAAGGTATAATTCAGCACTGCTTAATACTACATAGTCTAGCCAGGCTTTCACATCTGAATCCACCAACTGCTACCATTTTAAGTCTTTAAAAATTAAGGTATTATGCTTTCATGCCTGGGAGGCCATGGTGAGATTCCAGCTCCGCGCAGTCCTCTTTCCAGCAACTGTAAAATAGGGATGCGAATGGATTAATTTCTTAATTTGTACAACAGTAGTTATCATTTAGGTGTTTGGAGTACCATTCTAAAGAAAATTTTGTATAAACATGGCTAGGCAATAAAAAATTGCTCAAAAAGGATTAAAATGTAAAGAGTCCCCAGCTTAGAATGGTTTGACTTCATAATGGTGCAGAAATGATAGGCATTCAATAGAAACCACACTTCCCATTTTGAATTTTGATCTTTTCCCAGCCTAGTAATATGTGGCATAGTAATCCCAGGCTCAGCAGGAGCAGCAAGCTAGAGCTCCTAGCCACACACTTTGTGTATAAACAACTCGTACTCTGCAGCATACTGTGTTGGTAAGCAGTGGTACTCAGTAGGTGTATTAAGTGGATCTTCGATGTATGATCTTTTCAATTTACAATGGGTTGATCAGGACGCAGCTCCGTGGAAAGGTGAAGACGATCAGTATTCTTAGGTGGTCTTCTGTTTCATTAATTACTTCCCACACTATCCATTATGCTGTTTGTCCCCTCTGTGGAGGTTTTATTTCAAGAGTTATATTTTTCACATCTAATATTTCCAGGGGCCAGGGATTTAGTTCAGTGGTTCCGATGTCTGCCTCGCCAAGTGCAAGGGTCCGAGTTCAATCCTCGATACCAAAAACAAAACACATCTAATGTTTCTATTTCTGTTGGAATCTGTAATCCAGAATGCTATTTTAAAATCTGTATACTAAAGGGTTCTGGGGTATGGGCCCCTGCATCTGTTGTGCCCCTCCCAGTCCTAGCTGCTCTGACAGAGCTTGAGCAGGATTGCTGGTTTGTCCTCAGCCCCAAGGGTTGAGGACAGGTTTGACTGGAGCAGCCAAGCAACAAAACCATCAGGTACTTACTCCACAAAACAGCTCCGCTGTAGTGGATCCTTCCTTATTTTCCCCTCCCACTGTCCTACCGGGAAGTTAGGCCAAAGCCACCACCCCTCACCCACGGATGAAGACAGTGCCAGCTCATTCCCTGGGGGCCTTGTATTTTGCTCCATGACTTACTGTTTCTTTGTATAAGCTCAGGTTGACCTTGGTTGAAGTCACCAGTAGCCAAGGAAGCTCAGCATTTGGGGAGGATCTGGAAACTGGAACTCATTAACAGTCTTTAATACAGTTAAACATTAAACCCTTCAACACTGGAGTTTCACTAGTGTTTAAATGAAAAGCACAGTGATCTTGAATCTGTTACTTCAGTGGTACCAAAGGGCAGAAGATCCATAACAGAACAGATGGATGGGGACTTGAAGGGGGGAATGGAATAAAATAAAATATTTTTAATAAGTATATTTAAATTGGGAAGCACCTGGAGCTCAGGGAGGAAAGAACCCCCATACTTCTTTGCACCATACATTGGAGGCACCCTTTGTTCCAGCCTCTGTTGGCTGGTCCTTTACCCCTGCTTCTCTCAAGGTGCACCTTTTAGAAAGAACCTCATGGCTGGGCATTTAGCTCAGTGGTTCTGCCTGCCTTGCAAGCCCAAGGTCCTGAGTTCAATCCCCGGTACCCAAAAAGAAAGAAAGACCCTCACTCCATGACCCTTGCTTTCTAGCACAAAACCCTGCAGATCTTTAAGCTCCCAATGTCTTCCATTCTTAAACACTCTTTCAACCTTATATTTGCAGAACACTGTTAGGCCCAAGTTTATCTTAAATAATTGATTACATGGAAAAGTCATGAAAAATCTCTTTAAGGAGATTTAATAACTTTAGTACTGGGCTTTGAACCTAGGATCTCCACACTGAGCCATAACCTAGCCCAGTGGTGGCAAACCTATGGCATGCATGCCGCAGCGGGCTGTTTGTGACATTCTCTAAAAGATTCACCATCACTGCCCTATCCCTTTTTGTTTTTGATACAGGATCTAAGTCACTGACTTGCCCAGACTAGGTTCAAACTTGGTGATCCTCCAGTGTCAGCCTCTCAGAGTACTGGGGTTACGTGTCTATACCTGACTAAAGAATAATTTTAAAACACTAGGTCATCCCCAATGCAGTCAAGAAATAGAACTTTGCTAACAGCCCCTGTATTCCTATTCTTAATCATGGCTTCATCTTCCCCTCCAGAAAAGCATTTCTGTGCTTTTTAGCATAATCACCACCTGTGTTGCCACTCAGCAGCTGGGTAACTGTGGCTGTGGGCCTTAATCTCTTGGAGTTTGCTCCTTCCAAAGGATGAGGATGGATTCACTCTGCAAGGAGGCTGAATAGCTCCTGGGTAAAAGCTCATGCTCTGGAGCAAGGCTTTCAGCTCAAAACCCATCTGCTGCTCACAAGTCAGGAGACCTCAGGAGATTCACCTGGCCTTTCCCTTACTTTCTACTTGGAGAAGTAACAGTGTTCACTAAGTTCTTTCTAGATTCTAGATAGTAGACCTTTGTCTGAGGAACAGCAGGTGAAAATTTTACCAAATAGTTTCTCTAGTGTGAGAAACTGAGTGCAAATAAGGACTAAAAGGTATAATAGATAATGTGAAATAGGAAGAAAAGGGGCAAAGGGGAAGGGGAGGTGGGAGGGGTAGGGGAAAGGAAAGAAGGGAATGGAATCAGTATGAGAAAATGAAAAAATGGAAACAAAGTCTTTGTAAATAGGGAGGGCTGGAAGGGTTGAAGGGAGGGCATGGGAATGGGGAAAAAACGAGAACCAAGAGAGATTATGTAAAGGTGCAGATTTCCAATGATGAATGTCATTATATTGAATACCTAAAATTTACCAATAAAATTAATTTTAAAAAAGTGAATGAGACCACTTAAGAGTACCACATGAGACATGATAAATACAGTTTGGGGGAAATGCTGGTTATTTTCATATTGCTTCTGTGTACATAAAAGTAGTGGGAGATAATATGTATAGATGATTATGAAAAATTTTAAGTGTATTTATGTATTTTGTTTTGTTTTGGGTACCGGGGATCGAACTTGGGAACTTGCACTTGTAAAGCAGGCGGCAGAACCACTGAGCTAAATCCCCAGCCCTATTTATGTTTTGACCTCAGTTTCCAAAGTGGTAGCCAAAAAAATTCTGAATTCCTTAGATTTATCTAAGGTATATTTATCTGGGTGTGTTTTCACCACACCTCAAAACAAATAAAACTATTAGACATTTTCTGTAACTAAAGTGGCATCTTTTACTTCTATCAAGATAAAAGCCACAATTTTAACCATTTTAAATTGTACAATTCAGTGGTTTTAAGTGTATTTACAATGCTGTGCATCTATCTAGCTCCCTAACATTTTCATTATCCTAAAAATAAACTTTATTCCTATTACCTGTCCCCAACCCTCAATGGCCTAGGCTACCTCTTAGCTATTTTCTGTTTCTGTGGATTTGCCTATTCTGGACATTTCACATAAACAGGGTCATATATCATGTTTTGTGTTTGGCTCCTTTTAGCATGTTTTGAAGGTTTGTGTTTTAGAATGTATCATACTTCATTCCTTTTTACGCACAAATATTCTGTCAACGTTCTATGCCACATTTTATTTAGCACTCCATCAGTTGGTGGAATTTGGGTTCTACTTTTGGGCTATTATGAATAATGCTGTTGAGAACATGTGTTTTCTTTCTCTTGGGTATACACCTAGGAGTGGAACTAAGCTATCATATGGTAACTATATTTAACTTTTTGAGGAAGCCCCAGACTGCTTTCCATAGTAGCTGCACCATTTTATATTTCTGCCAGCAGTGTGTGAAGTTCCAGTTCCTCCACCAAAGTGGCATGTTTTTGACTCAAAAATAGCCTTTCAGTGTTTACCTCCACACTGTATACCCAGTGCTGAATGTGAAAGGGGCGTCCAGGCCCTGGCAGTCCTTCTTCCGCAGTGAAATTAAGTTCCGAAGTTCTGTGGTGCAGGGAGCTTCCCGGCAGTAGGAGCCTTGGCTTCGGTGCGGTGCGTTTGACCTAAGAGAACCTGCTCTAGCCGGCAGCCTACAGTGTGGGTGGCTCAGGCCCCCGTGAGAGCAGAGTGCTGACCACGCTGCCTCGTGCAGTCCTAGCACTAATTTCAAGCTCATTTAGGGGAGGAGGTTTCCACACAGGAGCTGTCTTAGAGACGATCTTGACTCCTCAGATTGTTAAAACCTATATGTCTCTAAAGAATAAGTAAAAAGGAATTCAAGGAAATGTAAAACATGCTTTAAAATCTCATACCTGACTCTACAGAGGAATGTTACAAAAGGAATTTCCCATTTGGGGCTTTTAGTGAAGCACCATTTCTCTTGCTTTTATTGTTTACAGTATTTTCCTTTCGTCATTTGTAATTTGTGTGGATTTTTGTGTGCAACTCAAATAGAATCTTTTAATGAGGATATGGGAGGGGACAATCTGGCAATGAAAACAACTAGAATTTCAATAAGAAGTGCCACAAACTTGAACTTTCTTAGTTTGTGCAAGGTCATACTTGTGCTGCTTCTGCTTTTGCCTACCTTCTGATAACTCTTCAAATGTCCCCAAACATGAGAAGTCCCAGCAGTGGCCTCTTTTCTTTTTAATAGTTGAATTGTATCCTGTGAAAATGAGATTTTTAAAAATTGTAGCCTGCCAGTTTCCCTACCCCAGTAATGGGAACTTACTGAATAGCTGGCAATTTCAGCACTTAAATGTGCTGATGTGATATTTCTTAATCACTTTAATGAGTTTCACACAACTAGAAATGGAATAGAATTTTCAATGGAAATATAATTAAATAGAAAAAGTCATTTCCTATACTTATATTTCTACCTGATCATTTATTCACCTCCCTAGAAATTGTGTTTGATGGGCTCATGGTAATATTATTATAGACAAATTTGCATAATTCATTTAGAGCATTAGAGCTGGAAAAAATATAAATACACAATAAATTTCATTACAAATCATGTACAGCAAGCACAGTTAAAACTCTACAACTTATTTTTCTTTTCAAAGATGTAATATTTACTAGCTTTAGCTTATTTTCTTAAATTGTCCATTATTTGTCTAAATCCAGATTGGTCTTTTAATTATACCTTTTTGGTCTAGCTTTAAGGCAGTTCTAATAGGAAGCAGTGACATGAAAGCTGAAAAAGATCACTGGAAATACCTAGTTCTCATGGTGAATGATTTTGCTGAGAAACAGTTAAAAAAAAAGTTTGCCTTTCTCACCTTGTGATGCCCAAACAGAAAAGGCCAATTAAATTCACTTAATTTCTTCCGAGCCTAAATTGTAAATTTACCATATTGCTTTTGAAATTCAGTAGACATTGTGGGAAGTTATATTTTCTTTTTAAAACAACTTTTAACTGTGGAGCTTGTGGTTTTTACATTTGTTCATAAAAGTACTCAGAAGGGCATGCTATCCATTTAACAGTCCAAATGGGTTGATTTAAACTGCATTTTAACAAAATATTCTTACGGTTTGGGGGCAGGTAGTTTAAGGAATAGGCAGTGTCAATCCAATGCTGTTTTTCCTTTGTTTTTAAATATAAAGACCTTCAACAAGATTAGGGTGAGGAAGAAACCAGGTTCTTTTCTCTCGGGCACATTCTTCCTCAGGGTTTCCCACTGCACAGTGCCAAGATTGTTGAGTCCTATTCTCTCTTCTGTGAGCACCGATGACCTGCCTGTGGCAGATGGTCATGGAATATCACTCTGATCCATACTTCCTGTGATATTGAAACAGATACAGAGCAGCTAGTTTAATAACTATTGGACTGGTAAAACTAGTGATGGTGAAGTTCAGGGTCCAGGTCTGTATTCTGTTAAGGAAAACTCACCTGAACTGTATTCTCTTGTAAAATTAAACTGTAAAACCTCCTTCATGTGAGATACTAAATGTTAAGGCAATTTTATAAACTATAAATCATTTCAAATGTATTGCTTTTAAACAAATGAACCATGAGGAAATCTTTGTATTTATATTCTTTCCCCGGTGGTTATTGAAATATATTGAATAATTATATAGAAGTGATGTCTGAATCTTTTATTAAATAATAATTAACTATTTCTTGTGTTGCTATTTACTACTCTGAAAATCATTTTTTGGTTTTTGTGGGGGGGTTTTTTGGTCCTTTGAGACAGGATCTTGCCCTTTTGAGACCGCCCTTAAACTCACTATGTACCCCAGCCTGGCCTGGAACTCACGGGCAATCCTTCTGCCTCAGCCTCCCATGTGCTGGGATCATAGGTGTGTGCCACTATGCCTGGTGTGTGAAAATCAGTTTTAATGGGCATTTTTTTTTTGTAATGGTTATGGGGAGCAAACACAGGGTCTCAGGCATTCTAGGTGAGCACTCTATCACTGAGCCACACTCCCAGCCATCATAAGTGTCAGATTTAATCCCAATGTTTTGTTGTTTCCCCAGTCTGAAATTAAAAAGGAAATGATCTTTGCAATCTAAGAATGAGCCAACTACTTAGAGTTTGTCAAGTCACGATGAAAGTATCAGTGGATAAGAATTAAGACAAGTTAGACTGAAGTTAATATACAAAGGGGATTCCTTAAAATAAAACTTATCTATATTGTACTGTTCAAGTAGTTTTAACGGATCAGATGTCCTTTTCTTTTCCTTAATCTACTTGAATAGATGTTTATTCAATGAAGGAAGGAAAGGAGAAAAGAGGAAAGGAAGAATTATAATGGTTAGAAAAGAGCAACTGAAGGTCGCTTCAATTATACTTCTGAAGCACATTTAATAAATATTTCAGTCCACTTACATCTATTAAGGCAGAAAACATAAAGCTATATCCACCACTGAAGAGATGAAATAACAAAAATGAATTTGTTTTTGTAGCGATAGGCAGAAAATTTTCTACAGAAATTACCCAAGAATTAGAGAGCCTGGCACATCATAGATTTTCACATGTTGGCTGAACTGAAAAAGAACCTTCTTGAGGATCATTATTTCCTCCTCAAATACTTTATATAAATAAAATGACCTTCAAGTTGTGGAATGTAAATCTTTTATTAAAACAGTTGTCTTTCCACAGTAGTAAAGCTTTGGCAAATACAGTATAAAAAATAACCAACCATCAATATTACCAAATTCCTCTTATGAACTGCATACTAAATGTCTTCAATACCATTTTTTCCATATAAAAATACTGGGAAAAATTGATAAATAACAGGTAAGAGAAAGATATTTGTAGGCAATTATTAGGCTCATTTGGAACAAGTGAGAACTGTGGATATTTTAAATATCACAGTAACCAGGACATGCCGTACCTACAGTATTGCAGGACAGACAGTTAAATGAAAGCATAAGTGTTTGGGTAACTTTCCCCCTACTTAAAACTTTGGTAATATTGTTCAATATGTTTGGCATTTTGGCTGGCACATATATTTCCCTATTGATCCCACACCAAATCACACCAAGAATCATTTCATTTAAAATACTGAGCGGTACTGAATAGTCTGAAGCAGAAGAGGCAACGTCCTCCCCTCATTTATAAGAAAAGTCTCAAAACACTCCTAGGTGACACTTGGAGATGCTGTGAGTTGAGCTGAAGCTGGAGAACTTACTCCAGAACAAAAGGCTAGAAAGAAACTCTCAAAAGATGGGATCTGCTAACATCGCTCCAGTTTAGATAGACTTTGGCAGAGAGACGTGCTTGTTCCTTTGGGATGCAGATATTACTCTCTAGAATCTTCTCTGTCAGCCTGGACATCTAAAGGCATGAAGCACTCGATTGGGCAGTTAACATTCTGTTAAAATGGAGAAAGAAAAAAATTAGTGGCAAATATAACCTGAAGCGTACAGAAAAAAAAAAAAATGGAAAGGGGAGACATTGAAGACAACTGTTTCTAGAAAGGATACTATCTTTAGTAATTCAAAAACCTAGCAGTATACTGAGTGATTAGGAGATGTTCAAGGCTTAATGGTGTTCTAGGACACAGTATGCCATGTAAGCCCATTTATGAGACTTAAATAATCACTTGGTTCCTTTTGAAGAAAAGTTGGCAAGTATGCAGATTCCCTGCTATGCCCCTGCTTGGGTTTAGGGAGACACTGGGGTGCAAGTGCACTTACAGTGTTCGTTCTCTGATGGTATCTCTGTGTGTACTGGTTGTAGGAGTGGCCAGTGGAGCCTTCAGGACCGGGTTCGGCCCCAGGTCTGCGGCAGTTGTCACAGCGCCAGCCCTGAGAGGAGAGGGAGGAAGTCAAAAGGGGTTTGTGCTAACTGGACAGCATGGTGATGGTGATTTAGTGCTTCAGTTAAAGCAGAATTTCAGGGGCCGGGGATTTAGCTCAGTGGTTTCGCCGCCTCCTACACAAGCATAAGGATCCGAGTTTGATCCCGGGAACCAAAAACAAACAAACAAAAAAAGAATTTTAGCTCCCATGCATCGGCGAAATAGAAGCAGTTAATCACCAAGGGAGCTTTGGTGATGATCTCATGCATTTGTAACCATATCTTACTCTGTCTACTTATGCTTTCCTTTCTCCTGAAATGTCTTTTCTTTCTGTGCAAATCCTGCTGTTGTGCTGAGACTCATTTCAGTCCCAGCTTCCTCAAGATTTCTGCCCTCGATAACGGAGGAGGTTTTCCTAGAATCCTACAGCAAAAGCTTGGACAAACACCCTCACTTTACAGTATGCAAACAGACCCAGAAGCGAGAAGTCACACAGTGGGCTATGGGTGGGCTTGGGGCTGCCATCTCGGAGTTGGGGTGACTTTGGTCATGCTCTGTCTACTGTATCACATGGCCACTTCCTTCCTAACCTCCCAGGAAACTGCTATCATAGCCTTGCTTCTGGCCAGATGAAATGGGTGATACGAGGCTCCCCCCCTGAGGTTTTTGCTGGAAAGTGAGGAAACAGGCATTTTCTTTCTTTGTTATTCTTAAACTGCCAGGAGGTAAAACTGAAACTGAGGGAGGTGACTCATGTCCCCATCAGCAAAAATCTCCTAGAGAAGGAAGCCAATGCAGGGGAAGGCATGTAGAAAGTGACAGCCTCCAGATGCCTGTCACAACAGCCCCAAGAGCTGGTAGAATGCGGACTTACTTTACAGTTATGTGAGTTGTTTTAGCCTAACATAACTTGAATGGGATTTTCCTCTTAGAACCAAAAGAACCCTAAATAATACCATCACTTTCTTACACTGTCATTTCAATATTTTAGACACATTTCTCCACGTAGGAGCCTGTTTGCCATAATACCTAACACAATATGGGTAAATACCTACTTACAGAATCAATGATTGTTCCTTTCATATAAAAATATAACAGTTCCCACTCCTTTTTTAAGTGTTTCATTTCGCACTTTAGAGTAGGTGTCACATATGAAAGGTTCTGTGTGCATAAATAATGGAGATGCTGAAGTGTGACAAAAATCTACTTCCCAACAAATCCACTCTCCATCATAGTTTTTTTTTTATACTGAGAGGACTGAGTTCTTTGACCAGTTTTCAAGAGAGGTGGGGTAGGCAGAGACAGAGACAAATACTCTCCATGCTAGGGATGGAATAACATTAATTTTCATTGGCTGTCTTGGCTATCCCAGGTCCCAAGATAATGCACAGACATGCCCCTGAAGATCCTGCCCTTCTGCCAGATTAACCACCCTAAGGATCATTTTCCATCTTGCTCCTTTTCTTGTTGGGTGCCTGAATTGGTTAATGCCAAATACATCAAGTAATGAATCTTACCTTGGGGTGGGTAGCATGCTCCTAATGTACTGGAATTTGGGGAGCTGTTGGAGAGGGCACGGCTTCCTTGAACAACTGAACTATCATGTTCTATTATTTAAGTTATGAGAGTCAGGTCTTTCTGAATTACAATGAGAGAAAGGCATGGCAGTTTTTGTTCAACTGAAGAAGGGTACATACTAGAAATGGCTGAGGGATACTGGCTTAAATAATAGACTTCCTGATTTTGCACCACAAGATATCATGCAGAGGCCTGGCTCACTGTCACTCCTGAGCCAGCTCCTTCCTAACCTGAGGAGCATGCTTACATCTCTCTGCTTTATTCACTCCCCCAATCAAATCTTAGCCAGGCTAAACCCCAGCCAGCTTACATTTCTCTTTTTCTGTGAAGCCTTTCTTGCTGACTCCAGACTACCTGGAACCGTATCTGCCGGACTCACTCAGAATCTTACTTAATTAGCTTGACTTTGCAGTGTGCAGTAATTTGATGTCCCTGACTATATCATTAAGAGCCGGGGCCACTTCTCATTCCCTATTTGTCCTGTATTGTTTACCCTGTGAGAGAGCTATATAGCAAGGATCTAATTTTCGATTGAGAGAGGGCACTAAGTAGTGGAATTTTCTTAGACCCAAGGTATTATTTAAAATAGGTGACAACGATGCCACCGGGGCACCTGTCCATTAGCATGGAGCTGAAGGCTCAGTGCCACACAGCATTTAGTAGTCCAGGTGGTGAAAAATAGAACAGCCTGAGTACAGAAGGCATGGGAGAAGGGGCTGAAGCTGTGAGTGAAGGGAACAACTTTATGAACTCTTTGTAAGAGGCACTGCCAACCTGTTCAGACAGCACATCCATGCAGGATCCTTCTCTGTGTCCTATCCAAATTGCAGGGAGTCTGGTACATCCAAACTTACCCGCTGTCCTCCAAAGCAAGTGCAAGAGCAAATGGCACCAAGGTATTCCTTCTGCCATTGTTCTCCTACATGGTATATCTTCCCGTCATCATAACACGTTGCCTCATCTATACACAGACACAAACCATAAGCATGTGTCAGACTGAGAACAATAATACAGATTTGGCTTGATAGAGAGGTGGGTTCTACTTTTGTCCTAAACTTGTATCATCACAGCCCAAATCTCGCAAATTTCCATTAATCATCATAAGTGAAGCAATGCTATATAGATCTTAGGGCACCATTTCCAAAAACTAGATATCACAGCTTCAGTGGAAAGATGGAAATCACCTTTTAGAAGCTGAATCTACAGACCAGTAGAGCTTTCTTGTAACATTTCGTTGCAGATAATGGTCAAAATACATAGATTAGAAAAGTGCTGTAACAATAAATCATGACTCGTTTTTGAAGCTTGTCTCTGCTTTTCCAAATCAAAAGATTAACAAACCCACTACTGAGTCCTCAAGGAGACCTCAAGTCCCCAATCAATCCTGTGAACAAGAGCTATAGTGCAGTAATGAAAGTTGGAGTACTTAATAAGGCACTAAAACTGATCTGTGATGACATACGAGGATCACACTTGAATTCCCCTTTTCCGTTCCCGAGACATGTGCAGCTCATCATCTGACCATTCTCTCCCTGGCGATCCCACTTCTCTCCAATCTTGTAGTTCACACCATTGTCATGGCACCATTCTGTAGGGGTGGAGAAATCACGGGCAAAGAGTTATTTGTGTTTGGACTCAGTACACTGGGATGTGTCACTGGATTTTTAAATTTTGTATCTGGAAGGAGTGGCAAGTTAAAGATCATAATCCTCATCAATGAACCAATTCTTTCGCTGGATTCAAACATAGTATTTCTACTATTTAATATTTCCTCAGCCGTCTCAAGGTTTATTTTGCCACAATCATGTCATATAACAAGTCAATGACTTTCATTTGAATTCTCATTATTAAGGCTCACAGTTGTCCAAAACTAAAGCAGGATTGGAATAGTCTTTTAGGGATAAAAAAATTATTTTTGAATTTGAATAGACCTTAGGTACAAAGTAGTTCAGTTAAACCTCAGACAGATCATCTGGTTCTACCTATCCCCACTTGTTTCTTGTAAATGAAAAAAGGATAAACAAAGGTAACAAAATAAAAACAAAATGATAAATCCATGGTTATTATTCCCACAGAATAATAGAAACAGAAGACTGGCTGAAGAACATCCGGAAGTTCCAAGTAGTAGGTCTTTATCATATATATAAGATAACTGTTTGATCTCCAAGATTTATGCTAAGCAGAATACTTTCCAGAAATTTATATAACAATGCATTCCTTCTTCCATTTTATCAACAATTCAGCCCTCTGTATACTGTAAGAAAAGGTGTTAGATAATGATGACATCTAAGCAAACAATCTGTATGTTGAGCCAAATATCACATAAGGGAACTTAGAGTTCCGATTCTTCAGTATACCTAAGTACTCACATGTAAAAAGAAAATATGCAAACTTGAAAGTAGTTCAGTTTCAGAAATTAAAAACTACTTAGTTGATACCAAATGTTAACATTCCTAACCCCAACATTGTAGATGACCCTTCTTCTGCTCTGCTTTTCCATTCTCAGATGGCTAAAGACAGAAGTCTACACTGGAAAATGTCAGTTGGGTTTTAGAAGTAAACACTCTGAAGAAATTTTTTAAAATCTCTTGTATTTTACTTCCAAAGAATATGATTTCTATAAATGTCCATTGGAGGCTTTTTTTAAGTGTGGTTAACACCTATAAAAATGAACCAATTGTCAATATGATTGTATCTCCCAAAAACAAAGAATAAATGAAAGGTTACAAATTCTAATACTAAATTTCAAAGCATAACAGATAATTCCTAGGATCATTTTAGCTAAAAATATTTTTTTGTTTGTTTGGGGTTTTTTGGTACCTGGGATCGAACTCAGGACCTTGCACTTGGGAGGCAGGTGGTGGCAGCACTGAGCTAAATCCTCAGCCCTAGCTAAAACTATTTGAAAAATTAAAATGTCTTTATAATTTCCAAATCAAATATATTTTTATTGAAGTGGATTGTTAACTATTAATTAATGGATTACCTGTATACTTTCCTTTATATGTTCAAGTTCTCTGGGTTGTGTGTGTGCATGTGTGCGTGTATGTGCATGTATGTGTGTGCCTGTGTATGTATGTTTGTGACATGTATGTGATGCAAGCATTTGTGTGTGTGTGATTTGTATGTGTGTGTAATGTAGGAGTGTGTGTACTGTGGGATGTATATGTTTGGTTTGTGTTGGAAGAATGTGAGTAAAAATGTGCACCTCTGACCTCATTCAACACAAAAGATTAGGTGATTTGAGATTTTTCTGTCTTTGACACTCTTAATTAAGCCTGGTTCCAATGAGTTTGACTTAATATATTGATTAGATACTGTACAAAAGAAAATTTCAAAAATCATTACCACTGCAAACTTGTTTTTAATCGATAGTTATAGTAGCATACAGCCCTTGAAATGAAGCAATATTTAACAAGTAAAATTTCCCATCATTTTTCTATGATGCAAAATATTACTTTGAGCCAAACAGTATTGTCTTGTTTGCTGCATGTTTGGAAGTGCCTGTGGTTACCAGACATGCTCCATTGATCCATTAGTGCAAATGCATGAACTGGAAGAGATGGAGGAACAGGTGGATGAACAAAGCAAGCTACTCACTAGATGAATCGCATCTGAAATGACCACTGCCAAAGCCTAAGCACTGGCATGTAAGTTTAAAGCCAGCTTCAGACAATCGCTCCCACTCCTCTCCAATGGCATAGTGGGAAACTGTGTAGGGGTCAAAGCAGGAGTCATCAGTAGGTTGGTTCAGGCCTTCATTGACTAGGAAGAAAAGGAGGGGAAAAAAAACCAAAAAGAACATCATATTGGTGGTTTTGGACCATAAGAAGAAAACAGAGGCATTTTATACAATGACTTAATCTAACACCAAAATTCCAGTAGCACTAAGCGGCATCCATCTGCTGTGAGTGCATCAGTCATTCTCATAAACAAGGCTTAGATGTAGCCATTAGGCACTTACAGTTTTTTTTCTTTTTGTTCTAAAAATAATGATCATTTCTGGTAAATCTACTTTATAGAAAATGGAACAGGTCTTGGGGCAGTTTAAGCCAGTTAAGAGGGTGAGTGGCAGTGTCTCTCCATCAGTATCAGAGTGACCTTGAGCTAATTGCTTAGCATCTCCCTGCCTCTCTTCCCTCATCTGAAGTATAGGGATAATAAAAATATCTCTATCTCCTAGGACTCTTGTGAAGACTGTGAGGCCATGTATTCAATGCTTGCCCTTTGTCATATATAGAAGTGCTCACTAAATTAAGAATTATTATTGGATCCTGTCCTTTGCTTATAAGGCAAAAATCTTAACATTTTATATACTGTTATGTGATGTTCACTTTTATTATTGCATTTTTTGCATAATCATGCAGAAATCCTACATTTTGCACATCGTTATCATACTAGTAAGACTGCTTCATTTTACCAAATAAAATCAACTGTTCCAAATAAGAAGAAACAATGGGATATAGCTGACTTAAACATAAACAGTGGAGTCTTATCATGCTACCCAAGACCTAGTTTCTCTGTTTTGGGAACAAAAAAAGCTTACCTCAAGATAGTCTCTAAAAATTAAATAAGATAAATTACTGACTTAAAATCCCACAGTGTAGGATTAAGTCCCATAGCTTCTTCTTACAGTGTAAAAATCAAAAGATCAAATACAATGGATATTTTAAATGCCTAATATTTCAAAAGGCATGACTCCGGAAGAAAATTGTATTTTAGAAAAACTAAAAAATCTGAAATGTTTCAAAGCTAGGACAACCTGGCCAGAATGAAGAATATTGCTACTGGGAATGCAAACTTAGAAATAAAATGAAAAGAGTTTAAACTGTTAAATGGGGAGCCACTACTCTAAAAATAGCCAGTAGTTAAAATTCCACCACAACAAAAGTTATAGAGATGGTGTCTAAAAAAACGGATGTGGAAATGTACAAAAACCCTTATGCTCTCAAAAATTCTTTTCACTTGGCGTTTCACTAGTAAAACCACGAAAGGCAAAATATAATAAAGTATGACTGTAAATATGTAATACGACAACCACAAAATAATCCTGCCTCTGGCTTGCCAAATACTCAGCTGCTTAATTCACAAGAATATACACATGTAAAATAGTTTTCTGTCAGATGAAGGAAACTGAAATTAAATAACTGGTCCTAGGAAGAAATCTTGTCACTTGATAGAGATAGAATTTATTACTTGCTGCTGATATGGAGGAGAGAACCCTCCAGTTAGAAGACTTGAGATTCACAATTTTGATTACTTTCTATCTCATGTTCTTTGCGGAGTCTTCAGCTGATGCGCACTGAAAAGCCAGGTGTCATACTACTGGCTTAAAAGGGCTTTCCAAGAGCTACAAAAAAGAGTCAATGTCACTTATCCTTTATTAAGGTTTGTACCTATATAATCAGGAAAAAAAATGAAATAATTTTAAAATAAGAGGGCTCTTTAGTTAGAAAAGGCTGTATTGGCAGCATTTTATCTATTTGTCCCTAATGTCTGATGAGGACTTTGCTTTGCAGGTGACCAGTTTCAGTATAAGACTCAAGATCACCACAGCATGGGGAAATGGAGAGAGTGTGGGAAAAGACATCAGAAAATCACTCACTTCTATCAACCCACATATAGTACTCACTAGCAAGGTCCAGTGTTGAATTGAATAATATTTAAAGTTTCTTCCAGGCCTGACATCTTATCCCTATCTGACAGCCTGTCATTGATGTGTGTGTGTGTGCATGTGTGTGTTTGTGTGTGTGTGTGTGTTGACAAAGGTATTAAGATGCGATCAGAGAAAATAATTGAATATTAAGTTGCTCATTTCGGGCTGATGTAAAGTCTTACTCTTCAAAGTTATAAGACAAGAACAATAAAGGAACAGTTGATAAAAACAGCCTTCCCTGGTGAAGCCCAGCCCAAATGGCACATGAGTGTACATACCAGAGTTGCCCACAGTCACCACTTCCTCCCGAACCTTGTGCCTTCTCTGGTCTTTCAGTGCCTCTACTATGATGTTGTATGTGGCCCCTCTGGTCAGGCCTGTCAGAGTGGCACTGGTGGAAGTTCCAGGAACTCGGAACTGCAATTATTGGTACATGCAAAGTGGAGAGAAAGCATTAGAGTGAGGAACAGACATGGGCTCCTCTAGTCTCTTAACAATAACCCTGACTGTTTAAATAAAAGGAGGGTGTGGGGATCCCAATTAGCCAGAGAAATGGAGTGTGTAGAAACATCACTTCTGTCAGATTTTTCTATCAAAAATCTACCTATGTGCTCTGCAGTTACCAGGAGCATTCAAGGATACTAGCCTTTCCTGACTCCTGCTGCAGTCATGGGTCTTTCCAAGCCTATTGGAAACCCTGGCACTGCCCCTTTCCCATTAAATAGAGGCACTGCTCTGCAGGAATGATCCAGGTAGGCTCTGCAAGGTGCATCAGACCAGAACATGGACTCTTTAAAACACTGGTATCTCCTCAAGCTCAGGTTTCTAAACTCATGAATTTCCCATAGTCTAGTCAGTTTTTAAAATTCTGCCACTTTCTAAAAATAACAACACAATAAAAATTGATACCAGTCCATTGGGAAAATTAAAGAATGTAGTTTTAGTTAGAGAATCAACCACGTAAAGGGGCTGAATCACACAGCTTTACCTAAGTTCTTAGAAATATTATAGGTAATGGGATTCTTCAAGGACAAACTAAAAAAGTTGTTGTTTTAGATGTCATATGACTGTAAATTTAGGTAGAATATTTTTCTTTTCTAGAATCACCTATCTATCTCAGTAAGGAGTCTGCAATGTGTGAGAATAAAAATGATTTTATTGTCTCTACTGAATAAAAGCTAAGATAGATCCTCCAAAGTAGAGCCAGGTGGAGGTTTAAAAACAAAATCAGATCTTAAATGTGCCATCTTTATAAGGGTCTTAGAAGATTAGCCATTGTATATCAGAGCGCTGGCCATTTCAGTTACTTAGCTTACTCCTTTCTGGGCTGCACAAGTAAAAGACTAATTACCTGTAAGAGGTCCTCGTCAATGCCAACAGGATGACATGAAATGATGTACTCAGAACTTTCCTGGAATGGGGTCCAGGAGATGGTTGTCTGAGAGAGAGCTTCTTGTCCTGTAGAGGCATTTGGATTGAGCCCCAGAACATGAGGATAGAGGTAGTGGTCTACATCTCCCCTGGGGACGTGACCAATTTCCATCTCCTCATCTACGTTCGGTGTGTACGGTCTTGGCCTATGCCTTACAGGGGTGGCTGCTGTGGGTGGTGTGGTCCTCCTAAAACCATGTTCCTCAAAGATCATCTGTTGCCCAACAGTGGGCTGCTGTGGGGATGTGCCAGGAAGCTGAATACCGTTTCCAGTGTGATCCCCAGAGTTGGTGATGAAAGGGGTCTTGTGAACTGTGGAGGGAACATCCAAGATCTCTGGTCCATGAAGATTAGGGTGTGGAAGGGTGACCAGCTGGGGAAGCTCATCTGGCCAAGAGAGGTTACAGCCAAAAAGCAAAGCGCATTAAGCTTCAGCAAGTGGCAGCCACAATCATTATCAACTCAGGCAACAAGAACTATTTATCAACCCAATCAAAGCCCCTCAATAATCACATGTTCTCAGATCATAAAACATTTTTTCCAGAAAGAAATCTTTATGATTTTTCTCAAAGATTTCCTTATAGTTTAGAAAGAAAAAAGCATTAGCATGGATTTATCACACACAGAAGCTTTGAACTGCAGAGCCCCACAGAAACTGCCTCTGCTCAAGTTACGCCTAATGGAACTGAGATGTGCTGGCCCCCACCCTCTGCTCTTCATTTGAGAAGCAAGTTCTAAGTACTAGGATCCAGAATAATCATATCAGTGTCTGAAATATGAAAGTTATAGAGGTTTGGTTTTTACAGTCTGAAATGGGAAAAGTAGATTAAAATACATATTTATTTTGAAAGTTTTCCTATCACCATAAATATAGCATTTTCTCAAATTGAAATGCAACTAGATGACAAATATTTAGTTCCAAGTTTCAGAAATCAAATGATAAATCAAGACAAATAAGAGGACGAGATTTCTACCCCCCCACCAAAAAAACCAAAAAAACCCCTCGAAATTCAATGGAAGGTGTAGAAAAATAGCAATGATAGGATAGGAACTTAGCTTTACATTTAATATCTGGTTTAAATTTTTGAAACATGAACAAGGCTTTCTATAGACTGGCTCTGGTAAAGAAATAAGACAGAAATCTGCAAAGCATGCTGTTATTCTTGCTGTCAGTACAATGGATAAGCTATGCTATCAGGAAAAAAAATCTCACAAGCAATGCATTAAAATATGGAGAACCTTTTCACAGTACAAAATTGATCACTTGCTAAGAGTTTCATCTTAACCTTCTCCTCGCCACCCAGAAAGTGCTCTTTACCTGTCTTTTTCCTCCCAATAAGAGGCTCGCTCTTCTGGTTGTTCTTCAGGGCAATGACATAGATTGTGTACTCAGTTCCTGGTTCCAGGCCTGATGGAAGAAGAGAACCATCACATTATGTTGGTGAATTCAGCTCATCAAACAGCAGCCACTGGCTGGCAGCCTCTTGAAAGGTAAATCAGCTTCACATTTCTTCTCTAGTTACCCAAACACTGTATATAAAGGCGACTTCTCAGTTAATCATCGATCATACCCAAATAAGCACTTTTAGGCTAGGTTTTCTGGAATATTCTTTAACTTATGGTCTTATTTGCCTTTCTAAATTCAAGAAAATCTATCAGTGTTGTATACTACCAGTGGAATGCGAATATGAGAGAGATCACTGCAGATGTTATGCATGAATCTCTTTAGCCCTAATAACCAGATCATTAAAAAGTTAGGCTAGAGGTAAGTGCTGTGCAGGAGAGAGTGACCAATCGTCATGTGGTCCATGAAGGAAGTATCCAGCTCAACTCTTTCCATTTCTGATTCTCTTTTCCTGTACCTACAAATTTTAAAAAGCAATGTCCCAGACTAACGATATAGCTTAGCAGTAGAGCATTTGCCCAGCATGTAGGAAGTCGAGGGTTGGTCCCCAGCTCCTCCATCACTCTAAAAAAGTACAGAAGTGGTGTTTCTTTTTGTTATCTATATATACTATGGGGATTTTATCATCCATATGATAACCTAGGTTACATTACAGTTTATTTTATTTCTTGTACCAAAATAATACAAAACAAAACAATTCTAGTGACGCTATTATGATAGTACTGAAATTACATTTTCATGCGCTTGTGCCTTTGAGATGGACTGAGCTCTGCTGCCCCTAAAACAACAACACTTTCTGAAGTACAAGGCATCTCGTTCTCATGAGAGAGCATCAGAGATGCAGCTGGAGACTATTAAAGACTTTGAGTGTTCAAAGGAATAAGGAGGAAAAAAAAATCATAGCGTGGAAACAGCAATACCAATAATAGTGGCCTCTGTGACACCAGGGCGGGGCCGAGGGACTACTTCTCTGGGAGGGGACCCAGGCTTCTCATACTTGATGATGTAGCCAGTAATCCTGGCCCGAGGTGGCTGCCATGATACCAGCAAGGAGTTGGGTGTGGTAGTCAAGAAACGCAGGTTGGATGGTGCATCAATGGCTGAAAGAAACCAAAATTAAATCTCAGAAAATGGATAACCAAGAAAAGTACTTCTACACTTTTCCACCAACCCTTCTAAACAGATGAGAGAATCTGGGAATTGTGCAAGCTGTCCACATGACCCCCAGGAGCTGTAATATGAAAACATAAGCCTCTCATTTGTTCCGTAAATTCATGTGCCTGATGAAATGACATTTTCTCAGTGGAAACTATAGTTACCAGTGGAAGCATCAATGATCACAGGGGAGCTCCGAGCATTGTTGTTCAGGGTGTACAAGTGGATCTTGTAGTCAGTGCCTGGTTGTAGACCTGGGATGTGAAAGGAGATGGCTTTTACCCATTCTTGCTTTACTGGAAGAGTTTCCAAGCTCACTTGAAATTTTCTTGGCTTCTCTAGCTTCCTGTATTTATGTACACCACAGAAGTGGTCCACATTTGAGTAATAAAGTTGAACATGATGTTAACTACAGTGAGTAACATATCTCAAAAGCAAATCACTGATGCAGACAAATAACTATAATAAATTTTGAAATGCAAAAACACTATTTTAGAAGAGGCTGTCTTGAAGAATGAGGGGCAGCCATCTATTGGGTGTGTTTTCTCTTTTGTAGGGTAACCAGAGGATCATTATTTGATACCTGAAATTAGAGTTTAACAGCTCACAAGAACCAAAATTGACCCAGATTTTGACTGTTCTCTGAACATAATTTAGACCTTTATCAAGTAGTGTTTTTATAAATTCAATTATTTTTAAAATTTAACCATGTTAATGCTAAGAACTACACACGGTTTTGTTTCCTTTGGTTTTCAGCATTATTTTACACTTTTTTTTTAAATGAGAAAGTACATAGTGATGAAAAAATAAATCTGGTAAATGAAACTTTAGCCATTTCTTTGACATAGATTAGATAAAATCAGGGATTCAAAAACCAAAATTATTTCCCATCAGGGTATGACAATAACCTTCTCACACTGAGTTATCATAAAATGTTGAACATAAATTTAAAGAGTGAAGTCAGAGCATAACTAATGAGCCCGTTTGCACTCTGAGTACTGCTTAGTCCCCATGGCCAGTGGGCATCCCCTGACCTGTGATGGTATAGCTTCTGATATCTGGGCTAATGGTCCTCTGCACTGGGGTCTGGCCAGTGGCTGGGATGGCATCCACTTGGAAGCCAGTGATGGTCTCGGTCTTGGTGCGCCAGCTTATTGTGATGGTGGTCTCAGTAGCATCTGTCACACGGGCCCTTCTGGGAGGGCTGACATCTGCAGGAGATCACAGCTAGAAGTTAGTGCCTGCTTGCTTCATACATGTGAGGTTTCGGTATTTTAAAACATTTTCTTATTATACACCACATACATCCACTTTAGAAAATACATTGACTAATTATGTATAGATTTTTTCCCTTTAGCGTTCAGCTAGAAAGGCCCACAGTAATTAGGAAATACGAAAATATTCACATCTCATACCTTTTCTTTGAAGAGCTTGGAAAGCATTATAAATATGACCAGGGGTTCCCAGAGCTGACTTTCTAGTATTTTACAAATACCTCAATAAGTGTTAAAATGATTAATTTACTGTATTGTAAAAATATGTGTGGAAGGAATTATAACAGCATGTCCAGCTAACAATTATATATCTATGACCAATATTACTGCTAGTATTTTGTCATTTTTATAGGTTTCATATCTTTTCTTTCAACAGAAAAGATCCTTATTTTATCCTTATTTCATGGATGATAAAACTCTTGACACTTTATGTGACTGCTGAAAGAGTATACAGCAAGCTATTGATACAGCAGACAACTAAAATCTGGGCCCAATTTAGTCCCACATTTATTACACTGTAATAATACAGCAGAAGCCGGGGCTGGGGATTTAGCTCTGTGGTTCTGCCACCTGCCTCCCAAGTGCAAGGACCCGAGTTTGATCCCCAGTACCAAAAAAATAAAATAAAATAAAATACAGCAGAAGCCAGCATGTCCTCTCCAAACTTAACTTGATGGAAACAAACTCCACCAAGCAGAGGACAAACTTACTGTTAGTCTTAATCTATAATGCCAACACTGGAACATTGTGAAATGTCCATTTTATGTATCAGTAGAATGCTTTCTGGAGGGTCATATAAAGGCACAGTCAGAAAGATAAGCAATCACATCAATTTTCCAACTGAGACTCCTTCCACTCTTCACTTAGTGATCTAAGAAAGCACTTAACATTCCTTAATTTTTGTTTCTATAGACAGTTTGTCAACACTGAAATGTTTGACTACTTACTCTCCAGAGTGGAGACAACTCCTTGAGCTGGTCTGCTTGTCAGTGTGTCTTTGAGAGCATAGATGCTCACTTCATAGTTGGTGGCCACCTAGAAATAAGGGCATGGTGAGCCTTAGTAGGGTCACTGCAATGGAACCGAGAGAATTTCGCTGCAGCATTAGGAAAATGCAATGGTTTTAAAAGAAAAGATAAACTAGGAAATCTGCAATGATGGAAATTTCTACATTCCTATCTACAGATGATTGACAACAGATTGCATGAAATGAATTTTAAAATGCTCCTAGGGGTTAAGCTCGAGTAAACCATAACTTACCTATTTATGCTAAACTGATTTTTTTTAAATGAGGAAAATGGTTTTTAACCTAGTTTTTTTTTCCTTTGTGATCTGACAAGTGAAAAATCATGAATTTTTCTGATCATAGAAAGGCAAAGAGAATTTTCTATTCTGTCTTTGAACCTATTTCCCTTAGTTTCCCCTGCAATTGGTCTTATGTAAAGATGTACATCAATTCCCTAGGATCCTAGATAGTTTTCTGCACATATGCCTAAAAGGATTTAAAAATATTTTAATGGTTATAAGAACAAATTGTGTCAGTATAGATGAGAATATTTCTTGCTGAGGTAACACAGCTCAGAAAATGAATAACTCAAGTGAATTTATGCATTCAGCCTGCAGGTATATAAATTGCTCCCCCAAACATACAACTCTTTAAAATAATAATATTTCTAAAAGGATTGTACAAAACCCACAGCTAATTACAAAATTCTGTTCTAATGGTCATCTAGGAAAGTTTATATCAATGTAAAGGAATTCTATTGGTATCAAATTCTAATAAAAGTATTTGATGGCAGAGGAAAAGGATGCAGTTAGATTTGTTATAAAATTATATATCCACCAGCTTAAGTACTATGTAAGAGAGAACCTACTTTTTTATTCCAATGGTAGAAGGTCATTTCTTACCATGAGTCCTGACACAACCACTGATGAGCTGTCAGGAGAAAGGTTAATTTCTTTCATGGGTCCAGTCTTTTCCTTGGGTGTCACCCGCACTCGATATCCAGTGAGCTGGACGTTGGGTGCTGTCCACTGGGCGCTCAGGCTTGTGGGTGTAACCTGAGTAAACTTCAGGTTGGTTGGTGCAGGAATGGCTGTCAGGAGGGTCATTGGTTAAAAGATTATTTTATAGGAAATGGGGAAAAAGGAGAAATAAAGTGAATTCCAAGCAGAAGAATACACTGTTTTTGTTAGGTTAGATGGATTCCCTGGTCCAGCAAAGATTTAGCACATGAGTAACAAGAGGGATACAAAATGAAGAAAATGTATGTTGAAAATGTGTTTTATATCCACCATTTTTCAGAATCACTGGAAACACTTGAATAAATGTTAGAACTCTAAGAGACTTTAGGTTTTAAAAGGTTTTATATCCCCCCCCTTAAAAACAAAAAAAGTTGCATTGGTTTATTGGTCATTACAATTGATTTTTCCATTGATATGAAAAGATGAGCAATAGCCCTTTTCTATATAGATTATCTCTGTATGGAAAATCATTTCAGAGTACTCCATCCAAAAATAGGATAGAATTATGTTTTTATTGTCTCTTTATTTGGGCCCAATGGCAGAAATCACTACTAAATTTAAAGTATTTTCTGTGGTGTAGCATAAGAAGAAAATTGGCTCATAATAGAAGCAGAAAAGAAAAAGCAAAGAGCAATAATACAGATTGTCACCTCCAGGGTTTATGCTGTCACTAGGACACATCTTTAGCATTCCATTCTGCTTCAGAAATAAAGCAAAAGAGGATAAAGAATTGGAGGCCAGGCATGTGGTGCATGCCTGTAATTCCAGTACTCAGGAGACTGAGGCAGAAAGATTGGCTCAAGTTCAAGGCCAGCCTGGGCTACATAGTAAATTCAAGGCCTGTGAGATCTTGTCTCAAAAAAACCAAAAAAGAACTGTGGGCAGCATTTGCCCTAATAACTGTTTCCTATGCATCTGAATCAGAAAATTATATATCAGCACATAACATCTAACCAGGGAAGATCTCACCCATGTGTTCTCAGAATCATGGTGCTATGAAATATCCTAATTTGGGTGCTTTTTTTTAGAGTAAGTTCTCTGATGCCAAACTTCTTTCCTTTGTTCTTAGTGAGGGTAACCATAGGAAGTCATAGCTTAGGAAATAATCCACATTTTACATATCATCTCCTAATATCTCACTTTATGGCTTTGGTTATAGGCCAAGCTACTCCAAATTCTTTTTATCAAATGTATTTATGTAAATATCACCTAAATTTTATTATTTATTACCATTCCTCCTTAAAGAGGGTCATTCATAATAGAGACTTTGAGGGTTGCGTTTTTCCCCCTTACACGGGCATCAATAATTCGATAAAGAATCATTTCAGCAAGGCATAAAGCCACTGCTCCCATGAGCACCCAGGTGTGCAAGTACTGATATACCTGTGGACTGGGTTCCAATCAGGGGCTTGCTCTCCATATCATCGTGCAAGGCAACCACACTGACTGTGTACTCAGAACCCGGTCTGAGGCCTTGCAGCTCGGCAGTATCTTCTTCACCATCAGGTGCAGGGAATAGCTCATGGATTCCATCCTCAGGGCTTGAGTAGGTCACCCTGTACCTGGAAACTTGCCCCTGTGGGCTTTCCCAAGCAATTTTGATGGAATCGACATCCACATCAGTGAATGCCAGTCCTTTAGGGCGATCAATGTCTGTTAGGCAAATTAATGGTAAGAGGTTATGTGAAAAGCAAGTTGTGGAATAAGCATTTTATTACAGGCAAAGCAATGTTGCAGATACCGTTTCCTTTGATAAATTAAACTCCAATTAACCCACTATCAAAACAGAAAATAACAACATTTGCTTAAATTTTTTCTGTTTAAAAAATACTTAATGTCTCATTATTTATTAAAACATGGGTATATGTGAGACATGTAGATACCCTGCAAAATGTCCCCATGATAGATTCATTTATATTAATTTAAAGATATTATACCAAGATTTGCTTTTGCAATGTGAGGTTAGTTTCATAGACCTGCATTTTCTATAACTTGGAACTGGCAAAGTTGATTTTCAATGTTATATTCAGATTGCTGTAATTTTTTCCCGCCTTCCCTCTCTTTTTCCCCTTCCTTTTCCCTCTCTGTTAAGTATTCATATTATACATTGGTCCAGCCACACTCCTCCAAACCTTCTAGCTCCACAGGCATACTTTAGTCAACTTTACCATCCAGTCATAGAAAAGTCAGTCCTAAGCAAAATACTTTGTAGATTTGCTATAGGCAAATAAGATTTTGCTGAGGCCATTTGAGCAGAAGAAATTCAAAGCACAAAAATTATGGTGGTTCCACAACTTCTTTTCCTTTAAACTTACTACTTGGCACTGAGAAGAAAAAATGCTTGTCAAGGGCTCAGCTCAAGATAGAAAATAAACTATGAGTTGGCTGTCCTATGTATAATAGTCAAAGATATTCAGAGGGCATTCAGATACCTAAGAATAAAATTTGACCTTGAAAGTGGAAACCAAGCAGTAGTTACGTACTGGTTACTGCAGTTTGAACCAAGGGCTGGCTCTCTCCATTCCGATTTTGAGCATAGACACTAACCACATACTCCACAGTGGGCTGTAAGCCTTCGATGGTCATTTCTGTTTGATCTGCAAAGGGAGTGAAAAGCAATTGAAGCATCTATACAAATCCAAGCAAGTGACTTGTAGAAGCTTGTAATAAGCACATGGTAGCCTAGAATATGCATTTCCAAGATTATCATGGAAATATGGAGGATTCACACATCAATTTTCTCTTGGTCAAATATGTTCATTGCTAATACAAATTTGCCGTATTGCATTAAAGTCACACTCAGAAATAATCTCTAGAACTTAATAGGATGCCCCAACGATTAATGATGTTGCTCTTGAAAAAAAAAAAAGGAAATTAACTTGACGCTAAGAGATTACCATAACATCCTAATTTTATATAAGAATAAAGATAACATGGTACAAACACCCAATGATAAATGTAGGTGTATTTTATACCTAAAATGTACCAATAAATATATGTATATTTTTTTAAATTAAAAAAAATTTTTAAAAAGAATAAAGATAACAGTACTACAAAGATCTCAAAAGTTAGCCTATCCCTCTCTTCTTGGTGTGCGCTCTAAACCATAGAGATGGAGCTAATAATTTAAGATGTCCATACTGCTACACAGAATGACACATGTAAATGCATGCATCCTAAAAACCTCCTCTGAGGAATGAGCTGATAACAATCTTGAGCTCTGAACTCATGAATGGGAAAACTCTGGCCTATGGTATGAAATGTACAGTACTCACATTAAGATAGCCATTTATTTAAGAAAGAATGTTATGTCATCTACTATGTTTTTCCTGCTGGATGTGACATGCTGGTTATTCTTACCTGGACCTACAGTTTCAGTTTTTGATGGTCCTGAGCCATTTTTGGGAGTAGTGGTCACTTTGTAACCAGTAACAGGAGAATTTGAAGGCAGCCACCTGACGCTAATGCTGTTATCCTGAACATCAGTCACTTGCATCTGGGATGGCTTGTCAATTTCTACAAATAAAAGCAGGAGGACACTAGTGAAGCTTCGGTCCTTGAGGACAAGACTGGACAAGTCCTTGTCTCTAGTTCTGGTGCACATTCAGATGATCTTTATTCCTCTTAATCTCTCCCAGGTATTTTTTGTTTTGTTTTTGTTTTGCAAGAATAAAGGCGGAGTTTGGGGGTAGGAACATGCATCTAAATACCATTACAACTATTTTCAATACGATTGCTTCATTCACAGAAAAGCTATAAACTGAGTAGATGTTTATCTTAGCAATCAACTCTTTCATCAATTTTTTAAACAACTATTTATTGAACACCCTCTGCCTATTTCTATTGCAGGCATATGAGATAGATCAATTAACACACAGACACAATTTTTGCCTGGGAGTGCTCCCTTGCAATATTTGGCTCAAAACTTTGTTAGTTGCAGGTGCTTTTGCCTTATTAAAAGGGAATATCAGAGCCAGGCGTAGTGGCACATGCCTGGAATCCCAGCTACTCATGAGGCTGAGGCACGACAGTTTTGAGGCCAATCTGGATAACTTAGATGCAAAATAAAAAGAACTGAGATTGGGGGGTGGGGTATAGCTCAGTTCCATGAGTTCAAATCTCAGTACTACCCCTCTTCAAGATAACAGGAAAATAAAAGCTGGGTACATAGCTCAGTGCCCAGTGAATAGAGCACTTTTCTAGCAGGTGTGAAACCATCAATCATCAGCACCACAGGAAAAGAAAAAAAAAAGGAAAAAATCAGTTTCACAATGAGGAAAATACATTGGAAGAAAGAACATTGTAACAACCATCTAAATAAATAAGCCTGTTATCATTCCAGAGGAGATATTTATACCTGTTTGATAATCTATGGAAATTGGCTTGCTGCTGGCAGGGCTGTCCCCACGGCCAGTGACAGCATACAAAGTGATGGTATAATCTGCTCCAGGCTTCAGGTTGCTGATCGTAGCCATGGTCTTGGTCCCAGGCACAGTGAACTCCTGGACAGGGCTACTCCCTCCTGCAAGAAAGTTAGTTCAGAGTGTGAGGGTCTTGGTGTTACTTGGGGCCTCTTGATGAATTAACATATCAAAGGTAGTATGTAAATCACATCTAATTGCTTATTCCTTTTTACAGAGTGCTATTAATAGAGTCTGAACAGGAAGGTGTATTTATGCATGTAGTAAACCCTGATAAGTGTACAAAAATTGGGAGAAAATTGCAGTTAATGCTATTTTAATAACTTCCAGCTTTAAAATGTCACTGAGTTGTGGATGAACATCAAAAGGAAGAAGCAGGTAAGCCCTCACTCAACCTAGGTTTGTATGGATTACATCCTTTTAAAAATTCTATGGAATATATTTATGTTAAACATAAAGATATAGAAAAGTAAAAAGAAATAAAAATCACATTTCACCAATGATATTGTGAATTCACAATCTTTTTCCCTTTAGCTGTGCTCTTTCCCCATCATTGTAGTACAAAAACAATTTTTTATTTTAATTTTACAAACAATTTTAGCATACATAGTTTCCATATGTTCCTGGAAAAGCCAAAGTCTACTGAATGGACCTGCCAAGGTTTCTTTAATCCCATATCTATTGTAGAGCTTTCAAATTATCTATAACAGACTCTGGTCTGGTCAGAGAATGAAATAGCACATAACACACCTGTTTCTCCATAAGTGATCCTGTAATACCGCACTGTGACACCAGGAGCATCCCATTGGATCATTACACTGGTGGGGCTGGAAGCAATGACTGTCAGGTCCCTTGGAACATCAGAAACTAGAAAAAAATGGGAAATTTCTCACCCCCATAACTTTCCAACAATTCTCAGATTCTTTATATTCATTTTTCTTTATACAAAAATGTAAATACTATACAAATTTAGTAGAATTAAAAATTATGAACAATTCAAGGTACAGTGGTACCTTGGTTCATGTATTTAATTCTTTCCATGATTCTGATCTCAGAATTCGTTCCACAATTCTGGGTGCAACCAGATTCTGCAACCAGAATTGTGGAAAGAGTTAAGTTTGTGAACCGAGGTACCTCTGTGGTTAAATAAACCATTCAAATTATGATAAAATGATTATTTCAAATTTGCTGAAGGATTTTTTTGGCCTCAACTTTTTACTCTCTTTCTCCTTGAGACTGAGATAATGGATATCATGATGTCTCTCCCATAGGTACTTCCCATAGGTACATCAGCAACCATCCCTCAAGAATAATGACACTATTACACTAAAATTATATTTTAACAAGAACTTTAAAACAGTGTTACATTTTCTGTATTTTGAATCAAAGGTTTGTTATTAGAAACACACAGTTATCTAGATTAGGTGAGAAATTTCCTGGGATAAAGAACTTATATTCTTATATTCTAAGAGGGAGATTTTTTTCCACACATTCTTTCATTTCCCTCTCCATCTTTCATAACCAACCATGGTCTATTTTTCAAGAAATGATTGAATCGACCAAGATAATGCTATTTCATAGACTATACCAACTGTACAGGAAGGCCTTCTAAGTTTCTCTGTAGATCAGAAAGCAACTTACTTGTTGATTGTTGACCAATCAAGACAGGGCTTTCCTCTCTGCCATTAACAGCAACAATGCTGACCACATACTCTGTGCCTGGATTGAGGTTGGTGAGGGTGATGGAATTCCGAGAGGGGGGCACTCGATCTTCTCGGGGTCTTCCGCTAAGATGCTCAGGATGATGGCGAATTTTGTAGCCAGTGATGGAAGCTCGAGGAGCAATCCAATGAACAGTGAAAGAGTTGGCAGTGATATCAGAAAAGTCAATTCCAGTTGGGGAATCAAGACCTGGATTTTCCCACCCAAGGGAGGAAGAGGGGAAAAAACACAAGACACCACCAGCTTAGGTAGGGAGGCAGGTGTGGGGGGAAAGTAACATACATTAACAATTTTGTCTTTTTTCATCTATGCAACGTATATGCCATAAACCTCAGGTTATGATATGCTGATTTTAAGCCACATAGGAATTTTAAATTCATAACATGATGGTTCAAAATAGTCAACTCGTGCCATTCATTTTTTTCCCTTTTGCTAAGTAATATAAGTGATTTATCTGTGTCATTACAGTAGGTTTCTGCATCATATCTGAAGATTAGCATTTCAGATACTGTGTAAATTGATATTTTCAAGTGCTTCGGTGTTCAAGTACTATAAATTTCCATCCCATAGTATCTCTCAAGGTAAAGCAAGATCTGCCCATTCTCAAGTTAAATGTTTGGTTCCCAAGGAAGCTTTCTATGCTTAAAACAAACAAAAACTTGATTATCAACAGAGTAGTAATGATGCCAAACACAAAACTTGCTAAAACTAAAGACATTCTGGACAAATTAAAATGCAAGTAATATCTTATGAATTGAGAGTTTGGCACAAGAATTCAGTATTTCATATTTTTTCTTTTTTAATTTAATTTTTAAAAACATTTTAATATTTCATACTGAAATCACTTAATCTCTCTGGAGCTTGCAACAAATTTCTCATAACATTCGTAAGTCTATTCAATAATATAATTAAACCAAATTGAGAGATTCTAACTCCTTTTTGGAAGTAAGTTGAATATAAATAATGAATATCCTAAACTATTTTTCAGAGGAAAAATTAAAAGAAGCACTCATTTAAGAAAGGATATATTTATGAGATTCAATTTACTATCTTCTAGTAAAAGATATATCATCAAGCAAAAAATGTAAACTTGTTGGCTTAGTAAAGGAAGAAAAACACTTAGTGATGACAATGTAAAATGAACTATTAGACAGAGCAGTCTAATGAAAAGAGATGTTCACCAACTCTAAACATAACAGATTCTGAGATACTCCTCTTGGAAGTTTTTGTAAAGGATAGACAACAAAGTTTCTGAACTAATTTCAGTTTTCTCTGGAAGCAGGGTATAGAATCTCAGTGACTGGATTGGTAATTAGTAAGTAATTGTTGAATAAGATTTAATTTCATTTTCAAGACCAATAATGAAAAATAATGACAAAGCTACACACATTACCACCACAAAAGGCAAATGGACTTTCAGAAGCATAATTTCATTTTGTCATTTCAAGATGGTAGGTGAGATCCTCTGATAAGCAAGCATGTTGCCAACAGGACTCACCTGTTTTCTGTCTTCCTCTAAGAGGGATGCTCTCGTGTTGCTCATAGACACTGGAGACACTGATTAAATAATCGGTCCCAGGCAGCAGGTCTGAAGAGGGAAGTAGGACTTATTTTAGATTTGTGCTCGAAAGCATGAAAAACCAAAGTACTCCTGGGACTATCTCAACTGATAAAATAGCCAAGCATTAGTCCTGTAGCCTACCTAGGTAGTTTACCTAGGTAAACCACAGTCTCTTGGAGACAGACTGCAATTAGGGGAAGGGAAGGGTCACCTTGCCCAGTAACCTCTCAGAGCCCTGCTATTAGCTCCCTCTGTGAGTGTAACTCGCCTGGGTTTGCATTCAGAGGGAGTTGCTGCAGGTAACATTTCTCTCATCCACTTGGTTGTGTGTCTGTTGGAGCACATGATGATAATTGCTGTGGCATCGTGCATATCATTTACCCCTCACAACAATCCTGAGGTAGCTTACTACTTTTTTATTTTAGCTTACTACATTTTAAAGCAGCTTTATGGCCATACAATATACTGCACATATCTAACATATATAGTTAGGCAGGTTTTGACATACATATAACTTGTGGAACCATTCACCATATTTAACACGAAGAACATATCCATTACTACAACAATCCCCATCTAGTAAAGAACGGTGAGATATACAAAAGTTATCTCCTTTTATTTACTTGCTCAAGAGCATACACAGGTAGATCCAGTCTAAGACTAATGGTCCTAACAGTTAATGTTTATTGGAAAAGAGGCACACTCTGAAGGGAAATAATTGGTTCTGCCATTTTCAGCAGAAAAAAATACTTGCAAAAAGTTTAATAAACATTCCTGAATATGCTTTTCTCATATTTTGACACACAGTACCTAAAAGTTACAGAGTAAGTTTCCTGGCCTTTGCACTCCTGCTGCTTTTTTTTTGGTACCAGGGATCAAACTTGGGTCCTTGCGCTTGCACAGCAGGCGGCGAAACCAGTGAGCTAAATCCCCAGCCCCTTTTGCACTCCTGCTTAATAGACAATCATTCCTCTATGTGTTGTTCGCCCTTTGGCCTTTCTGTAAAGGCCACTTCAAGGTCTATAAAAGCACCATACTAGGAAGGACTGGATGCTAGGACTCAACTTCTTCCTTCTCACTTGGCCAAGGACAGTTTAACATTTGGAGACTGCAGTTGGTTCATCTTGAAAACAGGAGAATAATGATTTTGTTAAAGAAGGAAAAGAGCTGGGCATGGTGGCACATGCCTGTAATTCCAGAACTCAGGAGGCTGAGGCAGGAGGATCGCTATGAATTCAAGACCAGCCTGAACTACATAGTGAGACCCTGTCTAAAAAACAAAGAGGATAGCTAGTTATATATATATATATATATATATATATATATATAACCCTTGAAGTCATAGTGTTGGGACCAGAAGGTCTTAGAACACATGATTAACATGTGCCTGGTCTTGGCTAAACTGGGACTGACATGTGGTGCTTGTATACTGAGTAATGTGTGAACTACTGATTCCACAGTGTTCTTGAATAGAAATGGCCCTGCAGAGGTAGCCATGCAGACATAAGGATGTTCTTGCCCTCAACCAAAAATTAAGAAGCTAAAATCAAGGTCATGCTTTGCTGCCTTTCTTTGTGTTTCAATTTCTAAAGCAAGCTTGAAAGGGAGGGAAAAAAAAAGCTTGAAAGGGAGAGGATGTTTTTAGATCACCATTTGGGAATGTACCTAAATTGTACCCTATTTTTCCCTTATGTGGAATCTTTTGCTATTCTTACCCATTTTACTACAACAGTGAAAATAATAAGAGGCAAGGTGTATGTGAAACACAGCACTGTGTTGCCGCCCATTCTTATTTTCTTTAATAAAAAATGTCTGTTCCAAAATGGTCGGAACTAGAAAAAGACAATTTCCATAAATTGTTGTTTATTTCATGTCAGTTGTTTTCTAAGTTCTCAGCCTTCTGAGAAATCCTGGTAACAGATGCTTTTTGAAATACAAATTAAACTTCTCACTCTGTACAGCATCCTGATCTCTCCAAGCAATCAGTCAGTTTCTAAGTTTTCAAATGCTAAACACATTACCTGCTGACACTTAAAAAAAATCACAACAAAACAGATATATGACACTGCTCTCAATCTTCATTTTTTTCCTCTCTAAACATTTTGATTTAGTCATATAATTTCTCTTGATATCCACTTATTTTTAAGTGCTTACTTGGAAGTAGAATGTGTTTGAAGTCTTAGAACTGAACTGCTGATGTTTTCCTCTATGAATTTTATGAAGTTGTAGATATCAGAGGTATATCAAGATGGCAATAAATATTACATCTTTCAAAATTTACAGAGCTGCATATTAAACGAGGAACTTAGTTTGTAGCTCTGTTGCCCTCTCTTGTTGCTCCTATTTGAGAACTCAGAATTCATTCATTATCCCCCAGGTTGGTATTTATCGAAGATATATTTGACTGCTTACTTGTTAAGACCACTGCATTGTCTGAAGGAGAAATTGACAACTCTGCAACATCCTCCTCATTTTTCACAGGTGAGTAGCGCAGCACGAAGTTGGTCAGCTCAATGGATGGAGGTGGGGCCCAGGTGACACGCATAGTGTCTGGACCAATATTGGTGAACCGTAAGTCAGTGGGAGGAGGGACAGCTGGTTTCAAATAAACCAGAGGACAAAGTTAATGCAATTTTAAATTGAAAGCTAACAAAACATCTGGAAAGATAAAAACAATATTTCATGCATAAAGGGAAGTCATAATCATGCAAATAATCTAAGTCTAATCTAAATCATAGTGTACTACTGTTAAAAATAAACACTATTCATAGTACTGTTAGGCCCCTTTAACCTTTCTGCCATCATCGATGTATGTTAAAGAACAATTTTAATCTATTTTGTAAAATTGATTTATGTACATTATTAATACCCCCAAAGAATATTTTATCCCAGGCTGAAGAGGCTTAAGTTGCCACACAGCAAAAAGAAACATAGCAGTACTTTCCAAAAAAACACATGCACACAGACAGAAAGACACAAGAGTTCTGCATTTCCCCCAACATGAGATATCTACAGGCTAGTGACATAACTACAATTCCATTCAGTGAATTCTACTTACAAGTGAGAAGGTTCATGCAAATTGGTTCTCAGCATGTTTCTTACCATGCAGGGCAGAGAACCTTTAAAATGTTGCATGCTGGTCCCCAGACTGTGGTGAAAGAGGAGTTTCTTTACTTTGTCACAGCAAAAAAAAAAAAAAAAAAAAAAAAAGCAGATTGCTGCAAAGTTTATTTTTCTCCCATTTCAAAATAGCTCCATCCATTCTACCCTAAATTGTGATGGGTTTTTAGTGAGCTCCAAAGAAGGAACACGGTAGAATTTATTAAAAGGTAGAAGGTAGAGCATGATGGTACATTTTGGAAATATACCTCTTGATATTAACTGGTGTTTATCAAACTAAAGATTTTTTTTAAAACTATAGGTTTACAAAAATCAATAAAATTCTGGTACTTTATATTTAACAGGTCAGATATCTAGATTTCTCAAGCTTTATATATATTTACATTTAAGTGAAAGTGCTCTTAAGACCACTTGTATTTGTCTTCATCCAGTTAGTTTAGCATATGCATTTGACTTCTTATTCCCTGATCCACCCTGTCTTAATCTAGGTAGCCACTTGCTGGCTTCTCCCTCGAAACATCCATATTTAACCAGAGTAACTGGCGGCAGCATGCAACACCATCCATGGCTCAAACAGAAGTTTTCAAAATTCACCCGTTTGCTGTGTCAGTGTAGTAGGGGCACTCTCTCCGCCATTAATGAGAGTGATAACGCTGATGTCATAGTCAATGCCCGGCTCCAGCCCTGTAACTGTGTAGTATCCTACTGAGGAGTCCACAAAATCTTCAAAAATAGGGATCCCTTCGCCTGCTGCAACTACTGTGATGCGGTACCCAATAATGGTGGAAGAGTTTAGCGGGGTCCACCTCAGGCCGATGCTTGAATCGGTTATATCAACAAAACTTAGGTCAGTGAGCTGGGGCACCTCTATTTAGTTACAAAGCAAAAAGGGAGCAAAAGGAAAATGGAAGCAGAAAAGAGGAAAAAATAAAGCAGTGTATATTAAGTAACCAGTAGTACAATTGGTGGAATGGTAAAGCAATGATGGTAGTATGCAATCTGTTTCAAATTATCTGCAAAGACTTCCTAAGTATGATGAATACTTTGCTTCCCTGGGAGAATACAATAGCTTATAATATTCTTTTAGGGATTTTTTGTGCATTTTGAAAATGTCACTAAACAGTACAGTTTGAATTTCTTAGATCCCTAAAAGTTATAGGCCTATTTAGGATGTCAAAAACATTTTAAAAATCTATACATAGTCTCTGCAGTCAGTATCACCAATGTTTTATTAAAAATTCAAAATTGTAGGGCCAGGGATTTAGCTCAGTGGTTCTGCTGCCTGCCTCGCAAGCGCAAGGTCCTGAATTCGATCCTTGGTACAAAAAAAAAAAAAAAAAAAAAATTCAAAATCATTTTAGTAGAAAATAAAAGTTTGCAGGAAAAAAGTTAAAAAATTTTTTCAGCTGACATATTACTTTTCCCCCATGCAAAACTCATGACAACATCGTGGCCATAATGCGTTATGAATGTATGCCATTCAAAAGCACACTCAAGGCAAGGACAGACAAGACTGATTCTGAGACTACTGACTATTTTAAATTCATAATCACAGTTATTTAATTAGCAATAGAAAATATATACCCAATAGGGCAAAGAGGACACAGTCTGTCCAATGCTTTCATTCTGTCATAATCCAATATTGAACAATGAATCTGCTCCTACATAGGTCTGCCTTTCAGTTCATAAGAAAGAATTTTCTGAAGGCATAGCCTTTACTTCTTTCTGTTTTCCCAATTTTGAAAAAAAGGATTTGAAGCTGCAAGATAAAGAACTGGATGTTGTCAACCAAGTGTTATTTCAGTGCTCACATATGGGGATAAATATTGTATGGATAGCTGTTGGAAATTGATATGGACTGTAAAGTAAGGTACAGATGTACTGATGGGATGCATTTACCATATTACTTTTAGCCTGTCAGCACTGAGTACAGATACATGACACTGTTTTAGTAATATTTCCACGTGAGCAAACAGTACAGAGTTAATGCCATGGTTGCCACTCCATTGCATACCCATCGCAACAAACAACATCCCAGCGAAGCAGACAGTGAAGCAGTGTTAACAGCAAGCCTTGCCAAGACAGTCACTTTGACTTTGTGGTCGTGGAGAGTGCACTTGCGAGGTTGGAATTAAATCCTAACTGTACTTGACCAGCTCAACCATTTGAGGATTAAGATGCTAATCCCTACTCTTACTGAAACTGCCACTCTGAGAAAAACAGCTTATTTTTCTGTTACCTGGGATGATGGTATCAGAGATAGGAACACTTTCCTTGTCATCTTTGACAGTGTAAACACTGACATTGTATTCCAGGCCAGGACTCAGGTTTTCAAAAATGCAGGAACTCTGATCAGCATGAACCACCTCTTCCAAAGAATATCCCTGCTGCCCATTTGTAGGGGTGGTGGTAATTCTATAACCAGTAATATCTGGAGGGAACAGAAGGAAGAAGGTTATTGCACATAGCATTTATGCCCCAGGGTATATTACACTAGACTCCAATGAGGGACCCACAAAGGGAGGTGGGAAAAAGACTCAGCACATACTGAAGACTCAACTGTCACTCAGGACTTGATTGCAACACCCCTTGGAGGCTAAGATATTCAATATCAAGAAAATCTGGAACATGATACTAAATGAAATAAGCCAGTTACAGAAAGACAAATACTGTGGTTCTCACTTATTTATGAAAGGTAAAAAAGTCAGTGTCATAGAAGGAAGTAGCATAATGGTCATAGAGACCAGGAAGAGAAGGGTGGATACAGAGAGGTAAGATAATGCTGCCAAAATACAGTTACAGTGGAGGAATTATGTTTAGCATTCTACCACACAGTACAATGATCATGGTCTATTAATTTATGATATATTTCATAAAGAAGAGTGTAAAGGTTTCATCACATAGAAATGATAAATGTTTCAGGAGATGTAAATGTTACCTTGATCATAACATACTGCATCCATGTATCAGATTTTCCTACTTATCCATAAATATGTACAAACATTATGTGCCCAGGACCCCCCCCCAAAAAGCTATGATTTTAAAAAGGTTAAAAAAAGAAAATTGGGGAAAGAGAGGAAGTGATTACCAAAGACTTTTGTGTCTCCAAATTCTACTCTCCTGCCACTCTACCCTAGTTTTCCTTAATGGATGATCTGCATGGAGCTGAGAAATATCCCATTTATCCCATTTTACCTGCTTCATGTGGAATTGCTTTCAACCTAAGCACATTCCTCAAAGAAGAGCTCTCCTAATAAAGATCTTAACCTACGGGATTTTCAGTAAGAGAAAAAAAATGGTGATACTTATTCTAGAAAAAGAATATTCATTATTAAAGACATGATTCTTGAAGAATCATGAAAATTGAGCAGTAGAAAGGTTGAAGAGCTTAGAGACATTCAAATAAATAAAGACTAGAGATCTACAGGCCAGATTAAAAATAAAATTAAGAAACTATACTGATGTTAAACTTACTAAAGGACAAACAAGGAAATGGTGGTATATTTTGTCATTAGGAACAAGGTGAACACTAAAGTGGTTTACACAGGAAATCCAGCTGGATGGGAAATAAATTAGATCATTGTACTTGCTAGTGATCACCTGAATGGCTGGCTCAGCCATTAAGCTGGATATGAATGATTCAGTTGTCAACAAGCCTGAACTTTGCCAGCTTAAAGCTGCAAACTCAGAGATACCTAGCTGAAAATAGTGTACCTTTGGCTTAATTATGTTTCCACAAATACTAAAAACTTCACTGAAATCCTTCTATTATGTAAAATAATATTTTGACCTTAGTTTTCTATGATTTCATAGACTAAGCTGATTAAGAGATTATTTCTTTATCTGCAAAAGTAAGAATGTTATAAGAAAAAAATTTTAAAATATTTAAATAATTAAATATATTCCTCAAATTAAGAAGTAGAGCAGGCAAGTATAAACGCAACATGAGTTGAAACTTCTGTTTGGCTTAATTTAGAATTTTCTCAATAATGAGTGTTGTGATACCTCAACATCAGTCTCTGCAAAATGAAATAATAGTTACATGTAACTGAACATTTCTCATTTAAAGAGACTGTCATGTGATTTTAGTAAAGGTAGCACATATCCAAAATTTCCTGTCTTTGCCATAGTACATCATGCTGTTTGAATATTGCTATAGCTATCTTTTATATATTTTAGGACTTTACGTATGTTTTTCAATCAATATGTTTGAATGGAGTCTAGACAACCAAATTTCTCAGTATTGAGTATCAGTGAAAAAATACAAAAACACAAACAATAAAATTCCCAATATTTGACAGAGGGTGTAAGAAGGAGTCTAAAAAGGTTCAAATCCCAATTCTGTATGTGCTACAATGCATGGCAATAGGGGAAGGGGTGCAGGCCAGTGGAACAACCTGGCCTGTGTGAGGCCCTGGGTTCCAACTTCAGCATGGCAAAAAAAAAAAAGATAAAGTATGTGACTGTCAATGGGTCAGTTTTTCGAGTCCCATCAGTCCTCTCATTCTGTAAAATGAAGGCCATTTCTATCATTTATCACCCTTACATTTTTGGAATGCAACTCATGACAAAATATGGACAGCCTCTCCTGTGTTCCCTCCATGGATTTGGCCGACGTAGATCCAAACATTTTTTTAAAAATTTGATCTGTATTGAACCTGTACAGGCTTTCTATATTGCTCCTTATATACGGCAATTCTTAATACACTAAACAAAGGGCATCTTCCAAAATGGTTTTCCCCAGCCTTGTGATTTCCTGCAGCTGTATAATGATCTGCCTTTTCCCCACAGTCTAGTGCACAATTATTCTCTTTTCTGCCACTTAAGGAAACATGCATTAAAACATCCCATCTGTTACTCTATGATATACTTTCATGTGTCTGTATTTTTTATGGACAGCTGTTACTTGAACCCTATCTTTGGAACCCATCCTTTTCCTTCTCTGAAAGGAACAGTTTCTAAAATATTTGTCTTGGGAAGGTGTTGTGCATACGTGCTCTCCATCTACCCCAGGCTCACCTGGGGTGGTGCTCCTCTCCCAGGAGACTGTAAGCACACCAGTATCAGGGTTTACTTCTAGGTGCAAGTTTGTGGGTGGAGATAATGCTATATAGAAAGAAAATTTTTAATTAAAATTTAAAGTTAAACAACTTGGCCTGTGGAATGATTTTCTTTATCTTTTTTCTTCCCTCCCTCCTTCTCATCCTCTACCCTTTCCTCCCTTTTACTCCCCTCCCTCCCTCCCTTCTTCCCTGAATCAGTAAAAATATAGAAATTATACTATACTACGAAAGCACAGTAGAAAATAATCATCTGATAGTCTTTTTTTAGGATTAATGATTTTGCAATACTATTGAAATTTCTTCCATTTTACCAGTTCATAAATATTCTTAATGGAAAGAATACTTGATGTTATAGTACAGTGGTGGTGAACCTATGGCATGTGTGCTGCAGCAGGCTGTTTGTTATCACTGAATGCTCTAAAAGGTTCATCATCACTGGCATAGTATATATAACATGAGTTAAACTTGCTACTTTGAATTTTGAAATCTCTAATAAGTAGGAGTGGGATGTTTCTCCCATACCCTCCTCAGAAGTAAACAATGATGTTGATATTAGACTTTTTTTCAAAAAGCAGAACAGTTTTACAAACTAAAATAAAATAAAGTAGAAAGACAGATATAAGAACTCTGCTTACGTGTCACCACTCTGTTTACAATTGGTGCATCCCTTTCTTGCCCGTCTCTCAGAACTTGGATGGTATAAATGTATTCCACGCCTGGAGTCAAGCCAGACACAACGATGCTTCCTGAGTCTGAAGTCACTTCTCGTGGGGCCTCACCTCCCTGGCTTGGTCGTACACCCAGCTAGAAGGAGGAAAGCAAAATAAACACCAAGGACAAATATTTCCAGAGCTCAGTTACTGCTAAAAGGTTGTAGTTATATTTTCTGTAATAAGAATGTTTTGGAAATGCATAATGGACTTTTGCTAAGGAATAACTTACTTTACCTCCATTTTACACATTAACTGCAAATTTCCTGAAATGGGGAGACAGAGTGGGAAAGGTATCTTTAACATAGCATTAGGTGGTTTGCAATGGAAGGTTCCAGGGAAATGTCTTTACATACTGTTTTGCTTGATAAAGAACCTCTTGGAACAAAGCAGAAGTCCACAGAGACTTCGGGCCACATAGTAGTTCATTTCTATTTTCTTTGTGTCAGAAGAAATCCCCAAGGCTCTCTCTCTTTCTCTCTCTTTTTTTTTCTTTCCTGGGGATCAAATTCGGGTCCTTGCACTTGGCAAGGCAGGCAGCAGAACCTCTGAGCTAAATCCCCAGCCCAAGGCTCTCTTTTTAATGAGTTATTCACATTCAATCCCCTTTTTAGTTGCCATTTAGCAGTACCAGCCAATTAACACCTTGCATTGAAAACTACTGTTAAGGATATGTTCTTAGCTTCAATTGCAAGACAATTATGTTACAAAGTAAGAATCAATGTGAAAGTGTCCATAGTTTTAAATCTTTCTAAAATTCTATGTAAAAACCCCTGGGTAACATTGTGTTATCAGAGTATTCAAATCTATTTAGAAATCCTTCATATGGCTTCTGAAAGTCAGGTTGATATTGTTACAAGAAATTTAGAAAGTATACTGGCAGTCTTCAAAAAGGGTTTCTCTATTTTTAAAGTAGCATCATTTTTGAGCAGGTGCATACTCAAAAGGAAGTGGCCTTTAGTCTACTTTCTTTTAAATCATGGAGATTTTGTCTTGGTTTTCAGTCACAATAAGTACTTCTTCTATACTCTAAATACTAAGGAAAGAAGTTCTTTTAAACCTTGTTCATTTGTATTCATCACTTGCCTAATATCATTACTTTAAAGAACATGAATCTATAGATCTATAAGGAATACCTCAAACTTAACTCCTATTAAGAGATTTACCCTCAGGGCTTTGAATAAGTTGAAATGAAATTGATTGGATAATGATGTGACTTTTAACTGACTCTGGATTTAATTGGTCTTTTGTGAATTCCTTGGCACCCATTGAGAACAACACACCAAATGGCGCTTTCCTATATTTTTTTAAAAATGTAATTCCCTGGGGGGAAAAGAGAAACCAAAATAACATCAAGAAACAACAGTTCCATGCTAAAATAATGTTTTTTCCATTGCAAAGCATTCTCACAGCTTCAGTCCATCCTTCTAGCAATTCAGTGAGGCAGAAAAGTAGAAGTATTGCTATGTCCCAATGATAGTCGTCCTAGAGGTGTGAAAGAAGCAGGTAACAAAACCCAGTTTCCTGCCTCCAGAGTATCGTATTTCTACCACATGCAAAAACAGGAGGGCACTTCAGATCTGCATCACATGAAATCAGAAATATCTGTGATTTACCTTAAAACCAATCCTTGGAGCAGGGGTCCATGTGATCACAATGGTGGTCTCAGTCACCTCTGTGTTGTAAGGCGGAATGGAGCTCCCAGGTTGCACTATGAAACGAACCAATGGATATATTTAAAACTTGGAACCACATCTGATTGCAGAAAACAAGTATTTTTATTGAGAACCTTAATCAATTGGTGGAGAATGTAACTTATGTTTCTTCACTGAGTGAGAAGTTAGAGAAGTCAGTGCTTCTTAACATTAAGGCGCCACACAAATCATCCGGGACCTGGTGAAAATATGGGTGCTTATTCCGGAGCTCCAGTATGGGGTTGGGAGTTTGCATTTCTCACAAACTGACAGATAACCCCAATTCTGGTCTGTGAATTACACCTAAGTAAAACAAAGGGCTATCTGACCTTTTAGGAAGGCCCTTTCCACTCTCTGAATTCTATAACTTGCCTCCTTTCATCATTGTTAGGATTTGAGTTTGGTAACAACTATATCATCAGCATAAAATCCTTTACGAAACATACAACTGGTAACCACAAAGTGATGATAATTTTGTTTCTTAATCATTAATTTAAGAACAATGGTGAAATTATACATGTGATCTAAAAATAGCTCTATGTTGAACTATTCCATGTATATGACCAATAATTTTTGGTCCCAGTAAGAAATGCCACTTGAAAGTTTGAACAAATTTTGAAACTACCTGTGCCCTTTAAATTCTAAAGATCTGTTCCTTAAATATTTGATCATTCATTCAGAATACTACAGAAATTTAATATTCTACCTATTAGAATTTGGAATGACAACACAAGTTTCTTTTGAATCTCCTGGTACTTAAATTCTAAAGATCCATTCTTTAAATATTTGATCATTCATTCAGAATAATATTACTAAAATTTAATATTCTACCCATTAGAATTTGTAATCATGGGCCGGGATTTAGCTCAGTGGTTCAGGTGCCTGCAGCGTAAGCACAAGGTTCTGAGTTCAATCCCCAGTACTAAAAAAAAAAAGAATTTGTAATCATAGCACAAGTTTCTTTTGAATCTCCTGATATCTTAACACTACTTTCATTTCTCTTAGTGAAAATAGTACTTAAAAGAAAAAAAAAGAGCAGAGCATGTTTACACAAAGTAGAGATACTCGCAACAACCTTGTGAATCTTACTATAAATTTAGAAAGATGAAGCCTCAGAAGCCAAGATGTTTGTGTTGAATGAATTAAGTTCAAGGCCTCATAGCCCTGGCTTATGCCTTCACCGTTCTTTCCTTTGTATAGCCAAATCCAACTGTTCCCACTGGCAAGGTGGGGGGCAACCCACTGAACACATTTACACTAAATCATGAATGGCTAGTGAGACAGAGTTAGCTTTCAGAATACAGACTCCACTCTCTGTTCAGCTCTAGTCAATTGTTTCTTCTGTGCCATCAGGGAATTTAGGCCCAACATTGTAATTCTTCTTTTACTTTCACTCTGGATTTTAATATCTTATTTCTTATTTTTATTTTTAAGTACTGTGTGAGAAAAAGTCAGGCCACTTTGTAGAGACCACTTTAATGACTGAACTGAGGTAATACTGGTTTAGTGAGCTGTTTAATGTTATTTTGATGGCATTTTGGGAACTAGGGGCGGTCACCCATGCTAACTTTCAGTGTCTCTGAAATCATAGACCACTCTGCTATGCTACTGCTGTCTTTGTCAAATGTCCAGGCCAGCCATTTTTTTTTTTGGGTACTGGGGATCGAACTCGGGTCCTAGCGCTTGCGCAGCAGGTGGCGAAACCACTGAGCTAAATCCCCGGCCCAGGCCAGCCATTTTTAATGGCCCACAAGAAACAACTCAGGGAATACTTAATTTCTTTCACTGAACATCAGTGTAAGCCTTAACTTTTTCACAAATCACATTCTCCCCAAATGTCCTGGGCTTTAAGACAGGCTATTTTCTATTGCTTGAGTCAGCCAGCTAAAATCTTCCCAAGTTTAAGATGATACTCTCTGTCTGGGAAGGCCATCACAGGAAAATCACCAAACCACAAACCACAAACTGATGTCAAACAAAGGATGCAACTGTGAGCATGAGTTATGGGTTCTGACAGGTCTTATTAGGTGAAGAACAGCCTGACTGGGAAAGAAAAAAAATATGCCCTATGGATAAAGGAGTAAGCTGAATATTCCCCAGAAATAGCCCTACTTTTCTCACATTTGCTCTTAAGAATTTAACACAAGTTGTAAAACCCAGAAACATTATTCTCAGAATTTAGTTTAGTAAGACAGTAAAAAACCTACAGAAACTTAAAGTAATTTTAAAAACATGCGAGCCCTGTTGATGTTTAGAGCCTTGGGGAGTACTTCAGGCTCACATGAAGTTGTATAACTCCTTGTCTACATTGGTTTATTTATATCTCAGCTTGGTTGAACTGTTTTCATTACTATTTGTTCTTCCAGTCATCCCTTCAACAAATATTTTTTGAAATACATTAACTAAACTTTCTCTAATAAGTTACTTTTACTATCATACTTTAAGTATAATTATATTTCATATAAGTACATATAAATTTTATTTATTATAAGTACATATAAACATATCTGATAAAGCATAGAATAACATATCCAATATGTATACCAAAGTCCCCCAAAATGTTTGAAATACCTTATACTGACCTACTCCTCTCATTTAATTATTATTATCATTTTTCTTTGATAGGCATTCTATTCAACAAAATTTACATAAAATAAGTCTTATGTTAAAGAATGAAAAGGACCAGTATATAACTTTATATTTCAGTAAAGAATAACATCTACTGAAAAGTCACATGCACTGAAATCTCCATTCCAATAGTGAAGAGCATCTATAAGAAATAGACATTTACAAGAAATACAAAGACATTAATTTCATGAGCATAGATTTTAGACTTTCTCAGAACCATGTAACATAAAATAGAAGACTTTTAAGACAAACTTTCTTGCAAATTAAAAGCAGATTTCACTTGCTTATGACTGATCAACAGTTAAGAAAAACCCTTCACTGGCCAAGCCTCATATACCAAGTATAAAAGCAAATAAGCTTTTGGTAAGTTATGGCTTCTTATGGAAAAAAAGCTTATAAAGAATTTTCTTTGGGAAATAAATTTCATAGTTATTTTATCTTACCTTTTTGAATGCTTTTGAACATCTGTGTCTTCAAATCAGTCAAAGATTTGTTGAAAGCGATTGGAAACTTACAAACTAGTATACGATTGCAATATATGCTGAAAAGTTCTTATGTTAGGTGCTTCCATAATTCAAAATGCTAAGTTGAAAATAGCATAATGTTCAGTAAAAATAAGAGTTTCATCATTCTTTGTAATGTAAATGGAATGCACTTAATAGAAATCAGCTTGTGTGTAGAGGCCTTCATTGTGATGTAGATATGTAGGAGATTTAAAACCATTTCCCCTAAAATGTTGAGCCAAAAAATTGACGTGATCAAAAATTATGTTAGTATTTTTCCTCTCTGTGGAATTTCAAGAGTTTTAAGGAGAAAGAAGAAAGAAGGAAAAAAAGATCTGTCCCATAGAAGTATTTTGGTCTTCTACAGCCAACACTCTTGAAAGCCATCCTTTCCTTAGCTTTGCAGTCTATTGAATGGTATCCATTTCAATCTGTAGCTTTATTTTGAATGTCTGGCAATAATATGATGCCCAAAGTAATAGGATGGAGACATAGGTGCTGATTTCTTTTGTCTCAACTAGTATTTGGCAAATTTATTTTATACAATAACACTCAATTTTTCTAATAGCACAGTGCTTTAACCTTTGTTCCTTAAAATGCTGTCCCAGGAAGAAATGAGGAGCTTGGCAAAATATACAAATTGCTTCCTTTATCAAGAATTTTGGGGGGCCAGGGATTTAGCTCAGTGATGGCGCTGCCTGCCTTGCAAGTGCAAGGTCCCAAGTTCGATCCTCAGTACCAAAAAAAGAAAAAAAAAAGACAAAGAATTTTTTTTTCAGTGCCAGGAATCGAATCCAGGACCTCACTCATGCTAGGCAAGCTGTACCACACCCCCAGCCCTGATCAAGAAAATTTTGCTTCACAAAAGTAATTAGTCAAATTAAACACCATGCTTTGTGATTTACATTCTGGCACAGGCTCCCAGCCTATTGCAGACGAGGGACAGTTTATGGGCCAGCATCCAGTCCATGCACAGAGCACTTTTAGTAGCATAGTTTTAAATTATGCACTAAGTTTTTAAAGTGACTTTGTAAAAAATGAAAGACCAGAGAATGTAAATATACTTAAGAATCTATGATATCACTAACGAAAGACATTTAAACTCCAGCTTACGAGTAGTGAAGACTCCAGTAGCTTTGGGGCTCTGCTGGTTGCCTTTTATGGCCACAAGGGACACAGAGTACTCTGAGCCAGGTTGCAGGTTCCGCAGTGGGTACTTGGAGGCAGAGGGCCCCACATTGTACTGCTTGGGCTGGCCTCCTCGGGTCAGGCCCACAATCAGCCGGTAGCCTGTAATCTTGGCCCGAGGTGGTATCCAAATCACCAGAACCGTCGTGTCAGTTTCATTGGTAAATTGGAGGTTAGTAGGAGCATCCAGTTCTAAAAGATAAAATGGAACATGTCAAGAAATAGATCAATAGCGATCATATTGAAATTCTAAAGCTTGACTATTGTAAGTTTCCTCTTCTCAAGGTTGAAGTTGAAGTAAAAGTCAACCCCTGGAAAAACTGAGCCCTTATGAGAATGCTGTATAAAACTTTGCCAAAATTATGTGTCAGTCATGAGAAATTCTCGGCCTTCTTCACTCGACTATTATGCTTTGGAAAATCTAATTTTCCAACAAGACTTTTACATCACCTCCAGAAATTATATTTACATTGTAGTGACGGGTTTTTTTAAAAAGGCAAAACAAATACTTGTGAACCTCACAATTTATCTACTTTGAGTCAAAAAGGTTAAGGGTAGAGGGAGAGGCCCAAAAACATGAAGGCAAGAAGAAAATTCCATTAGATCAAAAGCCATATTTCACACATTTACTGAATGAATAGTCCTTTGCTAGAAAAATTAAAGTTATTTTCACATGGTTCAGATTAGATATGAAATATACTCAGGAATCTCAAATTCATAGTAGGACACTTGTGAGTTTGTACTATCATAAAGGATCATATAATGGCGTATGATGCCAGCTGTTTCCTTACAGACATTTTAAGCACTTTTCAGATAGAAGAAACCTTTAAGATGCAATCAGGAATGATAAGTGACAGCATGGGCTCTGGAGACAAAAAGACAAATTTTGAGCCAGATCTATCACTTTGCAGCTCTGTAATCTTACAAGCTGCAGAATTTAGGCCTCAGTTATTTATGTATTCAATGGCGCTAATACTATAATTAGAATTTCCTTTACAAAGTTAAAATAAAGAGTATGAATATAACCCTTGCAAAGAACTGAATAGACAACATGATGCTCAGTAACACTAGATGCTTAGTAACTACTACTTTTTTTGTGGTGCTGAAGATTAAACACAGGGCCTTGCATGTGCTAGGCAAGCACTCTATCACTGAGCTACACCCTCGACCCAGCAAATGCCACTTTTAAATCCTACTGTAAAAGTGTCCAGAGTTTACATTTTTAACTTTGATCTAGATATACTTAGTTACATTTTTTAAAAATGCACTGAAATTACTTGTCTACATCTCCATTAGCAAAGGAAATTAAGTTCTCTTAAATTCTCCCATTAGTGCCATGTGTGTTGGAACATACTGCTACATGTGTTTTAAATGGGTTACCATTTAGCATACACAGACTATGTCTGAGTTTTGTTTCAAAGTTTATGCTTTGTGTCCAATACACCCTCCCATGTTGGCTGGGTATTTTCTTACTGCTCAACTGTAAACATAGGAGTGAATGGCATGTTGGACTTCATGACAGTTTAGATATGAATGTGGAGAAGGCAGGGGCTGGGGCAAGTAATGGCAGGACAGGACGTACTGGTCATCTGCTGTGCAGTCAGAGGCTTGCTCTCCCTCCCGTGGTTCACAGCAAAGACTTTGAAGTAATAAGTGACCCCAGGGGATAGCCCGGTCACTTCTGCAAAGGTGTTCCTGTTGACAGGCAGCCTCTGGCCATGCTCCCCAGGCAGGTTCACGGGGAGCACCTCTACACGGTAGCCGGTCACTGCACTATCAGGAGGTGTCCACATGATGGTGACCTTCACGTCTGTCACTTCCACGAACTGCAGGTCCCTGGGAGGGGAAACTTTATCTAACAGACAAGAGACAACTGGTCATTCACAATTCCTATTGAAGAGTATTTTTTTTAAAAGTTCCTGGATGTGTCAGGCACTTCTTAGAGCACTAATTCTTTCTTGTTTTTTTTTTTTTCGGTACCGGGAATTGAACTCGGGACCTTGCGCTTGAGAGGCAGGCACAGGAACCACTGAGCTAAATCCCCAGCCATTAGAGCACTAATTCTAAAGCAACATTAAGTTTTGTCTCTGAACCCAATAATGTAGTTTTTTGTGCAAATTTTCATGGTTCAATAACTGTTTACATTGTATTTGAAGCTTTTACTGAAAATACATAGGTAAGCATGTGCATTTCCAGCATGAGAAGTGTCAATTTGGGATGGAAATTTAAAATAAATATATAAAATAACTTTAAGGTAACTACAGAAAAACTGGTGGTTTTATTTTACTGAATCATTTTGTTTGTTTGTTTGTTTGTTTGTTTGTTTTTTGTTTTAGAGAGAGAGATTCTTTTTTGATACCGGAGATTGAACTCGGGTCCTTGCACTTGCAAGGCAAACGGAGGAACCACTGAGCTAAATCCCGGGCACAGAATCCTTTTATAATACATAAGCGTGGTAACAGATGAAATGACCCTTCAGGTCCTAGGGAAAAATAAGAAGACCTGATGGTGTCAGAGTTTTTAACCAAAAGGCCAATAGTTAATATAGTATGGATATTTCAGCTGAATACCATTAAGTTTAGGAAAAAGGGACTATATAAGATTACTTGAATGTAGGAACTGCTGACAGAGCCAAAATAGTCAGGGACAATGATCCTTTTGTCTTCCATTCCCATAGCCTCCATGGGGCTTTTCTCTCCCACAGAAGGTTAAAGATGTTACCTAATCAAGGCTTAAGGGATAAGACAATAGGGAAGTGTCTTTAAATTACCTGAACGGGGAACCCCAGTAGTTTCTTGTTGGATGAAAACAGGAGTGCTTTCTTGGTTTTCTTCCACAGCATAGATAGTGATGTTATACTGAATGCCAGGCTGCAAGTCACTGAGAGTTACGGAGTCAGCAGTTTCAGGCAGGTTGAGTTCTGTGCTACTGCCTTCTACTGATGGTGAATAGACTATTCTGTATCCTGCAGATTCATGACAAAAAATATAAAACACAGGCTGTGCTGAAAAATTCCTAAATTTTCTCCTTTTTAATAGCCCTCACCATCTTGCCTAATTAGTTAAGAATTAGAAAGATTCTTTTGGCCTCTTTTTTTTTTTTTTTTTGTGATTTGTTTTTGAACTCAGGTCCTTGCGCTTGCGCAGCAGGCAGCAAAACCACTGAGCTAAATCCCTATAGTCATGAAGAAAAATCAGAGAAACTTAAATTGGAAGACATACTGTGAAATAACTGGCCTGCAATTCTTTTTTTTTTTTTTGTGATTTGTTTTTATTGACTGAAGATTAGGGATGGGAAATGTTTCCTTGGGGCACACCCCACGGCTCCCTCCCAGGGAATGTCCATTCTAATCTGCCTGGGGTCCTCTTTGGAGCTTTTTCTTCTTTTTCTTGGCACTGCCCTTGCTGGCAGCAGCCTCCTCAGGCCCACTGCTGACTGACTCTTCCTTGGAAGACAATTTTCTCTTTTTCTTGGGGACACTCCTGCTGGCTGCTCCTTCTGGTTTACTAGTGGTTTCCTCCTTGGGCAAAGACTTTTTCCCCTTGGGTGGACCTATGCTGCCACCAGCTGTCTCTTCCAGATCACTACTAACCAACTCTTCCTTGGAAAAAGATTTCTTTTTCTTGGGTTTTGAGACCGAGACAGATGGATCATCCATTCCGTTCTCCTGAGGAGCCTCCTGAAGCTTTTGCTTTTTTTTCTTTTCGGGTTTTTCATGTGTGTCTTCATGCTCCTCTGGAACAGGACATTTTCTGAAGATGCCAGAGCTGCCAGTGCAGCCAGCCGCTTCTTTTCCTCCTTCAAGCGCTTCTTTTCCTGTTTCTCCAGCTTCCTGATTTCAGCAGCAGCTTCCTCTGCCCGAACCACTGCCTCTTTCATGACATCCAGATTCTTCCGTGGAATCTCGCCAGTCTCGTAGAAGCACAGGCGCTCCTCAACTTGTTTTCGAAGCTTCTCCCCAAATACACTGGTGGGCACCTCAGAGAAGCAATCAGTTCTGGAGGCAACACTGCACTTGTTTGCCAGGTATCGCGAGATGCGCCCTTTGTTCTTGGCAGCTGCTCAGCCAATGAAGGTGGAGTGGAAAATGAGTCCACATTTTGGTGCGTTACCCCTTGTCTTCAGGGCTCTGGAAACTTTGTCCCTTTGCTGGGCCCTGGGAATAACTCAGACACCAGGACTGGCCATTTTGGCCTCTTTCTGTGTTAACGTTTCTTATAATAATGGCTTTTCAGCACAAAGATAAAATAAGAACAGCCATGCAAGCTTTTTTAATAATAAATATGATCCTTGAAAACTTGAGATCCTTAGAAAATGTAAATTAGAAAACCCACTAGGTGAAAATATTCACGTTAAGCCGATTTCTCTTGAGTTCTGGATGACAGGAGCATTAATAAACCAGGCTGGACACAGAATTGTCTAGCACTGTCTGCATCTTTTAGCGATTTCAATGATGAGAAATATTCAGAAATATTTCATTTCTGGAACCCTAAGAAAAGTCTTCCTTTAATAAGCTAAGGAGCTGTCTTTATTGGTTATATGTGTGTGTTCAGGGTGTCCGTTTGTGTAAGGAAGCTAGTATACCTGAAAACACACACACAGACACACATAAATCTCTAGTAGTTATGTGGGAGATTTCAAGTAATACACTCAGTCCATGGTCAGAATCTGCTCCTTCCCTCCACCCTCTGTGAGCTGCCAGAAAGATTAACACAGAAGCAAGATCAATGACCTGTGATGGGTGCCTGGGGTCTGCTCCAGCGAACCACAATGGAGGTGTCATCAACTTGGTCCACCGTAGGGTTAGGTGGGGCATCAGGAGCTGACAAAGAAAGGAAAGAGGAAGTGAGGGAAACGATGTTGTTACAGGCCTACAGTCGAAAGATTCTTTTAACACCATATAGCACACATGTACCTGTTGTCTGTGAAGTGGACAGGATCAAACTCTGCTTTCCTTCCTCTGATATCTGATAGACATTGACAATATACTTGCGGCCAGGAAGCAGGTCAGGGATGTTCACAGAAGTGGCTGTGCTTGGAAGATCTTTGAAATGAAAACGAAAGGTTACAACCGATGCTTCCATAGCATTTGAGAAGAACTACATACTCAGAGGGAGAAAAGAGACTAGAAGGAAATGTACTAGTGGATTAAGCAGTAATTGTCAATATACTATGGGGTATTTCTTCTATTTTTCAAATTGTTTTCTCTAAAATGTATAACTTTGATAATCCACGCCCAAATTTTAAAAAACACCTCTCTGTGATTAGAAGTCAGGGTAGTAGGGATACACAGAAGGAAGGGGGTTGGGGATAGAAGGAATATTCTTTTCCTGATCTGGGTGCTGATTACATGGCTTTGATCAGTAAACAGTTTTAAAGATTCTGAAACTATGAGAATTTGAAAAGGATACATCCCTAAAAGCTATCATCATCAATCAGCCTCAGCCCTCAACCTGGCAAGTTAGCTCCACGAAGACAGTAGCTTTTGTTACATGGGCCTGTGCCTAGGTAAATGCATAGAGCACATCACATCCAGAGCAGGACAAGGTGAGGGCACTCAGGAGAACCTACCAGTTCTAGAAAGCATTAGGGTCTCCTTTCCTTTTACCGAAGGAGCCTTTGTTCTACTGGGGCTGTCGATTAGCTCCACAGAGCACCTACTGGTTGTCCTCCACCAACAGCCCCTTCAAACCCATACTGAGCCACACATCCAGCTCACCCAGGTACTGTGGTTCATCTCCCTCCTCACTCAGCTCATACTCCACCCGGAATCCTGATACAGTGTCCGAAGCTGAGACCCAAGAGACCACGAAGCTGCTGGCTGTGATTTCAGTCACAGATTCTGAAGTGGCCACAACAGGAGAAAGGGGTGTTGTCTCTCCTGTCACGGTGTTGCCTAGAGCATCACAGAAAGGAAAAAACAAGCCTTCAGTGATCTAGAATGTCCACCATCCTCATCTGCAGAGTATTATTATTTTTTAAATGCAGGTGCCATTCGTGGCAGGAAATGAATTGAGAAGGTGAGAGCTTCCCGAGGGGAGCTCGAGTCTGAGCAACTTGGGTGCAGACCTGAGGGTACAGGTACGTACTGGTCACAGGAGTGCTCGCGCTGGTGGTGAAGTCAAAGCGTGTCACCTCTCTTTGGCCATACTGCTGGTAGCTGATGAGCTGCCCCTCATATACCACGCCTGGGGTCAGGCCTTTGATGGTATATGAATTTAAGTGGCCTGGAATGGTAGCTTCCTTCCAATGGCCTGCAGTATTTTTCTGAAAATTTAAATTTAAAAAAAAGTCATGCAAGAGTTTATGAGGATGAACATTTAGAGATGATGTTCAGCGATCTTCAAAGAAGAATGAAGAAACTTTTCGGCTCCATTCTGGAGGAAAATCATGGGAAACTGAAATCAGCATAGGGACCAGTGGCTGAGTTTGTTGACATTAATTACTATTATTTATAGTAGCTCATTTTTATTGATAATTTACCCTGTACTATTTATGTTCTGTGGTATTTTGCTTGCACTCTCCCCCAGTCTTCACCTCCCACCTGATACATAGTGGTAACTGTATTAGTGCTCTCATTTTACGGGTGGCGTTAAGTGACATGCCTGAGGTTACAGGGTCAAAGGTGCTGAATACCATCCCTTTGGCTGAACTGGTGATTTAATATCAGCAATATAGTAATGATGACCCAAAATTTTATCTTTCTCAATTTTTTCATCTTTATAAGGACAGAAAGAAGTTCCTCTCTAAAGTGGGAAGGCCATATTTCTTTTTCTTTTTTTTTTTTTTTTTTGGTACCGGGGATTGAACTCGGGACCTTGCACTTGCAAGGTAGGTGGCAGAACCACTGAGCTGAATCCCAGGCCCTGTATTTCTATTTTTTAACTTGGTAGGATACAATTCAAGTTTCATGCCTTGTAGAAACATCCAAAAGCAAATACTGTTTTATGACTCAGACCCTGGGGTCATTGCAAATGAAGTTCAACTGGTTTGGTTTTGTGTGTCATTCTTGGATAAAAACTACCCCATCAGGAATGGTTAGCCAACTTTGGGCAAGACTATAGAAGAATGTAATTTCAGTTTATTTAGTCTTTTGCTTCCAGTTTACATTTTCACATCCTGTCCAACTTCATTAATATGTCATCGATCACAAGGCTCATTGTAATAGAATGTGTGGAAAAGAAACACTCTAACTTCAAAGAAGACGAAATCCTTTTAAGTGTAAATATTCTAAATACTAAGTATCAAAATACATTTTTATGCCCAGTTTTTTTTTAATTACCCAATCAAGTAGATTCTCAATAATTTAAATGCTTTTCTCTATTTACATTTTGTAGATAAATGAAAATGATCCTAGTACTCTTTAAATTTAAATTTTTACCCAACTACACTATGAAAAATTTGTAATTATTCATTACAGTTAGCTTTAAATTATTGATAACTTTTATTCAACGTGAGCCATCATAAGGAAATATCAGAAACTAAATTCAGGGCCACACATTAAGAAAAAACCTGAAAATTTTTAATTTTTAAAAACTTCAAAGGAATTCATCACTGCCACTCTTTGATTTTTCCAATTTAATATACCAGGAAGATTACAAAAGATGATGAAAGAAAAAAATATTTTAACAGCTTAAAATTTTCCTGAAGAGTTTAAACTCAAGTGCATGAGTTAGTCAAATGTTTCTGTCTTTAATTACTTAGAATTCAGTAGTCTTATCTAAAATAGACATTTTTCTCCCAAATGTAAGATAGCACTTCTCAAATCATGTCAACTTTGGTATTATAAGAGGACAGGTTTTCGAAGGTAAGAGAAACTAATGCTTAATATACCAATATCCTCCTTGATATGGTTTCCTCAGTTTCTGAACACTTAGAAAATCATAGGCCCATCATTTAAATAAACCAACTATCATCCCTTATCTGTACTTCATCACCTCATTCCCTTCCATTTAAATGTCTTTAAAGGATCGAAAGTAAAGGTTGAAAAACAATTCCTTAAAAAAGAGGATCAAAAGAGAAAAATTAATCTCTGGAAATGATGCCAGTAGTGATGGAGCTACAAAACATGCATAAATTTGATTCTCTTCCTACAGTGGGTGAGAATAATTTTAAGCTATCATTTCTATGTCCCTAATAAGATCTTCCTAATATAAAGATTAATTTCTTCTAACTACTAAAAAAAAAAAAGCCTTGTATACATGCATTTTGATTGACTATATGTTAATTAGTCACCAAAGAAAATATAAATTCTGCCTGGTAATTAATCAGATCAATTGACTCATAAGTGGAAACAAACGAACAAAACAGATCAGAATTTGGTTTCTGGGGATACTCACAGGTCTCCACCTGAGCACGTACTGAGTGATGTGTGAGGGCTCTGGTGCGTTCCACTGGATGGGGTGAGAGTTGGGCTGGCTGGGAGTCTCAGTGATAATTACTTGGACAGGACCACTTGTGCCTGAAAATGAAAATGTAGGATTAGGGTACCTTGGGTATTCACTCCCTTCAACTTGAAACTTACTGTACAGGGGCAGCTACTGTATCTTTAAAGACAGTTTGTTCCTCAATAAATAGAAGTATTACTGTTGTCTGGGCTTAGTTAAGGCTTTTCCATATTGGCGATAGAAAATCAGTACAATACATCCTTTGTCAGTTGATAACTACTGTCCTTCACATAATGCAAATAGAATTTGTTTATAACAATTAAGAATTTTTAAAATGTCTCGTTGCCTGCTTTCTCCTCTATTTTCAAATTAAGAATTGTGAGACAATTGCAAAATGGCTCTAGTCCAAATAATGTAATTCAGCCTTCAAACTTCATTGACTGACTATATTAGCCTTCTTTTAAAGCAAATTCTAATTCGTGGAAGTTTTCACCACAAATGAATCCAGTATCTAAGAAGAAAACAACATTCCAAAGGCCATACGACATGAGGTAAAACAAACATATTTCTAAACAGGGTAGAATCTTAGATAAATAGACAAAGGTAATAATTAAAAATACAGCTTTATTTCTCATCAGTAGAAGCATTCTATTAGTTTGGGAAAATAAATCTAGTTACGTTTTTATTTAAAATGTATACTCTAAAATTATGCCATTTGTCAAATTACTAATAGATCAAAATTTTTTTGCAAAAGGAGCTATCAACTGAAATGACATTGAAAGGATACAAAATTTAGGGCCGGAGATTTAGCTCAGTGGTTTTGCCACCTGCCTCGCAAGTGCAAGGACCCGAGTTTGATCCCCGGTACCAAAAAAAAGAAGTATACAAAATTCAATATTTCCACATCTTCATGTGTATGGCTGTCAAAAACAAAATTGAAACTAAAGATTTATTTTTTTGTTTTAAAAAACCAAAATAAGAAAAAGAAATCAATTACTTAGCACAGTAGACTTTTTAGGAAAAAAATGAAACAGCACTGAAGAATTTATGTTTATAGAACAGAAAACTAACACTTCTTAATGCAAATGTTCAACTTGCTAAAAATAATCATAGAGTTCTTGATAATAACCTTTCCAAGAATTTCCTAATAGTCAAAGAAAACAAAATTTTGTGTATTTAATAAAGCACTTCGCTGGATTAACAGATTTAAGTTTTCTGAAAGCTTTTTGAAAAAATATAAAGTATTGATTTTTCAGACTTAATTATTATCTTAGCTGTTAAGTTCTCTTTGAAACAAAGTTTTCTCTAGCAGAACAAATATGTACCTTGTAGAACTATGGACTCCAAAATTCTAGAATAATATTCTCACTTCAACACAGAATAATTCAAAGTTGGTTAAAGTCTAACAAATATTCTTTGAATCTAAACTTCATTTAATGCACATATTTTCAAGGCACGTGAATATCAAAATTCACATATAAAATTCTCGGTTTTCCATTCTAGCATGGCTTACATATATTCCACAGAACATTCACGATAATTATTTTAATCAATTGGCAGAAATCAATTCAGTGGCCTTCTTTGAATCATCCTTTTAGTTCACCAAGACTGTCACAAATACAAATTTTTAAATATTTAAGCACAACTGTAGAAATGTGGCTATTTAAAGTACTTCAATATGAATCAGTAAATACAGAAATAACATGTCCTTAAATTATTTATGATAACCCAGTTAAGGCTGTTTAAATATCGATCCATTAAAGAAATCCTACTATAGTCTCTTCAGGTTAGAGACACTTGATATGCATTTTAGTTTAGTGTAGCAATTATGATGTTGAAGAGGAAAAGTTTGTAATGGTAAATATCTATGAAGTTTTAAAACATCACAAAAGACCTTTACTTTTCACGTTTAAGACTAATCATCTTCCCCTGTCCACAAGGACACAAAGAAGAGGATGACAAAGGAGAAGTAAGAGAAAAAGAAAAAGGCTACTGCAATGGTTCTATCCCAGCCAAAGAGGAAAAGCAAAGATTCTTTTCCTTCTTAAGACTTCAAGCACTAGTCTGAAAGTCTGTTCAAATGTAGTCATATGCCCCACCTACCTTTAGGAAACCTGCATTGAACAGCAATGGGATTTGCCACATTTTTTCTCCAGGCAGTAAAGGAACTGTCAGTTTTTAGTTAGGTCATTCACGTTCCTATTACTACACTCTGTGCTACATATAATTTGAAGGCTGGAGAGTTGAAAATTTTGGAATCATTTTTTTTTCTCTTGGACACAGTCTTGCTATGTAGTGCAGGCCGGGCTTGAACTTGCTATGTAGCCCAGGCTGGCCTCAAACTCATAATCCTGCCTCAGCCTCCTAAGTGCTAGGATTATGGGTGTGTACTGCTATATGCAGTTTAAAGTTTTGATAATCTTTTTGATACTTGTTAGTTGATGTAACTTTTCAATTAGCCTAGCCGGCATATATTAGCAAAAATAACCACTGTGAAATCTTTATTCTATCTCTTATTCAGTATGATCAAACAGATAATAAAATAGTTAAGAAAAGATATGATACAATGTCTACATTTTGAAAATCAGTTTAAAGGTCAAAAAATGAGTAATTTCCAGTAAGTGGCTCTGGAGAAATTAAATATTCATGATTTTTTGACTCTGTCCTTTCCCCCCGCTCTAATTTGCTGAGGTCTGTGCTTTTCTAGTGGCTTATTGACAAACCAAATGTCCTTTATCTTCTGTGAGTTTGAGTAATTCTACCAAGTCCTCTGTACAAGAAGCAAACAGGGCAAGGCTCAGAGACCATCAGTAATCTCTTGTTACTTTATTCTTCCCAACTCTTAAAGCTCTGTATGCTAACCATGGCCCATTGAGCAGTCCAGACATACAGATAACACCAAACATCATGTCTGAGGTCCAAAGCCAGCCCTGCTTCCCCGAATCTCTTCTATGTTCAATTGGTCCTTGTTGTTACCCACTTTTTTAGAGAGTAGAACAGAGTGAACAGGTAAAATTCCAATCAGGAGGGCTCCTTCCCATCCAGATTTTTTTCTAACAGGTTCACCTCAATGCTTTTAGCAAGTAGCTGTGTGGAAAGGCTTATTTTAAAAGATATATAGAGAAAAAGGGTCCCTAAATCACACAGAAGATAATTTTCCCAAAAATGCCACATCAGTAGCAATCACAAACATAGAAGTGAGAATTTCTTCAGAAGTTCCTAAACTTTAGTTGCATCATTTTAAAAAAACCCAACCAACCCAATTATGTACTATCAGAATTTATAGTACGTTTACAATCAGATTTAAAATTACATTAAATTAAAAAACACTTAAAGGATTCTTATACCTAAATCCACCATGAAGGTAGTCAACATCCTCAGCACTGACAGTGTCTGAGGATTGGGAAAAGCAAATCTTGGAAGTTCATAAAAAGGATACATGCAGGTGTCCAGTATTTAGGATCAGAGATTGTGTGTTAGTATTGGAAGGAAGTTTCAAGGTTATTAGCTACAATTTCCCCATTTTACAGATGAGGAAACAGAGTGGAGCTTGCGATGTATCTTTTCAGCAACATACATAAAGATTGGACTCAAGACTTGGCTAACACTGGCTTTGGCCAGGTGGGTCCCATAGCTTGTTCTCTGTGAGTATGACAGTGACTCTCTTATCCGCCTTGAATTTTAATTCAAATTTTTATTCCAAAAATGAATGAATAACACTTACAGCTTACACAATGTCTCTATGACCTGAAAAACCCAGCAATAAACATTTGAGTGTGTTTAAACTGTGCAGGCAGAGAATTGAGCGAGTTACCCAACTTTTGCCTCAGGATACTTTGTCCCATATTGCAACTGATCAAACAAGTGAAAAGTTTGACCCAAAGAGAGCAGAGATGACATGGTGAATGAATTTCATGCTCTATGCAACTCGTGCTAAGAATCACAATGTAAATTTCCAATCCTTAATTCCCAGTGTAATTCCCTTGATGTTTTCTACTTCCATGTACAGATGCGAGACAACTAACCAGAGTGCTTTAACCTAATGGAATGTTGTACAGCATAAGAAACAAAACTACATACATATACCTTTTCACAGCTTTCTATTCAATACCTTTTACTTGATGGGAAGGAGAAAGGAAAATCTTTTTAGTCAAACATGTGATAACTGGACAGTGATATGATAAGAGGATCAGAAACAGAAGGAGTCCCCAGGTTAGGCCTCAAAGTATTAACAAGCACTGGGGCTGCCCTGCTGTTATAACACCAACAGTTCTCAATTTGCAGTCTTAGAGCTCCTTACCTGCATAGGTCTGCAAAGGCTGGCAGTGCCATTCCCCAATGCCGCGGCCATAGCAATAGCACTGATACCTGACACGATGCACATACTTCTCCCAGGAGTCTCCAATTTGATAAAATGTTCGGGTTTCTGAATCCTGGCATTGGTCTAGAATATATGCAAAAAAAAAAAAGATAACAGTTTCAAAGACTTACAGCTATAAACTTAATTTGCTAGAGTACAAGTTCTGATCAAAAAATAAAGGGAATGTTTAGGGTTTTTTTTTTTAATTTATCACAGTAAAAGAAATATTACCCTATTAATCTCCTTCCAAATATTCTGCCTCACTTCAAACACGCTTATCCCATGATTTGTGCCATTTTCTGAAGCAGTTCTTCTCGAAGTCCTCTTTCATGAGAGTCCTTAGTTGTGCTGTGTTGGCTGCCCTGGTGTCCCGAATCAATTAAAAACATTCACTTTTCCAGGTCATTGTCACTTTAGGGAAGAGCCAGAAGTCACACAGTGCCAGAGGTGAATAAGGTGGATGAGGACACACTGTACTGTTTTAATTTGACAGAAATTGCCATGAATGTTTTGAATCAATTCAGTACATTGAGCAGCCACAACAGTGCAACTGAAGACACTCAAGAAAGAGAACTTCCAGAACTGCTCCCGAAAGTGAGCAGAATGATGAGATGAGGGTGCTCAATGAAAGGGGAAATATTTCGAGAGAGATCAATAACAATGCCTTTTAGTGTGATAAATTTTTAAAAATGTAAACATTCACCAAGTATTGATCATACCACATACGGTCAAAATTAAAATTGAAATTCTCAACTATCCTTACAAATACATAAAGTTAAAAAAGAGGATCCCATACTTTACCTTACAGAATACTTAGTAACTGAAAAAAGCACCTTTTGGGAAGAATACCTAATTTTCTGAAAAGGGTCATATTTCTAAATAAAACTGTAAAGATTGAGACTTCAGTATATATTATAATCTAAATACTAATTTGGAAAAAATTATATATTGTTTTTTACCAATATCAATGCAATGACTTATGTGAACAGCAAGGAAAAAAACTACAGCAATTTCACTTTATACCTATTTCTTTAAAATTTGGAAGAACCCATTTTAAATGTAAATGAATGAACTAAATTTTAACTGTGAATGCCTGCTGAGCAGTTTCTAAGAAAACCTCTTAGGACCCGATCAGCTGTGGCAATCTCAGATCAAACAAACTCATGTTATCAGTTTGTTTTCTCAGTGAGCAATCTGCCTCTTTCCGTAAAGAAGTTTCAATGGATTACTTAAAATTTGGAGTACTGGTAACACAGCTCTTTTAGGACTCAACCTCCACTCTTTGCTCAGTTCTAGTATAAAGGGCAGCCAAAGCACAGGGTTTTGGAGGGAGGTATTTACTGGCACGACCCTTTGCCATGTTATCCCATAGTAACCAAAGGAAATTTTCTTTTTTTTTTTTTTTTGGTACCGGGGATCGAACTCGGGTCCTTGCGTTTGTGCAGCAGTCGGCGAAACCACTGAGCTAAATCCCGGCCCCAAAGGAAATTTTCTTTACCTAACATGTGCTGTCCTTATGATTCAGAACCAAAGAACCAACTCCATTCAATTAAAGTAAATCTACATTTGTCGCCAAATTGAGCAAAAGGCAGATGATTACCACTATTAAGGTTATATATTGGTTCATGATGAGTGAAAAGACGGCAGAGCTTGCTAGAAACAGCTGAGCAGAGTCTGGAGACTTCAGTCATGTACTATCAAATAGCTCTCCTCTGAAACTGTTAAACCAGTCTTGAGGTCCAGAATTATCCAAGGAGAAGAGACTACTTACCGATGGGATCGCACTTCCACCTGCCCCTTCCCTGACCAAAGCAGGTGCAGTTCAGCATGTGTCCCTCCTCGTGACGCTTGTGGAATGTGTCATTCACATTGTAAGTAATGTCATCAACAATGCACTGATCTGTTCAGGAAACAGATGGCGGAGGAACTTTTAAAACTTCACTGATGAAATTACACTTTTCAAAATATACCGTTCTTCCACTTGATTATCAACACCTTCCATGAAAGGAACTCTTCTATGGCCATAAAGTAAGCTTTTTTTTCAAAGCTTAGTAATACAATTTTGCCCTCACTTCAGTTCTCTCATTGTAAACCTGTAAATGTTAGAGATTGCTGCATATACAACTAAGGAATGTGGTAAAATCCACCTTTTGTGAAAAGCCAATTTTTAAACAAGTATATCTTAATTTCTATAAAGTTCTTGCTTAGTTGCTAATTTCCTTTCAATCTCTGCCTGGTATGGTAGGGTGATTAAACATATTTATGCAGAGCACATAATGGTGCTGTAGTCTGGTTTCTGGAAAGGGAAGTGGGGAGGAGATATTTGGATTTGAAAAATAAAATGACATCTATGTTTGTAAAGTTAAAAAGAAAAACTAGGTCAACTCTGTTTCTCACTCTTCTGAGAGATCCTGAGAAAATTACTTTCCCTCTCTGGGTCTCAGCGTCTCCATCTGTTAAATGAGGAATTGGTCTGCACACCTTATTAAGGTTCCTTTCAGCTCTACAACATCAGATATGATTATATTACTCCTGGATTGTGTTACCCTCTGGACACCACAAAAGGAACAAATTCAGGCCAATATCTACACACTAGCTATTTGGACTATTTGGGATTAGCTCAGAGTTCTACTTTCAAAATCAAAGAAATGGAAAACTTAAATTGTTTTAGCAAACCAATTGTTCCTCATATTACATGTCTGGGTCCAAAGGGAAAAAACTATCTGAACAAAGGAAATCAGTCTCTCTACATATCTGTCTTCTTAAATTTGGATCTGCAAAGATCTGATTTCATCTTTTTTCTTTATAGAAATGATCTAATCTTTTCTAGACATGAATCCAGTAGCATCACCTAAAGCTAAAAAGGATCAAATGTCTTGTGTTCTTGCCTTAGAAGTCACCCTTTTGGCTTAACCTAAGTCCTCATATCCTGTTTCAGGGCCTTAAAATTCCTGTGCCAGCTTTTCTTAACTAGCTGCCTGCAATGATAACTTTCTCCAGCACATAGCTTAATGGAGTGTCATTGCAAATTTCTTCCTCTGCTTTTGGCACAGTATAGGTTTTTACATGAAAGCCTGTTTCTCTGCCCTATTTGATTTCTCAAATATGTTCAAAAACAAGGCTGCATACCTCGGAGCTGGGAGTAGGCGACACATGTCCATTCCCCGCGACCATTCCCAACACATGTGCACCTCATCATGTGGCCCATGTCATGCTGTTTATCCCACTGATCACCAATGCGATACATGACCCCTTCATTGGTTGTGCAGATTTCCTCGTGGGCTGTTTGGAAATGGAAATAAAATCCACTTGGGATGTGATCACAGATCTGACAGGTATGCATACGCTACCAACAGCCCAGTCTGGTCATTCTAAAAACTTTCACCTGGGGACCCTCTGCACTGACTGATTCCTCTTCCTGGAATGCTCTTTTCTTAGGATTCCCATGACTCCTTTCTCACTTGTATCAAGTCTGTGCTCCCATTGTCACTTTTGGACAAGGCCTCCCACATTTCTCTTCTCTACCTGGATGTCACTGGAGCTCCGGATTCTAACTTATTTGAGGTTCTCAAATGAATCTCAAAATTAACATATCTGAAACTGATCTTATCCCCTAGCTCACTTTTCATCCTTTCATCCCTACCTTTGTCCATGCTATAATTAAAAAAAAAAAAAAAAGCCAGGAGTCATCCTGGATCTCTCTCTTTTCAGAACACCTCAAATCCATCCTGTTGGCTGTTCCAGGTGGCTCTACTTTTTCAGTTTACCCAGAGTCCTTCTCTCTCCACACCCTGGGCTGGTTCCCTGCCTCAAGTTGTCACTATGTCAAATCTGGACCTCTAATGTCACCTGCTCTTCTCTCAGTGTCCACTCCTGACCCCTGAAAACTGATCTTCCCAAAGTGGTCAGAGGAAAGATCCTTTCAAGTCTTAAGTGAGAGACAGACACAGTGGCTTGTGCCTTTAATCCCAGCACTCTGACACAGGAAGATCTTGAGTTTAAGCCCAGGCTAGATAACTTAATGAGACCCTGTCTCAAAATTAAAAATAAAAAGGTTTAGAGATGTAGCTCATTGTAAAGTTTCTGGGTTCAGTCTCCAATAGCGTGCACACATACGCACGTGCACGCGTACACACGCACACACACACGATAGCTAGCTAGCTAGGCAGATATAAACTTTCACTTTGAAAGAAGGCTTGTGAGCCTCCAAGGCATCTTAAGTTTGCCAGGAAAAGGTAGAGTTCCAAGACCCACAGAGGGAAAATAACATCCAAATGTAAAGTATGTTATAGGAAATAATTGCAAGAAAAGCTAAGGAACCTTAAACTAAGACAATACCTACACATTCACTCAAAGGATTCATATTGTTCTCGAAGCTTGGATTTGACTACTGCCTTCTAACTTTTCCTCATTTCATTTTTTTTCTAGTTGAAAAGAAAATTATGTCTTTGAGTATAGAATTGTAAGCAAAAGTGAGTTTTCCTTTTAAACCCATTATCTTTTGTTGAAATGAGAGAAATAAAGGGATAAATAGTTTCTTTGCCTCTTATTCACACTCAGCACTGCATAGTGCACAGGTTCCTGATTCTACAACTGCATAACCATATGTACTCTAAGAAGTTCTTGACATTTGAAAATAAATAAAATGTACTGGTTTTGCTCTTTTCCATTTATATAAATTGGAGATTTAAAAAATTTCTACTTCTCAAAAACAAATTTTCTGACCTGATTTGGTTACTTGGGTATTTGATTAGTGACAGAGAGCTTGTACCAGCCAAACCAAGGTCACACGTCATACCGTAGGTCTGTGGGGATAGCCAATGGATAGTGCTCAGCTGTACATTCACAAAAGACAAACATTTGCAAATTTGTATTTGCAAATTTATA
>NW_004624765.1:689177-718941 GCF_000247695.1 Heterocephalus glaber | reverse complement strand
GTGTATAAATATATATATAAGTTTTGCTTTCCAAATTGTCCTAATGAAGAAATAAGAGTAGAGAGGACAACAGTCACCAGTCTTTGGCTCTGCTCCCTAAATGGTTGTCCACCCAGGGAACCCAGAGGGTCCCATCTTACCAGCCATGGGACAGAATCCAAATTTCTGGTCGGCATCATAGTTCTGCGTGGTCCCACACCATTTCATGTTGTCTCTCCTGCCCTCAGAAGTACAGTCAGTGTAATTGTGGTTGTTGTACAGGAAGGGGAAATGGCACAGGGCACCATTGGAATTTCCACCTCGAGTCTGGACCAAAACTGCCCAGGACAATGCATAAATAAGAACAAAAAGATTACAGTTGAGCTTTCTCACATACAAGGAAAACACTACAGAAAGATTCTCAGAGAGCCAGGTTTCTACAACTAATTCTTAGTCTACTTAGGGTAAAAGATGCTTGATAATACAGTTCTAAGTTTCTTAGTGTATTTACCTTCACCCTTCGATAGATTTAAGTAACATTTGCACTCATTTCCCAACTAAAGGAAAAATACAAAAGATTAAATGATAGCTTTGAATAAAATAGTTATATCCAGAAGATAAGTGAAGACATCCCGACATCCACCCTAGGTATTCTTCAGTTATTGAGTTCAATATACAAGTATCTTTAATCACATCATAATCTCTCTATATCAAAATAAATGCGTGGGAGGGTTCTTCCTTTGGTGTCATTTCCCAGGGGTAATGGGGAATGTGGAAAGATCCTCAGCTGCTAAGTTGGCTTCAAGTCTCTTGGGGCTAGACAGATCAAAAGTGATGATTCTTATGCAGCGTCACATTAATGCCAGAATGCTGGCAAGTAAATTGGGTTTTCCTCACTGCTCTGGGACACTTACCAGTATGGTCTGTACAGAAAGAATATTTCTGGTCCTGCTCATAATTTGAAGTTGTGCTGCACCAAAGATGTCCATCCTGGCGCCCTTCTGATGTGCAGGAGTAGAAAGTCCTACCATTGTAGGTGAATGGTAACACACATGGCTCCCCATTTGAATTGCCACCATATGTCTGAGTTACAGCTATAAGCATAACCAAAAGAGTCTCAGTCAATACAGTTGCTTTATTTCCCACCAGCGGCTGCTTATCTGTACCTTATGACAGACTGAGTTTGTGCCTTCAAAGGCAAAAGTCAGGCACAGCAATGAACATTTGGTTAATTTCTGTGAAAACACATTACTCAGGAAACCATGCCTGCTGTGGAAAGAGCATGGACCTGAGTTCTGCGGATGTCCTTTGTTACCACTTCTGTTATCATGCCTCAGTTTCTCTGTTTGTAAAGCTAATTAATACAGATGAGTTAAGGATGCTGTTCAAAGATGCTAGGAATATGTATGACTATACCAGTGCCAGAAGAAACAATGCATGATGCTATTCCAGGAGAATCTCTTTTTAAAAATGTACTAATTCATTATTGCTGTAGTTATCACATATTTGTAATCTAGAGGAGACACATTAGGCCACTGAAAGATGCTTGTATCACAAAGCTGCTAAAATTTCACATTTAGAGTATAAAATATGGATGATTAGCTCTTCAGAAAGCAACTCTCCACTGGGGTACTACTCAGCCATAAAGAACGAGAAACTAGAGACATTTATAGCTAAGTGGATGCACATGGAGGCCGCACTCTTAAGGACACACGTGTAAATACTGAATAGTTTCTCTGGTGGGAAAAACTAAAAGTGTAAATAAGGTAATTGAGGGCCAGGGATTTAGCTCAGTAATTCCGGCGCCTGCCTCACAAGCGCAAGGTCCCAAGTTTGATCCTGGTACCAAAAAAAAAATGTATAATTGATATCGTGAAATAGGAAGAAACGGTCTAAAGGAGATGGGGAAGTGGGAGAGGTAGGGGAAAGAAAAGAAGAGAAAAGAAAAAATAAGAGAAAAGTAAAAAAATGGAAACAAAGTCTTTGAAAATAGGGAAGGGTGGAGCGGGTGAAGGGAGGGCAGGGGAATGGGGAAAAAATAAGAACCAAGATACAGCATGTAAAGGTACAAGATCCCAATGATGAATGCAACAGTACTGTATACCTAAAATGTACCAATAAATTTAATGAAAAAAAAGAAAGCAACTCTCTTCGTAGCAGTATTTTATGCAAATACAGATAATATCTAGCAATTTGATCCCCAGATTGGAAGGAAAATATACAGATTAAAAAGATTAGAAAAAATATATCAAATACACCCTTGATTGTCATTGCAGGGTGGCATGATTATAATTTTTTCTTGTTTTATTGCTTTACATTTGTTGTAAATGAATGCAGTGCCATACAAAAACTAAAACATAAAGTTCCAGCACTATTTTTTGAGAAGAGAACATGTACCTGTCTCCTGGCAGCTCACGCCATTGCCCAGGCAGGTGCACAGCATTTGTTTATTTCCTTGTGTCTTTAGCCACTGCATCCCCACAGAGTAGACCATGCCACTGTCTGTGACACAGTGACCATATGGAACCGGTTGGGGTTGAGGCTGGGGCTGGTAGACAGCTGCTCGGATATCCGTGAAGGGGCCACCAGATCCTAAGGGCGTGAGAAATGAATGTCACAAAGCTGGAAAGACAACTGACAACTCCGAAAGCCCAGAGCCCACCTCAGAGCCAGAACTGAGGCTAGATGGGCTGGTAGACCAAGCTCAGCAGCTAAGTGCTGCTGGACACTAAAACCCAGAGGAAAGACCCCAGCGCCACACATAACTGGGGAGATGGCTCTGTCTCTATATACCCCACTCTGAGAGTCACTGTGCAAAGGAACATAAAAGTCCTGTAGAGCCAATTCTGTATTTTTTTAACCCAATGTTTCTCAAACCCTTTTGAAACCTTTTCACTATGAGTAATATTAATAAAATATCTCACACTTATTGAGTGTTTACCCCCATTTAATTCCCAAGGACCCCTTTAATCTATTTAGTATGTTGATATTTCTTTTTTGTCAGTAGCAATTAAATAACTCTAAGGAACCATCAAATCTAAGCTTTTTATTTTTTTGGTACGGGGGATCGAATTCAGGACCTTGCACTTGCAAGGCAGGCATGGTGCCACTGAGCTAAATCCCCAGCCTCCATCAAATCTAATCTTGTTCACTTTCTAAGTGTTAGGTCAAGATAAAAACTCATCAAAAGGAGAAAAAATTAGTATTTCTAGTTAAATAAATGACTGATTGCTAAAAGGATGAGTGACAATGCTAGCACACTGTAGTAAAAAGTTGATGAAAACATACTAAGAGTGAGAACAACAGAAGGGCACACCCATGGTAGCCACATTTCTTTCTTCAGGCTTACACAAATATCCATGATGCAAAAACCTTTTTTTCATACCAAAATGATTTTTTGCTTTGATGGTGAGAGCTGAATCAGGGCCTCAAGCATGCTAAGCATACACTGTACCACTGAGCTACACCGTATCTCCTATCATTTTATAAAAATCTGTTTCCCTCTTCCCAAGATCCATTTTCATTTCATTTTAGTTTTTCTCTAAAATTCAAAACTGGGCATTCAAAAGTTTTAACTACTGTTTCGCCGCCTGCTGCATAAATGCAAGGACCCAAGTTTGATCCCCAGTACCAAAGGAAAAAAAAAAGTTTTAGCTACTAATAATCTGTAAATAATCTTAGATTATTATTGAAACTCTGAAAATCTTCAAATGGGTTGTGAGGGGAAAGATGACTTGAGGAAATACTTCTCGAGCCACTTCCTCCTCCGGGCCCTGTGTCTCACCAGTGGACGCGGCCTGCAGAGATGCATGTCTCTCACACTTCCACTCCCCCCGGCCGTTGCCTGTGCAGATGCACTGGAGCAGGTTTCCTCGGTTATCCTTCTTGCTCCAGGTATCTCCAATTCTGTAGGATGTCCTTGTGTCCTGATCATTGCACCTATCTATTTCAGAAAGGAAGTATTTAAATACATAAACAAGGTCCAGATTGCCAAATCGTCATTCCAAACCTAACAAAGGAACACAGCAGTTTTGTACTTGGGAACGCACTTTTTGACAATAGATCCATATTCGGTTCTGGCCCCATAGATACTAAACTTCTGAAAGATGGGATTACATTTGTTACAGAGTAAAGGGAACTGTGTGGCTTAGCCTAGTTCCGTCTCTTTGACAAAATTTGATTATCCTCTATCATTAATTTTGCTTTAGAATTTTACACTATTCCTCTAATCAGATTCATTCTCTGACATGTATTACTCTTTTATTCTTCCCCTCAGATCTTCCAGCCTTCCTCTTAGTAACTGCTGTACATGGCTCATCTCTCAATAAGGAACTTGGTTTAGAACACTAGAAATAATAATGAAGCAAATAGGTTTCAATTGCCCAAATAAGGCTATAAAAAGACAGTAGTACCTTTTTCTTCATTTGTTAGGTAAAAGAAAATTCAGGTTACTAACCATTTTTCTGTCTAAAATGTTCTCTACTTTCACCCTATCCCAAAACACCTATTTAAAAAAATCACTAACAAAATGGTCTTTTTTTTCATTGCTCAGTGCTACCCCTCTAATGGAAAAGTGAGATTAGTCATGGAAAAATGATCATTGGTTACTGTACTATTAGTCTATGTGTTCATTTGTCTGGCTAAGAGATTATTTAAGTTATAATCCAGCTTTGTCCATATACTACAGTGTGAATTTAGAGGATATTATTTGTTTGTGAATTACTGCAATTGCTGGGTTACAGAAAAAAATAATTTGGCAACTGATGCAGGAACACACAAATACATCAGTCTGCCATAAGAATGAAATTGAATCGAGGTATTACTGTTAATTAGAGATTTTCCCCCAAGTCTTCACCTAAAGTATATCATCCCGAGTCTCCACAGCACTATTTTCACTATCTCTCCTAAAACTCCTAATGCTGAGTTTTGAAGATGATAAATATGTACAAACCCTCCCCATCTCTCAGATCTACTCAGTACTCTTTGAAGAGTGAGTTAATGTCCAGTATCCAAATCTAATAAACAAAATCCATACTTATAAAACTTCATGGAATAAGTGATCTTTCTTTGAGAAACTTTTCCCAACTGCTCCTAAAAATATTTTAAATAAAGAGTTTGAATTAGATTTCTGATTTGTCTTAACAAAATATTGCCAGAGTTCTTGAAGTCTGATGATCATAACACTTTCAATTCAAAAGATCTAATGAACCCGTGAGTTTATGGGAAATATTTGGTCAGGACCCATACTATTTCTCATGAAATTTCTTTTTGGTTGTTAGCAAAGAATTTGAATCTAGATAATTATTTAAAGATAGTTAACTACTTTAAGCTAGAGAAGTAAAATAGCTTCAGGATATTTACATTTGACTTTTAAATTCATTTATAATAATAGTAATGGGTATTTGCTTTAATAAACTCTAGAGTTGTGGTTAGCTTGAAATGCCACAAAAGGAGGCTTAAAACCAAAGGCAATAATTAAAACTTTAAGAGAGTCTTAGAAGAAGCATAAGGATGCCTCAGGCCAGCTTCTTCACAGAATTAGCTACAGTAGCTTTAGGTAAAAGCCACTATGCTTAACTCTAGAGTCGACAATTTAACCTATAGGACACACGCTTTTTATTTTCATCAATTTTGCTTATGAATATGCCTTATTTAAATTTCAAACACAGAAAAAAGCCCAAACCTTTAGAGCTCATTCATTTCCATGTCAATAGTAACCTCATGCCAAAAGATACATTTGCATGCTATTTTAATGATTTTTTTTGCCCTTAATACTTGAAAGACTTCTCAACAATAATTTAGATTGCACACGGGCAACTAAACTTCATTAAAATCACACCCACACTTGGCATTCGAGTAAATATGAAGGTTCCTTTTTAGTAGCTGATAGACTAAGACCCTACTGAACTAACATTGTTTCTCCTACTTATTTAGTTTTCTCTGAAGAAGCTGAGTTAAGCAATTTTTCTTGACATGCAGAAGTTACCAAAACACATTGGTGTACTGGGTGACATAGTATTGCAATTCTCCCTAAAAATCCAGAAAGCTGTATCTGGTCTAATCTTCCACATACAGATCTAAAACATACTTCTAGAGGTACAAGTGATACGTCCACTGCCTTCTCCCAGACAGGTACAATCCACCATCATCCAGCCTTGATAGGGCTTTTCCCAGGTCTCGCCAACAACATAGGAAGTCCCAGCAGCATGATCAAAACATTTCTCAGCTGTAGAAAAATTTGAAAGAAAAACAGAAAAAAAGGATTATTTTGAATTGTGCAGTCTCCCTGTAATTTAAAGCATAGCGAGTAAGCAAAAATCCAGCCACATTGTTTTAAGTAGCACTCTGTTCAGAAAGAAAGGCACACCCTGCAACTAAGCACATACTAAGTAGCCAAAGTAAAAGGAAGCCCAAGCTGAGTTGGCAGGCAGAAATTCTGTCCTTCTAATGAGTACATGGACTGCATATTTCCAGCCAATTCCAAGCTCCCCACCAGCATTCTGAGTGAAAAGAATCTATGTATGCATCTAGTCTGTGGCAGACTACATACACAAAATTCCAATCTTAATTATGAATGACCAATTAGGAATTATAAATGGCCTAAATAAAATGCTAAGAAAGCTAGGTAAAATTTGGAATTCTGTAAAAATAAACATAAAATAAAAACCTCTGAATTATGGAACAATGAACAAAATAAAACACTTTTAGACTTATATTATAGTGCTCAGTTGAGGATTGAGACTAAAAGAAGCTCCAGAATTTTTATTTCATGAAAAAATTATCAAGGTGTGACAAAGCACATGCCATTTTGTGTTTCAGTCCAGTGCATTCCAACAAAGAAATGTGTCAAAGTGTCATTTTTGTCTTTTAAATAATTTATGTCTTGACCAAGGAGGAATCTGGGATCAGATATAAAGAACTGACTTCTTAAATCTGTCAACTCTGGCTTGTGCTTTTGAAACAAAATTAAGACTTCTATTTGTAGTGAGTACTTTGTGATCTGATTTTTTAAAGAAGACTTTAGATCACGTAACATTTCATTATTTGAAATAAAATTTCTACTTCACTGTTTTTTTGTTTAAATTGGAACTCAGATCTCTTGTCCATGTAGCTGTCATTTGGAGTCAACCCAACACTGCAATTATGCAGCTGTGTCCCCTTACCCTTCCCTAGGCCACACACCTATTGGCTTGCAGGTCCATTCTCCTTTCCCATTACCGAGACACACACACTCTAACATGTAGCCACCAGTCTCATGTGGTCTCCTCCAGGTGTCTCCGATCTTGTAGGACTGATCCCCTTCATGGCAGCGGTCTGTTTAAGACAAAAGACAAATATTAGGAGGGAGTGATAAAATTTAAGGGAAAAAAGTCTCACATTCCACCTTGGACCAAGTGAAACAGAGAACAGCTTTCCAATCAGACAGAGGGGAAAAGTTAACAGAGCTGGTCACTTTGGGTCAATTCAATTAAATGTCTTGCTTAAAAAACAATGGGAACCCAGAGAGAAATGGGAATGACAAAGAAAAGGATCATAAATCCTGGTTCCCCTTAGAGATCACAGGAAATTGGGTCCTAAAGTACAAAAGAAAGGGTGAGAGGCATGGCCTCCACTCATATTACAGAAGGTTGAGTCTCAGAACACTTCAGTGAATAGACTACCTTGGGCATAACATTCCAGTTTTCAGGAGTATGGGGAGCCCATATTTTATCCTAAGGTAGAAAGGTCATTTTGGTGGAAAGCAAGCACATACTCATATTGAATATGGAAATCCTGATGCTTTTCTGGGCTGTTAAACCCAGTGGCACATCCAAAGGCAGAATTGTCCACTACATTATAAACGCTATGCACCACTGACTTTTGAGATTTGCTTATAAACTTGGAAAAACCCTAACATTAAGTGTGGGAAAAGTTGATTGGGTCTATTCACAAGGGACTGACTAGATCTTTTGAAGGGAAGACTTTAACATGATTTATTAAGAGATGAATAAAAATGCTGTATTAATTTAAAAAACATTGGTAACCCAGTGAATCACACTTGAAAGATCACCTTAATTACCCTAGAGTTGATGAGATACAGCCCAGGCCCTGGAAAGCCTTGGACAATTTGGGCATATTATCTCTGGGAAAAAAGAGATCAGATTTCTGGGTATAACCTATTGGTCACAAAGAAACGGGACTGTTTCTGAAATGCAAGAGGTCTCTAGGTTGCAAACAAGAACAGCAGACAGTACAGAGCAGATTCACTATTCATGAACATCTTTTAAAATCACATAGTCTGACCTGAAGATGTCCAAGTAATTTAAAATAGGCAACTCTTCTAAGCACATCTTACTGAAATAGAAACTGAGAGATCTCCTTGGTTATCCTATGTACACACATATTCATGTGCACACTTCCATAGATCCACACATATTAATCAGATACCACAGTGTTCAGATCCGTCTTCCAGAACCACAAGACCCAGATGAATGATCACATAAGAGTAACTGATCTCTAGGGGTACCCCAATGTGAGGAATAACCAGTCATGGATAACAGAAAATTATAATGATGGCAATGAAAGTGTATTTATGATATTTTATTATCATTTTACAGAATGTCTTCCTTACTTGCAATGGTGCAACTTATTCTTCCGCGCCCAGCCCCGATGCAGGTACAGTCCCAGATCATGGAATCTTTAGGGCGCTCGTAAGTGTCACCCACTCGGTAAGTGTTCCCAGTATACTTGTCAAAGCAAGTCTCTTCAGCTGAGGGAAGAAAAAAACCCATGTGAGCCTCACAAATGCAACTTTTCTAGTTCACTAATCCATACAAAGGAAAACCCACATTTCTCTACTATGAGTAAGTAGCATAACACAACTCAAAGTCATAGTTAACAGTTACAGATTTTACCTTTGGCCATCATAAGGCCAGTTTCTGACCTTGGACAAGTTCTCAAATTTTCTATAAATTAAGTTCTATTGTACAGAATTCTTAGGAAAAAACATACAAAATACCACCTCATGACCAGCTAGATTGTAAAGGGTTTCAGATTTCAATCTGACTCAGGAAGTCAAACCAAGGTCCACAGAAAAAGCAAACACTTTGTCGATCCCCTCCTCCCACCAGGCCATGACCCTTGTTAATCCACCAAGAATTTCCATGTTAGGCTCATCAGCTCTTCTCTGAAGGAATTTCTATACAGTTTATACGAACCATATTAGTGATCCTAAATGTATGAGAACTTGGAAGTGTTCATAGTTTTCCACTGAACAGCAGCTAACAAATCACCTTACTATATAGTAACCCAGAGAAAGACCTGAGATGACTTTCTTATAAATCCAACTTTTATAATCAATTTCTTTGAGCCACACACACTCTTTCATTTTTTTCATCAAAAACTTCAGGAAAGTAAAACAAACAAAACTGTTCTGTAAACTAGTTTGGAATACATTTGTGTTGTTTTAAAAGTAAAAGTGGTATGTGAAAAGCAAATAAAAGCAGTTATCAAATGCTTATAAAGAAGACATTAGAGGTAATTCCACTAGAACAGTGGTGTATGGATTTTTACTTAATACTAAGTTAGTTTAACTAACAAGCACAGCTTCGTCTATTAGAAGATATTAACGATCAGGCTCCCAGCCACTTACGTTCAGGTTTACTTTCACAGTTAAAACCTCGGCTCCCTCCATAACAGGTACAAACCAAGGCATTGCCTAGGTAGGTGCGCTCCCATTGTTGGTTTATCTGGTAGTGTTTCCCATTGTCATAGCAACCAGCTGTAAATAATTGAAGGAAAAAGTTATTACATTTTCATCCCTCCTTTTTTCCAAATTATGGAATTTTCTTGCACAACTGAATTGATGAGTCTGAGTATCAAACACAGAAAAACAACCACCAGAATATCATGAGATTAAAATCAGTATTCTGCTAAGATACAGACATGAAAACTAGTTTTTCAAAGAATTAAACACAACTTATGTAGGTAGAGGTTAGGTTTTCTTCCTCTCTCTCTCTCTCTCTCTCTCTCTAGCTAAATGATGTACAATCATGTTATTTCCATCTGGCCAGTGGTCTCCATCAAAGTGGTAGTATTTTGAAGGGCAGATAATTGAAATACATTTTAAAACATTTAAGGAACTTCAATACTCTTTTGGAAAAATAAGTCAAGAAGGACAACTTTAAAGTTTCTTTAGCCAAAGGAAAAGGGATGGTGTGTCTAAAACCCTGGGCGAGGAATTTCAACCTCGGTTCTCAATGAAGCCTCCTGAGGGCACCCAAAACGATCTGAACCGATTGACTTTTTTTCAACATAGCTCTTCAGCTATCTTCTTCCCACCCCCATTTTGAAAATATTTAACCAATTATTTAGTAACAAAGAAAATACGGAGCAGTTAAGGAGCACACTAACCCCAGACGGAAAATTTATAGGCATACAAACGTTTTTCTCTTTAAAGGCATGTTGTGATTCATTCATAAATCAGTCTGAATGAACAGAATTGGTGAGGACACCGGGGGACATCCCAGACGGGTCTTCTCCTAGGCCCTCAGAATCAGTATGCTCAAACCAAGATCTTTTCGTGTTCACAGCAGCTTTCTCTTACTTTTTTTTAGAGCGCACTCACACACACACACTCACACCCGAGCGCGCGCGCGCGCAAAACTTCAGCCATAACTTTAGTTGGCTTTTCTGGTGTCATTCCGGCGATAGTCCGCGGCCTGTACTTACGCTTGCTCTGACTGACAGTCACCGGGGACTGGGGCTGCACGATCTGCTGAGCCTGCCTCTTGCTCTTCGAGGCCCCGGTGGACAGCACCGCCGTCCCCAGGCACAGGGCGGCCAGCAGCAGCAGCCCGGGCCCCGGACCCCTGAGCATCTTGAGTCCGTGGCAGGGGAGCCGACCTCACCGGGAAGCCAGCGGCCACGAAGTTTGGTTCCCTTTGCAACCTGCGGGAAAAGTCCCTTCCAAGGTCCCCTGGGGAGGGCACAGGTAGAGGGACAGAGGGATGGAGAGGGCCACAGAAGTTGCGGCTGCAGGTCCCTCCTTCCCCCTGACGCCCGGGATCCCTCTCCTCCTCCGGTGCAGCACGGAGGGCGCGGGCAGCCGAGCCCAGGGAGTCCGGCTTATATGGGCCGGAGCCGCCCGCCCCCCGCGAGGCCGGGGAGCAGGGAGGAGGGGCGGCCGCTCCCCACCCTTCCCTCGCCGCGGGCCGGACGACCGCGAGCCGATTGGCCGGGGTGCTGGTGACGTCACGGGGAGCTGTGGGTTTGCCCCGAACAAAAGAGATGCTGATCGCCCGCCAGGCCTGGGGCGAGAGAACTTTTTTCGGTTTCCTTTGCGGTCGTCAAACTTTTTTTGGAGTTGGGGGAAGGGTTGGGAAGCGGCAGAGGGCGAAGAAAGAGAGGGGCTGGAGATGGCTGAACTGGAGGAATTGCAAGCCCCCCCCTTTTATTTTTAATATGGGGGGGCGGTGAGGCCATTACGTCACCTCCGAAAAAAATCTGTGCTAGCAGGAGTGTGTTTTGTGGGGAGGAAAACCCATAAAGCAGCCACCACCTTGCAGCTGTAGGAACCCAGACTTCGTAGTCCCAGGGCGGGGCCGGCTTTGCGCCTTTGACTTTCTTGGGTCCAGTACACGCTGGCTCAAGATCCCGTCTTTGGCTTCACAGGCATCCTGTTCAGACTTCTGTCTTTTGTGGAAGCTTTACCTGACCAGTTCTGGAAAGGACCAGCTTGGGAAGAGGGGGTTTAAGGCGAAAAATGATCCAAGGCGAAAAGCGATCCTTTAATAAATGAGATTCTATTAAGTACCACGAGTTCTTTCGGGCGCTTTGCAGACCTGGGGAAAATTCAAAGAACAAACTTTATTTTCAAAGGACAAAGTTTCCTTTTTCAAATATGCAGGAACGTCTTCCTTTCCTGGGGATGACATGCCCTTTTCACTGCTCTGGAAATCAGTAGTGAGCGCCCTGAGAATTGGAAAGTCTGGCCGGCTGTGGAGAGAGAGAAACCTTCTGTCCTTGCCACGTTAGTTGTACCGTTTACACACAAAATAGGATTTCGTTAATCACTAAAAGCTGGGGGACGGGGGTCCTTCACAGTCCCCCATCCTGCCCTTATTTGGCATTTTCTTTTTCTCAGACTTGAGTTTCGCTGCAGAATTCTGTACCCTTTCGAGCCCCTGCGGCCAGATTTTTGACATTGCTATTGTTATTTGCTCCAAGAACTTAGAAAATTCCCATTTAATATTCCCCTGTCTTTCCCTCTAAGCTCAGAATGTGGAGGTGGAATCCAAGGAGTCTCCAGCACTTAGCAGCTCATCACATAAGTCCTTTTCAGAGAAACACAAGCAAAGATCTCGGAAAGAAGTCAGACTTGCACAGTAATCCTGACAGCTACATTCCTCCTTACCTAGAGGCTCGGAGGCTCCCTTTGCTTTAAGAACATATTAAAGCTACTGACAAAATATTTTATTTCTGCAAGGCACTTGTTTCTGCAAAAGTTCCACCTTCAGTGACTGCCGCAAGGGTAATTTGAACTCTATGGGCTATAAAATCCCCAGCACTTTAAAGACACAAAACTAACATGTGTTTGTGTTGATGTAAGGAATTAAAAACAACCACAACAAATATCAGTTCCCTGCAAGTGGTTTAAAATAACTCTTGAAGAATCTTTGTGACTAACACTCCAGGTTGAAAGAGTGCCATAGATTTCTCCAAAGTTAGAATGCTGTCTGGGTTAGAGTTTTTTTGGACTTTCTCATCATCATTTGACAAAACAGTTTTCTCTTTCAAATATAAAAGGACTCCTTGTAAAATAGTTTCTGGGAAGTAGAGTGTACCTTCCAGAGTAGAGGGAATGTGCAAATCAAGATGTAAGTAAGATAGACCCAAAACTAAAGCTTTCTCAAAACACACAGATTCTGGAGGAAGGAAATAAGTGGTTAAAAAAGTATTTTGTCAATCAAAAACGTGATAATTTGATATCTTTACTATTCTCAAAACACATTAAAATAATATACCTATGAGACCTTAGGGGCTACCTTACCTTCCGAATGCTTAAGACTTAACCCCTTCATTGGAAAGTTGCTTTTTTTTGGGGGGGGGGGTTAACTTTGGAGATGGACACACTGTCTTAGTTAAAATAACAGGGTTTGTTACAGTATTCCTTCATTATCACAACCCCTTGTAACCTAAGTCTGTTATCTCTGACTGGGAGATAATTCAATCTTAAAGTCCACACTGACTGTCTAGCCCAACAGATGTATCTGCTGTCCAAGGTTCCCCGGGCCATCCTTAAGAGTTCTGAAGAATATTTTGTCAGGGTGGGTATCTTCCTCAGTAAACAATGTCCTTCATTGTTATAGGAAATACCCTTGCATTTCTTTCCTTTTAAGAAAAAAAAAATCTCAATTTGGATAGAAAAATATGATTTTTTTAAAAAGCAAAAATCTACACAGACAGAAAGTAGATTTGTGGGTGTTTAGGGCTGGGGCAGGGAAAAAGAATTAACTACAAATAGTCACAAAGGAATCTTAATGGAGTGATGGAAATAACTGTCCTAAAACTAGATTGTGATGGTGACTATACAATTTGGTAAAGTTCCTAAAATTCAAAGTTCTGAGCTTGAAATGGGTGAGATTTACCATATGTAAATTATACTTCAATAAAGTTAATGTTAAAAAGTTAAATGTTCTTTATTCTGTTTTACTTGTACTATCTCCTGAATTTGTTTCAAGGGCTCACTCCTAAGTGGCAACAACGTACATAGGCATCCTCATTTCTTCATTTTTCTAAGAGAAAGTTTGCCTTAAATACTGTACAATAGGGGGTTTTCCTCTACACCAGTAACTCCTTAGAGACTCTAATAGTTGTGCGATGGCTTGTATGTAGCAGAGACAGAACAAATCTTCATTTAGGACTGGGGCCTTGTTTCTTATTGGAATTACCATGGTAATGAGATTTTCCCCAGCTCTTCAGAGAGTTTAAATTTCCTGAAACAAAAAGGAACACATATATTCATGTGTGTGTGTGTGTGTGTGTGTGTGTGTGTGTGTGTGTGTAGATGAGAAGGATGATTTTGGATATTTTGTTATTGCAGAGGATTAATGAGGAAAATGAGCCATCACAGTATCTGAATAACATTGATTTTATTCAAGTTGAAGACTGGAGATACACGTTTGGTTATATACAAAAAAGAATTTATCAGATCCACTCATTTAGAAGAATTGAAATTAAAATAATTTAAGGAGTAAGGTTTTGTTTGTTTTGTTTGTTGGGAAAGAGTCTCACTGTGTAGTTCAGCCTGGCCTTAAAACTCACTATGTAGCCCAGGCTGGCCTGGAACTCGTAGTGATCCCACTGCCTCAGCCTCCCAAGTACAAGGATTATAGGCGTGCACTGCCACACCCAGCAAAGTTTTACAAGGCAAAATTTTTCCCAAGTGAAAAATGTGTTTTCTTTCAGACTCATAAGCATGTTATAGATAACATTCCTCTTAAACAAATTCCTTGTCTTTAGGGGAAAAAAATCTTATCTATGGTAAGAACTTCTTGACCCCAGAGGTTACATTTAGATCATAGTAGGCTGGTTTTCCTAAAAACCTTTCACTTTTATCCTGGTCTTAGTCTCTTTCAGTTCCACTAGGGGGAGGCCATTGACAGAGTGACCTCTGGAACTTTCTTTGGTGCTTAAGATCCTGTGGCATATTTTATGAAAGTCATGGTCTTCTACAGGAAGGTTGGATAGAAATAAACTACAGTAGTTTCTGTTTCTTATTTTTATTTAATCTTTTGGCATGTAACCCTTCTTTTCTTCTTTCTTGAAAATGGCTAAATTTGCAAAAATGCTACTCATTAAGCCAGATGTGAGAAGGAAAGTAAACTGCCCAGTGGGCTGCCCTCCTGAGTAGAAGTCTGAGCAGTTTTTCTAGAATTGACAAGGCATCTGCAACCAGGGAGAAAATATTTGACAAGGGCTTTAAATTATGCATGAAAGCTAGCTAGTTTTCACTTAATAAGCATTTGGTTTATATTTTGTTACTTTAGTTTTTAATCAGCATTTTAAAAAGGCTTAATCTATGCTTTTTGCTTCTTAACAGGAATACTCTTTTCTCATTAGAGTGATGTAACTCCCAAAAGGCTTTGCAAAGGAGTCTGATTTATCCAGTAAAATGGAAATAACTACTGTGTAGCTGGAACATTTTACCAAAAGCATGTTAGAGAACATTTCTAACTCCCAAGACAGGCAGTACTTTCTTGGGGAATTTTTATTTTTGTGTGTTATTGCTCCTTTTTAAAATTTTTCTTTATATTGGCAAGAATATTTCTAATTTTGCTTTGTTTTATCCTGGCAGCTTGTTTTGAAAGGCTGAATAACTTTATTTGATTGAAGCATTTTCAATATGTAAGTTATTTTCTGTCCTTTGTACATTTGCATACTGTAAATATTTCATGTACAGCTAGGCACTAAGGTTGATTCATTTTTTTACATAAGCTTTTATTTTGACAATGGATTATTGTGATACAGGTTGTCAGTAGCCAATCTTTCTGTCTAATTAGTTATAAAATATTTAAAACATTCAACTGAGCTATAAAAATGATGGTATAAATATAATCATCCTGAAGTTTATACTGAGCTGCTCTAAGATGAATTTTTTTATATTCTTTCATTAGCTATGAATATTTTTTGAGATAAAACAGACATTTAAAATCACTACTGTTTTAAACATGGAAAATGAAGACACTGCTAACATACATGCATAGGATCACAAAAATTTCAATATCTGAATAAAAATAATTGGATAGCTAGGTTTTCTTAAGCACTGATCTCAGCAAGACTGAGTACTAAGAACTTCATATGCATTTTTTCATTCAACTATCAACAACTCTTGCAGGTAAGTACTGTCTCACCTTTACAAATGAGGACATAAAGCTTAGAAAAATCACTAGAATGAAGTTGTCTGAGTCAGCAGCATTGCAGAATTGTGTTATCACTAAATAATCCCCTTTTGGAATGACATATAACCAAAGCAATTGGCTATGGGATTTTTGGAGATGACTTTTGCAGCAGGAGACTGATTCATTTAAAAAATATTACATATAACTCTGTTAACTGGTGTGGTACCAGTTTCTACCTATTGTATTAACGCTGTTCTTGTGTGAACGCATCCATCCAATTATATAGTCAGATAGCCTGGACACTTTTTGGTGTGTGGGGGGGGGGCGGTTAGAGATTGAATCTAAGGCTTCACCTATGCTAAGCACATGTTCTACCATAGAGCTGTACCCTAAGCAGCTACTTTTGGCATTGTGTATCAAATGTGGAAGATGGTTGCTAGAGACATTCCATGAGACTGCAAGTCTCTGTCTTGTTTCCTCTGCATGTCCAGGGATGGATGCAGTGCACCCTGGGGCAAGGGCTTGGCAGATGTTGAAAGAACAAACGAAAGGCAGGAAGGGCAGATAGTGAACATTCCGGTTCACTTGCAGTGACTATTCAGGCAAGCGCTGTACTAAGCGCTCTGCATATGTCATTTCACTTTATCCCCAAAGTGACTGCCAGAAATAGATATTAATAGCCTCATTTTACTCTCTAAGGCTCAGAGACTTTAAAGATGGTTCTTAAGCTTGTCCAATGAGAGAAGGACAGAGCTGGAATTTAAATTAAAGTCTCTGACACAAAATTCATGTTCTGAACCAAGAATTACACGGCTTTCGCCAGTGATTTTGCCCCACATAAGTTACAAGAAATATGGGAAAATTCTCCGGTGATTACATTTTATCTTCCTCCAGATTTTCACGCTGTGCTCTGGCCCCAATGCTGACCCTTTGGACTGCCCTGCTGGCTCCTCTGCTTTCTGGAGAACAGATGGACAAGGGGTTAGGATACTTCTCCACTTCCTTCCTGCTGCAGGCTTTAGTGCACAGTTCTGGCAGCAGCTGTCTCCCCCTCGTGGGGAAAACCATACTAGCCCAAGAGGGTGAAAATTGATTCTGGGGTGGGGGCTGGTGGGGTGGAGTAAAGATGTATAGAATGTAGTTTTTAAAAACTCTTAACCATATCTGATAAAAAACTTATTATTTAGTTATTAATTTATCAAATAAAATTTATTTTGTAGACAGGATGGAGTGGGGGATAATAAATAAAATGAAAACGGGAGGAAGTGCTGTTTCGTGAGTGTCTTTAGTTGAACTGTAAATCCTGCCTTGATGACTTGAATCTATTCAAAACATTTACCTTTCATAGTCATTTTGACTTTGGGGAAAAGCCAGAAATTACTTCATGCCAGATCCAGTGAATACTGTAGATGAAGACATACTTAAATGTTTTTATAAATCTTTTATTTGGATGACTCTCAGCACAAACATTCACTGTATTTTTTATCACACTTCTTAAAGACTCATGAGCAAGGAGTTCCAAAACTGCTTCAGAAAGTGGCAAGAATGCTGAGATCAATGTGTTTAAAGAGAAGAGTATTTTGAAGGCAATTAATGGCAATGTGCCTTTTACTGTAATGATTTATTTTTATTTAAACATTCACCATATATTTTGATCACCTCTTGTACTAATTAATAACTTAAAGCAATTACTCATTTTTGGAATCTTACTTCAATTATAAATTGAGATTCTAAGTTTTAGAAAGTTTGTTTTGAGGCTCTTATTTTTGAGCCTGTTGAAATGTGTTACTTTCAACAATTTTTATCACATGAATTTTTTTAAAAAATTAATTTTACTGGTACATTTTATTGGTACATTTTAGGTATACAATTCATTTACATTTATCATTGGGTGTTTGTACCTGTACATGATATATCTTGGTTCTTACTTTTTCCCCCCATTACTTGTGCGCCCTTCACCCCCTCCGCCCTTACCTATTTACATAGATTTCATTTCCTTTTTTTTTCTTTTTTCCTTTCCCTCTTTTCCTTTCCCCTTCCCCTCCCTTCACTCCTTCGTCTTTGGACACATGAATTTTTAACTATTGTTTTAATATTCCATTTTCATTTATATAGCATTATATCCTTTTCTACAAGTCAAGTAATTGAAAATAAGCTTTATTTGATGTCAAAGACTGAAATTGGAGGAAAGTTTAATAGAAAACCCACAGGGAAAACCATTGCACAAAATAAATGTTAGAACTATGGCTTCTGTATGTGTTGAATTCCATGGTTATTAAGCTAATTAGTAGATAGTTATGGGATCTATTATCATTTAATATCATTAGTATGTAAATAAGATGAAATAAATTATATTCTCCATGAAGTTGCTACTGATGGTGATTGTTATCTTTATGAAAGTAAGACAACCAACATGACCATGAAGCATCATAGGCTTTCTCTGATTATTCTAGCCCAGTATAATATTTTACTTCCCTTTTTTTTTTTTTTTTGGTGCCAGGGATCTAACTCAGGTCCTTGTGCTTGCAAGTCAGGCAGCATAACCCCTGAGCTAAATCCCCGGCCCACTTCTCATTTTGATTATGCTTACACTCATCTGAATATACGCTAGTGTATTGTTACAGCTTTTTAAACAGTTTGCATACATTGTTTTCTTCTCGACAGTATTGTAAAGGACCGGGCACCAAAAACAAAACAAAACAAAAAAAAAACCAGTATTGTAAAGCCTTCAATGACAAATACTGACTTCACTTCTACTAGGAAGACTCCTGACTACCTCCATTGAGGTTCATTAAGGAGAATGAAGGAAGCTGCTAGTCATCTGTCCACACCATTGTCTTCTTCCAGGGTTAGTCCCACTGTGTACCACTATACTACATGGTATAGCCTTCCAGTAATTAGTCATGCCCATAGAAATAGTTCTCATCACAGAAGATGAGAAGAAGTGGATGTCTCAACTCTGGGTTGGGTGTTTCCTTAATTCATTAGCATGCTTCCTCCAGTTTCCCTTGTTCATTCCCACTAACTGAAATACAGACATGAAAGACACCCAGTTTTTAACCATGCAGATGATGAAAATGACATGGAAAAACGTGAGACCAAAATCACCATGAAGAGCAGAACTTGATCACTGAACTGGGCCATTCACTTTGAAATTGCTGCCTGAGATGGAGATGCACTTCTTTATTCATGAAGTGTTTCTCAGGACATTTGTTACAGCAGCCCAACTTTTATAGTGGGTCTGTCACTACCTACCTTAGATACTGATTTTTTGAGGTACTTTGTTTCTGCTGACTGTGCTTTGCTTAATAGCTTTTGCCCTCATATTGGCAATTCTGCATCAGAGTTTTCTCTTTTTCTCCCCATGTACTTGCAGAATGTTTTTTTTTAAATTTTACCTTCCATTCTGAATTCCCTTAATATATTAGCATTTATCAATAAATAATAAATTCAAGTCATCTGTTAAATATTTTTGAGCGCCTGCTAACAGCACAGTTGTGGCTTGAAGGCTCCCCTTCTCTCAAATTTGTAAGCTGAAATCCTTACTCCTAGAATCTTACAGTGTGGCCAGGTGTGGTTGTGCACACCAGGAATCCCAGCACTCAGGAGGCTGAGGCAGGAGGATTGTTGTGAGTTTTAGGCCAGCCTGGGCTACATAGCAAATTCTAGGCCAGCCTGGGCTACATAGTGAGACCCTGTCTCAGAAAAACACCAAAGAACAACAACAACAACACTTCACCATGTGACCTTATTTGGAGACAGAGCCGGGGATCATACTCAGGACTTTGGCTTGCCAGGCAGACTCAGTGCCACTGAGCTACATCTCTGGCCTACGAGACAGGACCTTTAAAAAAACAATTAAGTTGAAACAAGTTTATTAGGGTGAGCCCTAACACAATGTGACTGCTGACCTTATCAAAAGGGGAAATTTGAAAACAGATATGTATATCTGCCAATGCCATGTAAAGATGAAGGTAAAGACCAAAATGATGAATCTATAGACCAAGGACTCCCAAAGATCACCAGTGAACCATGAGAAGCTAGAGAAGAAAATCACAGATTTTTCTCATAACCCTCAGATACCTTGACTGTGGATGTCTAGTCTCTAGACCTGTAAGACAATAAGTGTCTGTTGTTTTAAGCAGACTATTTGTTACGGTACTTTGTTATGGTAACCCTAGCAACCAATCCAAACACCTAGAGTATTAAAATAAGAAAAATGTTAGCAACAAATGCTGGTTATCCAGAGAGAGGACATAACGTGCTCTAGGGCAAACTTCTAGTAAAAAGGATGAGATGGCTGAAGTGTTTGGTCAATGCTCTTTCTTGAAGATGTTTCTGTATTCAGCGTTGTGAATAGGAGACAAAAATAGGCAAGTGGTAGGCCTTAATTTTAAGAAAAATAAAATTTAGTAGTACATTGGCAGGGATGAAAAAGTTTGATTTACCTACTATTGGCAAGTATCCCATTTGGAACAAAGTCTACATGTCCACAGATTATAGTAGTGTAAATTTGTGCAATATCTATACAGGACATTTTAGAAACATTTAAAGTGCACATACCTAAAACATGATAAACTGAACACATGTATTTCCACTATACCTTCCTGAAGTCACATGAATATGAGAGTTCAGAAATGAAAACAATATAAAACCCACAAAAATAACAAAATAGAGAATAAGAGCAATACAATTTTGGAAGAAGGAAAGCAGATAGAGAAGCATGACTGAAGTCACAGAAGAAAAGATGTGATCAACATTCAAGAAACCCTGAAACCTTCAACCATAGAAGGCACCAGGTATCTCTGAAGGTATAGAATAAAGTGGAACTAAGAAGTGTCTGAAAAATCTTTACATCAGGACCAAATAGATAGCAACTTTCATCCCACCCTTATTCTACCCAGTCAAGGACTGACCCACCCTGGCCCCACCTGGCTATGGTAGGATCCAGGGGGTTTACTGTCTAGATCAATGAAACCAGAAAAGCCCCAAACTCAGGGTCAGTTAAGGTGAATAACAATGTTGGAAGCAGGAAGATTAAATGAAAGTCTTCATGTTTGTACTTTGTGTGCCAATTTGAAGAACTTCTCTCTACATTTAGTGGTTTTGGAGATAGTGGTATGTAAAGTCTCATATTGTAGGAGTTGGCACTACAATAGCTAATTCCTAATAATCCCCTACAGAGATGCCAGTCATTAAGCATCATTGCAAAGTTTCCAGTCAGATTTTGAGTCCTTTGTTTTAAATATGAATGGACAGCAAAAGGACACAAACTATTTAGGAAAGCCTGTAATACAAAAGAAAGATCAAAAGAGACTTAGGACCTTTTCTTCCTATTTCAAATTATCAATTATTCGTTTTAATCCTAAAATCCAAAGGGGTAGGGGAAGTGGGAGGGGAAGGGGAAAGGAAAGAAGGGAAAGGAAAAATTATGAGAAAAGAAAAAAATGGAAACAAAGTCTACGTGAATAGGGAAGGGTGGAGGGGGTGAAGGGTACATGGTAATGGGGAAAAAATAACCAAGATACATCATGTACAGGTACAAGCACCCAATGATAAATGTAAACGTATTGTATACCTAAAATTTACCAATAAAAGAATTTAAGCAAAAAAAAAAAGAGAGAGAGACTTAGGGAGTGAATAAGAGACAATAGAAGAAATAGAAGAAAATGAAAGATAAAAATTAAAACTGGAAAATTGGTGCCTGTAGAGAGAGAAGATATTACATAAATGGTAAAAAGAAGAGTATACTGTATTTACATGGGCATTCAGAGGCCAATAAGCAACTCTTAAAAATTAAAAAATAAGGTAATGGAAACACTGAATGGTGACTTTACTAAAAATTATGAAATTGTGAAGACGAGAGAAAGAGAATTGTGCACAGGGAATGAGGAAGGTGATGGTAGAAAGATGGGGATGAATACGTCAAGAACACCTGCTTTTTTGTTGTTTTTTGGGTTTTGGGGGAGTATTGAGGGGGGTTGTTTGTTTGTGTTTTTGAGACAGGGTCTGGCTATGTAGTTCAGACTGGCCTTGAACTCACTATGTAGCCTAGGCTGGCTTCAAACTCACTGTGATCCTTCTGCCTCAGGCTCCCGAGTACTGGGATTACAGGCATGTGCCACCACGCTTGGCTCAGCTGTCTTTCATTAAAAACCTAGTACTATTTATCTTTTGATAAAAATTAAAGTAAAACTACAAAATTATGAGAAATAAGATCAAGACACATGATTTAAACTAAATATTCTAGTATTGAGATGGATTTTGTAGTTTTTTTCTTTTTCAGTATCTTTCCATGTTGGAAGAACTATGCAACACTAGGACAAATGAGAGAATTATACTACCTATATCACATAAGTAGTCTTTGGTAAATAAGAATTATTTCAGCTCCAGGAGAAGGGGAAAAAAAGACTGTTCCATGATGCCAGATACCTTGATGTGTACATTTGAGTGATGAAATTATAGGTACTGTGTCAGAAATCAGAAGGGCCAACAAATGATTATTTCAAGAATGTGTTGATGTTATAATGTGTATCTACTAAAAATATTTAGAAGTAAACATAGTAATACGGTGTGGACAGAATATGTTACCCCAAATTTGTATGCTGAAGCTCTAACCCTCTGTAGCTATATTTGGAGAGGAGGAATCCAAGAAAGTAATGAAAGTTAAATAGAGTCATAAGGGTGAGCTCCTGATCCTTTGGAAAGATCATCCTCCTTCCAACTGTATACACCAGGGAGCTTGGTGTCTCTCTTCAGGCAAACACAGAAAGGCACAGCCATGCAAAGGTAACCATCTATGAGCCAGGAAGAGAGCCCTGCTTGACTTTGATCTTGTACTGCCAGCCTCCAGAACTGTGAGAAAATAAATTTTCACTGTTTAAACCATCCAATCTGTGGTATTTTGTTATGGCAATCCAAGGAAATTAATAAAATAGGTTGCATTAAATAAAACTCCATGAACATGAAAAACAACACAGGATTGCTCTTTGATATAGTAATTCTGCATTTCTCTGTCTATTCTTTAAGATATTGAACCTAATCTAGGAGTAAGCAAACCCAGGGGCCAAATCTAACCCATATGTTGTTTTTATGCAGCCTGTGAGCTAAGAATGGTTTTTAGATTTTAAGTGATTAGAGAAATTTTAAGAAGATAATATCTTATGATGAGACTATTACATAAAATCCAAATTTCTTTTCTTTTCTTTTTTTTTTTTTGGTACCGGGGATTGATCTTGGGATCTTGTGTTTGCAAGGCAGGTCCTGGAACCACTGAGCTAAATCCCCAGCCCCTCAAATTTCAACGTTTGTATGTGAAATTTTTAATACAGCCATGCTCATTTTTAATGTATTTTTATGGCTATTTTGTGCTTCAATGCCACAACTGAGTAGTTATGTCAGATACTATATTGACCAGAAAACTGAAAATATTTACCTTCTGTCCATTTAGAAGAAAGTTCGCTGACCCCCAATACAGAACATCAAAGAGAAACAACCTTGGGGCTGGAGATTTAGCTGAGTGGTTCTGCGGCCTACCTTGCAAGTGCAAGGTCCCAAGTTCGATCCCGGTACCAAAAAAACCCCCCAAACAAACAAACAAACAACAACAACAACAACAACAAAAACCAAGGTGAAATAATCTTCCAGAATCCTTCAATATTTTCCCCAGTCTTTCATAGCTGTGTTCCCAAGACTTAATTCAACAGCAATATTTTAAATGTCTTAATTTTATTATCTTACCAAAGGATTAAAAATTGTTTTTCCTAGAAAATACTTTCTTTTTGCACTTTTATTTCAAAGGTTCCAAAAATGCAGAACTAAATTTCATGTTTACAGAAACAAGCACAACTGGGACAAACAGTTTGGTTCCCAATAACTGACTCCTGGAAAAATGTAACTCAGTGTCTGGGAACAGAAGAACATTGGCTTGCCATGCTTTGGGCAAATGTTGAGCATCAGCAGGTGTGTTTAATGGGGGGAAAGCAGAGCGTAGATTAGTGTGGTGGGCAGGTTATTAGTTATTTAAGAGACTTACATTGTAATGAGAATCTGGCTGTTTCAGATATTTGATTTTTCTCCTTAGATGAAGAATAACTCTTCTGAGAGCAAGGGTCCTCCTTCCTTTATTTCTTAAATCCGCTTTCCAATCACAGGAACACTAAGTTGAACACATGACACATGTGCTATGAATATCTTTTTCTTTCACAGTAACAAATATCTCTTGAGTTGTTAGATGATGAAGCTTCTGTGAGCTAGAGGTGACAAGTCCTGAGATAAGTCACGTCCCAGACACATACAAGGGTTTGTTCAAACACTGATTCTAAATTCTCAATCTGTTTCCCTTTGAAATGCTCTTTTTTATCTTTATTTTCTTTCTCCCAAATAATACGTCAGGTTTCATGATTCATTTTTATGTTTTCTCATCTATTGGCTTCAGTATCTGACTTTTTGCCTAAGCAGCAAAATTCAAAGAAATCTCTTCTGTCAGGATTGCTGATGTGAAAGAAGACAGTAAAGTTCAAATGACCTCACAGTGAATAAAACAATGTGAGTGAAAATGGGGAATACTATTTATTGTTCAAGACAAAAATGAGGATGTTATGAAAAGCTTGTGTTCAGCTTTTGAAGAAATGGAGCTGCTTACTGAAGACAACCTAAAGCTTACAAGATGTCATTGATATTGGCAACAAAAAAGAACTGCCTTACAAGGCCAGTTATTATATATAATTTACACAATTCTTACTTCAACTATTCTTAGTTTTAGTTATCCAGGAGTATCATCAATAACCTGTCATAGCAGAAGTAGTAGTAGCACAATCTAATCTTAAATCGCCTTCTTATTCTGAAGGGAAAATTTTGTTGGGTTAAAAATTGACCCAACACTTTGTAACATCTCTGTGTATAATTACTATAAGATCCTCAATATCTATAATCTGTAATAGGAAGCCCTGGTAAGAATTAGCTTCCTTATTCATCTTATTCTTGATTTGCCCAATTTGTAGTAAAAGTACTTTTTAAAAATAACTTATCGCTCTCTTTCATAAAACTATATCTGGTCTCCCACATTGCTAGTATATTGTGAATACACCTGGGAGTGATCTACAAAGTAATTATTTGTGACTCTGGGTTTCATGACATTTATCAGTTAAGATTTTAATGTAACTGGTACTCTGGTCCCTACTCTGTTTACTTGATTTGTAACCAAATGTGTTTAATTAGATTTTTTTTTTTTGAGACAAAGTTTTGTTATGTAGTTCAGGCTGGCCTTGAACTCACTATGTAGTCCAGGCTGGCCTGGAACTCACAGCGATCCTCCTACCTCAGCGCCCAGAGTGCTAAGATTACAGGTGTGTGCCACTACACCCAGCTTATTTCTTATTTCTTGGGCTCAAAAATTGTATGATTATAAAAAGGCTCCTCCCTATTATAATTTTTCAAATTTGCTTTAAAAAATGTCCAAATAGCCTGGGATTTAGCTCAGTGGTTCCACCTCGTGCCTTGGAAGTGCAAGGTCCTGAGTTCAATCCCAAGTACCCCCCCCAAAAAAATGTCTAAATACATTTACACTTGTTTAACATTCAAGTTCCCATTTTGCATATAATCAGAATATTGGAATATACATGTTGGCAAGTAACAGATTATATTCTAAATTTAGTTTTGTTTCTAATCAAAGGTAAAGAGTTGAAACTTTACCTATAGCAAAAAAAAAAAAAAAAGTCCTTCTCCCCTCTGTTTAAGTAATTGAAAGATCTTTGTTACTCTAGTTCATAATTTTTCTCTTGGGGTCCCTAGAGGTGAGAGGTGCAGCACACAAAATAGCACATCTTTAATGCACTGAGTTCCAAACCAAGATTAGAGAGGGCCTTAGGGAGAAGACAGTGCAGTGAGAGGGTGCAGCTAGACCTAGTGAGCGCCATGTGCCCGTTACCAGCCCTCACAGGGCTGTCTTAGCAAGGCCACCTGCATGGATGAGCAGAAAAGCAAGAAACAATTCAGTGAACAGCTCCCTAACTAGGAGGAGAAACGAGGGTAGAGTTGAGCAGGTTTCTCTGGTTATTCTGCAAATCCAGTAAACCACTGCATTTTTCCAGGGAATAGACAGAATGAGAAGAAAGGCGAAGAAAAATGTAAGACAGTGCTTACATAAAATCACCAGGAACAGGAAAAAGTGCTCTTTCTAAATTTGCAGTCATAACTGTTACTACCCATGTTCTCCAGGAATAAACTTTTGTGAATTAAAAAAAAAGAGAAGAAAATGCCAAGATGTGTCATGTAAAGCAATTTAATGTAACTTTTCTAGTAATTTGTCTATAATGAAACCACTTTTGGCTTTGCATTTGCACATGATCTTTGCAAAGAATTGTATGCATGTGTTTAACATTTACCTTCAGTATTAACTGTGTTAATATAATTGTTGCTTACTTTGACATTTTAGTTTTAACATTTATATTTGGAGGAATTAAAAAGCTTCAAAGAAGCTATAACTCATTTCCATAATCTGAGTTTCTGTGAGTGTCTTAGAAGAAATTTCAGAAAGAGCTTAATGCCATTTGGCAATCAAAATCCTACTTGTGGAAACTACCCCTATGGAAATACAAATTGATGTACAATGTAGACTGTAGTTTGATAGAATGAGAATGTTAGAATTTTCTCCATGACTAACGGCCAAAATAATAATTAAATAGTAACTATCAACATAAGAACCACAACCTTAAGTACAGTTTGACTTTCATGACAATAGATAGAAGTTATAGAAAGGTATATTTTATTTCAACATAAGGGTGAACTTCTTAATAGCAAGAGCTATTCAAACTGAAATGAGCTGCTTTTGTTAAACAAGAGCTGTAAAATCACTTGGTGGTGGTACTTGAAAGGTACTCACTCATCCTTTTATTGTAGTGGATTTTTTACAAGCTCTCCTTCTATTGTAGTAGTCTATAAGAGCAACTGAATCATGTAAAGACATAAACGCTTTCTAATTTTTTCCTTTATATCAGTTAATACAATAGACTAAAGCTACCCAGAATGTGCCTGCTTACAGTAAAAGAATCTAGAACATTCAAAATGAGTTAGGAATGAAGAGATCTGTTGAAAATAAATTTTTACAAATTACAGTGTTGACACCACATCTAGGTTCTATACTGATTAAAAAATATTCTTAGAAGTATACTCTTGGCATTCCTTTGCTAATTCTGAAAATAGTTTCTGTGTATTATTTCTTAAATAATACTATATCTGATTAAAACTGTATTAATAAAATTATTTGACTAATTCTAAAATTTACACTAGGAATCCCATGAATAAAGCTGCCCAAAGAAAGGGCAATATTAATTTGGAAGCGTACTCCTGAGGGGTTGCTTAGTAGGTGGGTTGTAGTGAACTGGTCATAATTTATAAATTAACCAGAACATCATGTCATCTGAATGGATGGAGCGACTTCAATGTATAGTCCTTGAGGTCAGTACACATGACTAGCTTCTTTATCCTATCCTATGGTTTGGTTGTAGCAGAAATAAGCTTCGTGATTTGATAGTAAATGTCATACCTCCAGGGACAACTAGGAGGACTCAAGTGGTCTTGACTTTGCCTTGAAACATCTCTGTGGGATCAACCCATTGCACCTATTTGTATGAGTTCATCTTTTGATGAACTCAGCATACCTGAAATTTAAAGAAAACTATTTGTATTTTAAGTTCTGTAAATAAAACACTGCTGGATTCTTGGATAATGTATGCCAATGTGTATGCCAATGAAGATTGTTCGTTCTTTGTTCTCAAGTGGCTCGTGGGCTGTCTTAAACCGATGGCTTGCTGAATTCTCAGCTGAGTCATCAGCTTAGAGTCTTGTTTCTGTGCATGGAAACTTTTGATGCATCTCAATTGCTCTTTCAGTTTGAAGATAAAGAATTTTAAAATTTAATTCTATGGTTTAAATTGAAAACACCTTTTCTGTCTAGTGGTTATGCTAATACAAACCCCTTCCCTGTGTGAATCTGCACAACTGGATCATTAACTCTTTTCATTTCAAAGGGCCAGCATTGTCAACCTGAATGTTCACTGATTAATGTAAAAAACATTGTACTGGAAACAAAGATGATTTCTGACCTCAAACACCTTAAAATCACACTTGATGACAGACACAAACTATGCTAACCTATGGCAATAATAGCTGTTAGAAGCAACATGGTATGTGGTAGAGGACATTTTATCTGCTATAGGACTGATGAACTATCAATATATATTTTGGTGTGAGTATTTTGGGAAGCAAAAGACAAGAAGGTGAGTCTACATACATTAATTTTTGGTGTTTTCCTAAGATGTTAAATCTGTTAGAAACCATAAGCCAAATAATATTAGTTTGAACATCCACAGATAGTATTAGATTGAACCAAATGAAGCCACTATTTCTGTAGGTCATAACAGTCAATATTGGCAATTTCATATGGTTTAACCTAATAAAAAAACTACATTAGTTTTCTATTTCTATATAACAAGTTACCACAAATTTAGCTTCTTAAAATCACACTCACTTTTTAAAAAAATCTCATAGTTCATGGGTCAGAAGTCTGGGTAGGCTCTAGTGGGTTCCCTGATAGCAGTCCAACTGCTATAAAATTCATTTCTTGGTGTTTGTTATTGGTGGTTGTTCTCAGAAATTAGAAGATGATCTCCTGCATATGGCCCCTCCATCTTCAAGGAACAAGAGTGTGTTGAACGCTTATGCTTTGAATCTCTATGATTTCCCCTCTGTCATCAGCTTTAGCAATCTCTTTGCTTTAAATGATTCATGTAATAATATTAAGCCCACCCATACATTTGCTTTTTGGTTACCTAAAAGTCAATAGATCGGTGACATTATTTCTGCAAAATCCCTCTTGCCATGTAATGTAATAGAACTAAAAGTTCTAAAAGATATTGTGTGCCCAGATGGCTAAGGGCATGAGCTCAGAAAACGTACTGTCAAGGTTCAAAGCCCTGTTTGGTCACTAATTATATGACATTCCACATAATTTCTAAGCCTCTCTGTGCTTCTGCAAAACAAGTATTATCTTTAGTGACCTACACAGTTGAGTGGATTACATGAGATAATCCATAAAACATATGTACCATAATGGTTGGCACATAGTAGTTGCCCAATTAACAGATTATTATTGGAGAAAAATATGTGAGAAGGAGGGAGTGGAACAAAATGGATACAGGTAGAGTGATGAAGGAACAATTTATAAAAGAGGTGAGGCTCAAGTGGGTTCAAGTTATATTGAATTTTTTAAATAATTCTAAGTTATATCAAAGTTACCAATAAATACTTTTATTTTGTAGAAATAAAAATGATTATATCTGCGTATTAGACAGTAAATAGAGCCACTGACAACCCATGCATTCTGCCTGTTGATAAATACCAGATATGTATAGTTTCATTTTCTTCAAAGATAAACAAACAAGCAAACTAATCAACAAGGCAAACTGCATCAACAGGGTACTACAATATTGTGTAAACAAATAAGCAGGCTTATTCCTGCTACATGAAGATTACCCCAGGATTTTAATATACTGTATTTGTTTGAATATTAGCATAGATTAGGGAGAAAACCTCCATGTGATTTTCACCATCATTTGTAGTCCAGAAATGCCTTGGTCATTCCTTGCCAGAATTATCCAAGCTAAAACAAACAACACATGAATAAGACTCAGTCTTTAGTCAGATGAATGAGAAAGAACCACATCATTTAGCCATAAAAGCCTGAGTCTGTAGCACCTCAGTCAATCCACTTTCTTTTTTAGGTCTATTAATTTTACTGGTCCATATTAGGTAAACAATATGACATTCATCATTGGAAATTTGCACCTTTACATAGTCTCTCTTGGTTCTTATTTTTCACCCTTGCCCAGCCCTCCCTTCAACCC
>NW_004624765.1:669360-685462 GCF_000247695.1 Heterocephalus glaber | reverse complement strand
ATTGATGAATTGAGATCATTAACATTGATGGTTATAACTGATACATATTGATTTACTATTGTCATGACTTTTACTTTTTGTTGGATTCTCCCTCTTTGCATTTAACTTCTTGTTGTGCCTGATGGCTTCATTCTGCTGGGCTTCCTGGGGTTGTGATCCTCATTGTCTTTTCCTAGGATATTGTTTACAATTTTTTGGAGTGCTGGTTTGGTATTCATGAAGTTCCTCAGGTGCTCTTTTTCATGGAAGTATCTAATTTTTCCATCAATTTTGAAAGTCAGTTTTGCAGAGTACATCAATCTGGATTAGGGGTTGTTTTCCTTTAGAGCTTGAAATATTTCATTCCAAGCTCTTCTTGCCTTGAGGGTTTGTGTTGAGAAGTCTGCTGCAATTCTGATGGGCTTTCCTTTGTATGTTGTTTGTTTCTCTAATTGCTTTTAGAATTCTTCTGTTGTTCTGTTGTTTTTCTATTGTTCTTCTGTTGGGTTTCTAGAATCTTAACTATTATATTCTTGTTTGTAGATTGTTTTTGATCATGGCTAGTTGGAGTCCTGTATGCCTCACTTATCTGTATGTCAATTCTTTTCCCCTGCTTGGGAAGTTTTCTGCCATTACTTCTGTGAACAGTTTTTTTTTTTTATGTCATATGCACCCTCTCCTGTTTCTTCATTGACTCTGATCAGTCTTATGTTATTTTTCCTTGCATCATCTAGCAGCTGCTGGATTGATTTTTCATGGTCCCTCACTATTTTTAAGAAATTTTTCTTTTCCTCCTCACTAATTGCAATCCTGTCTTCTATATCTGAAATTCTGTCCTAACATTGGCTCATTGTGCTGCATAAACTTTCAATGAAATTTTTAATCTCCTGGAATTCTGTTTGCATCTGTTTTATTGATTCCTTTTGTTTTGGGATTTCATCATGTTCCTCAGCTCCTCTATTTTTTTTTTAATCTGTGTCTCCTCTAGATTTATTAATCATCTCTTGTACTATGGGCACAATCTGTGCTGTTATCTGAGAAATTATTTCTGAATTGATTTTTTTCAGGTCTTCTTTCATTGCCAATTCAGGGAGTCTAGGTTGTTGAGTATCAGATTATTCCATCGCATTGCCCTTTGGTGTTGCCTTAGGTGATCTGGAAGTCTGGTTTTGAGACTTATTTATGTGTCTTCTCATTTCAACAGAGGCAGCCTGCTGTGGCTTTGTTGAGGCAACTTTTTGCTCACCCAGTGGTCTTCAATTCTCAGCAAGCCACCTAGACGCCTTTTCTCCACTGCTCACCCCTGCACCATTCTGGGTTCAGAATGGTGGCCTTCTAGATCCCTGAACTGACCTGTTGTCCAGTCCAGGTTCTGGCTGGGATCTGTGTACAATTGGGATGGTATCCAGGCATGCCTCTGGCTGGGGCCTGCCCCCCTATATGGCTATTGTCTGGGAGGGCCTTTGGCTGGGGGCTGTGCAACCCAGTCACTTTTGTCTGAGCAGGCTTCTGGCTGGGATCTGCGTGTACTTACCAGTGGTATCTGGGTGGGCCTCTGGCTGTTGCTTTTGTGGCTGTGCAGCTCTTTTCTAGGCAGGCCTTGGCTGGGCCTGTGGGTCTGAGCTGCTGTGGTCAGAGCAGGGCCCTGGCTAGGGCCTGTGAAAAACTGCACTGATGTGGTCTCTGCTGGCTTCTCACTGGGATTGGAGGGCACTTATGGATGGTATCAGGGTGGTCTCTGGCTGTTGCTTGTATGGCTGTGCAGCATTTTTACAGGTGGGCCTTTGGCTGGATCTGTAGGGGCAGGAGTCAGTCCACTTCTGCTAGCAACATTCTGCTTATATATTTCTTCTTTAAGAAAAAATACTCCAAGGCTGGCACTAGACCATCTGCAGATTAATTAGCAAATAGTCAATTAGTCAATTAATTGTCACCCTTTTCCTCTAATATATATTCTGGTAATAAGAGATAACATCTTATCTTCCAGTAAAGAACCATGCATTCTTCACTTTTAGTCCTTGGCTGACCTCAGGAGTGGAATTTGGATTCAAGCTGGGTACTCAGAGCATTGCAATACCCTGGCCTTTGCCATGAGATCATGGATGGGCTGAAATCCAAAGTAGGCCAATGGAAACTTTACTTGAGATTTTTTTTCTGGTATTTATAATTGTGGCCCCATTTGAAGTTGGTAAAATGATAGAATATAGGTTGGAAGCTACTGGTGGGGAACTTGCCTCTGTATGGGAAAAGCCTGCCTGGGAATGAAAATAATTCAAAGAACAATGAGCTGAGAAGTGGATATATCCAGTCTCAGCAATGTCATCTGAACTCTATACCTCCTCATGTTATAAACATCATCCTTCTTAACTTCTATGTTATTGAGCCAACAAATTATTATATTTTTTAAAACACAATTGAGTTTGTATTTATGTCACTGTCAACCAAGAGAGTTTTAATGAATTCAGTCCACAGAGCCCCAGATTTAATATCACCACTTAATCATCAGATTGATGAATTCATTTTAATTCAAGCTACAGAATCCTGATAGAGAGAATCTCTACACTCTGGTCCAAGCAACTGTGTTAAGGCTCTCAGAGAGCAAATATGCCCATTGTTGGGGCTCACAGGGTGAGCAGGAGAGAAGGGGGTTTCTCATCAAAGAGGGCGAGATATATCTTAAATGTCATTTTGTTTAAATGTGTGTGACTTTTATAATCTCAAAATAAGAACATATATAAAAAGAAAAACACATTAATAGTTTGTTAAATTCAGTAGCTGCCAAGAGATTTTTGTCCCACAGATAATTTTAGTTAAAATATTTGTCATTTTTAAAAAAAGGATTATTGTTCCTTTGGTAGGTGGAAACCCCAAATCCATTTACCCATTGAGGTTTTCTTCTTTTCCATGCTTCTTAGTCTCACATTTTATAGACAAATTCTTACAACCAGTCCTTATAACCTACTCTCAGTTGCTCTCTTTCTTTCTATGATGCACACTTCTTTCAAAAAATTAGTAATGTATTAAGTAGAATTTACAGATTATTTAGACCAGCTTTCATTAAAAATGATAGATTTTCAAGAAGTCAAAATAGTGAAATATTTTTTTAGAAAGCAGGAGACATATTTTTATCAAAATTTCCCAAGCTACTTGATATTTTGGTATTTATGAGTCTTAGACTGCAATCAGTCAAGTTTCTGTTTCATATACTCTATTCCTAAGTAGATCTTTGTCTTTAGTGAAGAGAGATCAATCCTGTGTCAGTAATTATAGGTTGGAAAAGATCTTGGAAATCCTCTAGTCCAAATCAGTGGTTTTACAGAGGAAACTCAGTCTCAAAAAATGGTATCCAATGGAGTCCATAAAACTAAGACAGAAGAAAATTCCAGGAAGGAACAAAATATAGCTGTAACAAAAACACTGAGTTGAGAAAAAAATGAGCTTAGGAACAAAATTTGGATGTGACTTTAGGTGTTTGAAGGGTTAACAGTAAACTTGGAAGATACATTATCACATTCAAAGCAAGGAAGGTTGGAAGTGCTGAATTTTTGTTTGCTTTTTAGCTTTATAAAACACATAAATGTAGGGAAATTAATAAGCAATTTTATGTAATGATCACTCATCTCAAATAATATTCATCTCATGACTATCTATGCCTCCCCTCCCTCCATCCACCCTTTCTTTCAACCTTTAGACTATTTTAAAACAAATCTTGATTTCAATATCATTTCCTCCAAAATATTTCAATATATAGCTTCAAAAAATAAAGACTTAGAGAGTTTTCAACTATGTTGTAGATAAGAGGAAGCCTTCAAGTATTGTTAACCTTTACAGCAACATGTTGAGAACTGTAGAGGGAAATTCTGGCAATTACAAACAGGATGGATCTGAGCAGGAAGAAACAGGGCAGTGTAAGCACTTAATATTTCACATTACCATTGTCACATGAGGTACATTAAAATCATTTCCTATTTTCCAAATCTAAAATACGCTGTATGGCTTCCTGTGCTGGTATTTAAGGCTGGAAATAATCTATACATTCTTGGTCAATGGAGATATTTCCCTTTTAGAGATTTTGTCATCTTTACATTGCAGTTTCATGCTTTGCATTTTATTCATTGAAGTATATGGCAATAATGTAAGTGAGAATTTTTCTATTTCTATTTACATATTAAATATTCATCTTTTATTTTATTCTGTTGCTCCTAAGGACATTCTGAGTACTGGTTTGATGTTTATGGAAGAAAAAACAGTTTTCTTAGCTGTAAAAAATTGACTTTTAAATTCTTCATCTCTGTAAGTAGCAAAATATACCATGTAAATTATTCAGGCAATAGGAAAAGAAAATAAATACATTTCAAGTGGCTCTCTGAGAGACCATTTCTCTATGGACAGAGTCTTCTTTTATACAGACACTGCAAAACCATGAAAGATTGAAAAATTTTCTGAATGAGAAAACTTTCCATGTGATGTAGCACACATGACATTGCAAATAGAAACTAAAATAAACCTGCCTGGCCTCAGGGTTCATGCTGAATATTTAGAATTGGAAATACTCATTTCAGGGTACATTTTTCTTTAACCCAGTCATCCTGAAGTGGAACAACAGCACTAGAAACTAGATAAGAGTATCTGTCTGGCCAGCTCAATATACTGTCCCTCATGCTGCTAAAAGATATGGGAGAGATTTTCAGATCTTGAAACAATACAATACAGCTTCTGCTTTTGATTTATGTTTTCAAGATTTACACAAAATACAAAAAGCAAATAATTCACTTTCCAGTTAAAGTGCTCACATTTTCCATCTGGCACATTGTTATGAATAACATGTCTGCATTACATAATAGTAAATTTTTCATACCAAAGTTTGTCTGCCATCAGTCTACAATCAGAAATGTCACATGATATATTAAAAGAAGTCAAAAGTACACATGGTTGCTACATTTGCCTTCTTATATTTCTTATCAGGAGCTTTCTCCTTTTCTTTAGTTACTTTTGTAAATCATGTGGAGTCAGAGAAAGACCCAAGGAGAGAGCTAGAAATTTCACAAAATTATAAAAAGCAAACAAACAAACAAAAAAAACAAAACAAAACTTTGACTAATCCTCACAATGGTATATTTTAAACTTTAAAAAATCTCTTTGTATGTGTTTAAAAATCAAAACACAAAATGGATAGATGATAAGTAACCAAAAATTTTCATAATGAAAGCTCTTTCAATGGTTGAAATTTCAGACTGAGCAGCAGGAAGTGATGAAAGCTTGTGATGATGGCTGGAATGGGTCAAATACATCATACTACCCAAAAGTCTGTCTTGTGGCAGTCATGCAAGTTTTTTTTTTATAAAGAACTCCAGTTTCTCTAGAGGATTCCAGCCTCAAAAAGTCAGAAATGTGCCCCAAACTTTCCCAAACTTCTTCTCATTAACAAGGAGGAAAGACAGGAAACCTGAGTTCTCAGTATTGATCCCACACTAGTGGGTTATGCCACCTTAGGAATCTTGTTGATTTTTGTTTTCAGTAGTTTACATTCTCTATTTCCAACTAAGATAAGATTTTTAACTATAAAAACATTTTTAAAAGAGCACATATATATAATGTTGCTATTATTTTTATTTATCTAAACCTGGAGAGTAACAATTACTAAGCATTACTCAGCCACATGTCTAGCACATGCCCACATTGTTCTTGCTACTGAGGATTTAGTAGTGAATCAGACTGAGTCCTTGCTCCACTGAGTATATAGTGAGAGAGTCAAGTATCAGGAAAATGATTTTAAGTACCACAAGTGTTTGAAAAGGCAAAGTAAAGAGCTTTGCAGGACCAAATAATAGGATGCATTAATCAAATATGGGAATTCAATGAAGGCCTCCTGGAAGAATTGGTGCTAAAGTTGATTCTCAAAGGCTAAGTTGGGTGAAGAGTTGGGGAAAAGTATTCTAGGTAGTGGAAATATCATGGATAAAAGCTAGGGAGTGGAGGAATGGCTGATACCTTTGTAGAACTGAACAGAGATCATCATAACTGGGCCAGAGTGGTGTTTCCTGATATTTCTCACAGCATCATTCACAAAGGTCAATGGACTAACTCATGTCTCCAGCCATCCTAAAGATTCCAGTGTCTTGGCATATATGCACCTAATTTGCACAAGTGCTTTGGGTTTTGGCATACCAGTTATGAAGCTCTCACTTAACATTCAGAAAGAGACTTGGCATGAGAGGATGCTGACGACATGGGCAAGGGTCAATTGGAAAGGCTTTGGTGATGAGCAGGAGAAGGAAGTTGGTGCAGGCAGCACATCCAAGGTCATTCAAGGTCAGAGAGGCTTTTCTTTGAGATACTTGACTGTAGTAAGGGCAATGGAGATTCTTGGAAGAGTTTTAAGCAGCAGAGAAATTTGGGAATAGGAAGAAGAGATTGTGATGTACCAATAATCTACCTAAATGTGTTAAGATATAGAGGTCACAGAAGGTTCTGATTCCCAACCCTAGATCCCCAGTGTCATGCTAATTCTAGGAAACCCTAATATTCTTCCAATGCCCTACACCCATGATAGCACTAGTTGGTTTCTGTTACTAGCATTGAAAGAGCTGTAACAAATATAATAGCGTAGATATAAAAATAGAGTACTAACTTATACAGGATACTCAATTTAATTTGTTATATAAGTAAATTAGCAGAATAAAATGATCAGAATTTATCATACTGCGTTCCTTGTACAAAAATGTTGAGCTATTTTGTCTGAAAGATTATGCATGTGTAATTCCAGTAAAATGCTATCTTTAAATGGATTATATTCACTGTAATTAAGTTGTGTATATTGCAGGTTGTATAGAAAGTTACTATGGAAACATTATGCATGAACTTTATTTTTATTTATTTGTTTATTTATTTTTTGATACCAGAGATCGAACTTGGGACCTTGTGCTTGCGAGGCAGGCAGTAGAACCACTGAGCTAAATCCTTGGCCCTGCATGAACTCTATTAAAGAAATATTTACATTAAGTCATATATAAGACATAAAGTTGAACAATTATCAAATTTCTTGTCTCTTTTTTTTGTAGTCAGTACAAGTTTTTTCTGTGTTTCCTGGAACCCTAATTTTTAATGTTAATGTTTAAAGTTTTACATTGGCTAACATTTGATAGGTAGGGAAGGAGGGCAAATTAGCTATCCTTTCTCCCTAGGGTAGATGAGGTCATTTCATTTGGCTCTTTTTCTATTTTAGCTGAGTTTTTCCAGTTACTTTGATAAAAAATAAAGATGATTTTTTTTTCTAAATTTGTGTTATTTCAGCAGATTAATTTTCCATTTTGTCTGCTTCAAGATTATGATAGATGGTAGAATCCTTATGAACAATGTCTTCCTACACATACTTGGAAAATATAAAAAAGTTTTTGCTAAAATTAATGAAGTGGAGCCATTCTATTCTGATGGGGACTTTCAGGGGCAGATTCAATACTATGCATATAGCCTAAGAAATTCATTGGATTTCTAAAAAAAGAAAGAAAAAAACCAGCAAAATAACATTAAAAATGAACTCTAGAAGTTACCTAATTTACAGCTTCTTTTCATAAATGCATAAATTTATTCCTACCCCATTTTCTTTTTGTAAATACTTCCCGTTCCTCTGCATGATTATTTGTAGATTCAGTCTAGACATACCAGCCATTAAGCAGCCAATTTCACAGTTAATTGAGTCGTCTATGTTTGGATTTCCTGTTGGTCTCTTAAACTCTATTGTCTTTTTCCCTTGTGATCTTCAAATTAAATGCACAGTGGGTATCCCATTTCAGAGATGTGACCTGGTGGCTCCCATCTTAGTGGGGAACACTCCTAAGAGAATTCTCACCCTCTGTCATTCCACAGGATTCCTTAGCCATACAGCAATTGTCTCAATGTTAACAACTGAATTTTGATAAGGAAGTATTTAAGAACTTCCTCCATGGTGACAGGCACATTTGTATCCCCACCAATATTAATAAGTAATGAGACAAACAGGCAATCAGTTTTAAACTCTTAATGCTGCTCTTTTCTTTCTTTCTTTCTTTCTTTTTCTTTCTTTCTCCCTTTCTTCTCTTCTTTCTCTCTCTTCCTTCCTTTCTTCCTTCCTTCCTTCCTCCCTCCCTCCCTTCCTTTCTTTCTTTCTTCCTTTCTTTCTTTCTTTCTGCTGGGGTTGAATCCAGGGCTTCACACCCATACTAGGTGAATGCTCTACCACTGAACTAAACCCCTGAACCAGTATATTTCTAATGTAACTTTTCTTCTATCTCCTTCAAGGAAGCATATTTAATTATTCTATGATTGTTTTTTCAGTTCCTAGGAGAATAACTGTTAATCTTCCTAAAAATTGCAAATATGCACTACTAATAACTATTAATAACTAAACACATGTAAAGAGAATTAATTTGCTACTTATTATGGTTAAACATGTTCCCTAAAGTTCCTATGTTAGAACCTTAATCCTCCAATGGAGTAGTGTTGAGAAGCAAGGCCTAATGGAGGTGTTCCAGGTTTGATGGTTCTGCCCTCCTAAGGATTCGTGGTGTTATCACAGGAGTGAGCTCATTTTTTTTTTTTTAAAAAATTGACCTCAACCCTTTATTTCCATACATAAAAATAACTTGAAAGGATCTATGAACTTAAATATGAAAGACTGAAACCATAAAACTTTAAGAAGAAATTATACGGGAAAATGTTCATGAATTTAGGGTAGGCAAGAATTTCCTAGGATACAAAAAACATGATGTATAAAAGAAAGAAATTGATAAATGAGATTCCATCAAAATTTAGAACTTTAAATGACATCATTATTAAAACGAAAAGTAGTCCTTAAACATACCATACTTATAATACATATAACCTAAAACCAGAATATATAGAGAACCCTTACAGCTCATTAATAGACAACCCAATTAAAAAGTAGATGTAAGAAGATGATAAATAGCCAGTACAGATACGTATTGACTTATCATTGTCATGACTTTTCCTTTTTGTTGGTTTCTCCCCCTTTGCGTTTAATTTCTTGTCGCACCCAACAAATTCATTCTGCTGGGCTTCCTGGGGTTGTGATCCTCATTGTCTTAGGATACTGTTTAAAATTTTTTGGAGTGCTGGTTTGGTATTCATGAAGTTTCTAAGGTGCTCTTTGTCATGAAAGTATCTTATTTCACCATCAATTTTGAAAGATAGTTTTTCAGGGTACATCAATCTGGGTTGGAGGCTGTTTTTCTTTAGGGCTTGAAATATGCCACTCCAAGTTCTTCTAGCCTTTGAGGGTTTGTGTTGGGAACTCTGCTGTGATTCTGATGGGCTTTCCTTTGTGTGTGATTTGTTTCTTTTCTCTAACTGCTTGCAGAATTTTGTTCTTCTGTTGGGTTTCTGGAATTTTAACAATTATATGCCTATGTGTAGATTTTTTTGATCAAGGCTAGTTGGAGTTCTATATGCCTCACTTATCTGAATGTCAAGTTCTTTTCCCCTGCTTGGAAGGTTTTCTGCCATCACTTCTGTGAACAGTTTTTTTATGTCATCGGTACTCTCTCCTGTTTCTTCATTGACTCCGATCAGTCTTATGTTATTCTTCTTTGCATCATCTAGCAGCTGCTGGATTAATTTCTCATGGTCCCTTACTATTTTAAAGAAATTTTTCTTTTCCTGGTCACTAATAGCAATCTTATCTTCTATGTCTGAAATTCTGTCCTCAAGTTGGCTCATTCTGCTGTGTAAGCTTTCAATGGAGTTTTTAATCTCCTGGAAATCTGTTTGTATTTGTTTTATGGATTCCATTTGTTTCCTATGTTGGAATTCCATCATGTTCCTCAGTTCCTCTATCTTTTTATCTGTGTCTTCTCTAGATTTATTAATCATGTCTTGCACTATGAGCACAATTTCTGCTGTTATCTGAGAAATTATTTCTGATTTTATTTTTTGCAGATTCTCTTTTGTTGCCAGTGGAGGGAGTCCAGGTGGTTGCGTCAGAGTGTTCCATCTCCTTTCCTTTTGGGGTTGCTGTAGGTGGTCTGGAACTCTGGTTTTGAGACTTGTTTACATGTCTTCTCATTTTGACTGGGGGGCGGGGTGTACAGCTCACCTCCTGTGTGCTGGGGGAGAAGGTGGTACTTCAGCCCAGGAGCCTCCTCCTGGGGCTAGGAGCAGCTCACTTCCTGTGTGCTGGGGCAGGGGGTGGTACTTTGATCTGGAAGCCTCCTCCTGGGTGCTGGGAGCTGCTCACCTCCTGTGTGCTGGGGCAGGGGGTGGTACTATGGAGTGGGCTCATTTTCTAGGCAACAAACTGGTTAAAAAACAGACTGGCCCCCTCTTGTCCTTCACTTTCTCTTTTTTCTTCTGCCATAAGATGATGTCACAAGTTGACCTTGGATGACCTAACCTTCAGAATGGTAAGATCTCATGTCTGTTTTTCATAAATTACCCAATCTGAGGTATTCTGTTTTAGAAACATGAAACAGACTGAGATACTACTAAAAATCTTGAAAAGGAAAGAATAACAGTATAGTCACCCACCCAGCCCTTCCCTTACTTGGGGAAGTAATAGTCTATCTCTCAGCCACATCCACCTACCTCCAGGGTCTGACGAAAACATCTCTGAAGGTCCTGGGGCTTAGAGGAGCTACTAATTTTGTTTGTTAGACCAAAGTTACTAAATTTGTAAGCTTGTACTAATGGTTTGCAACTTGTAATTTACATTTAATACAATTCAGAAACAAATTTAAGAAGCAGATGCCTTCATGACTAAGAAAAATAACCTAAACAACATTTGTCAGGTCTCTTTCACTTACAAGAGTTGAAAATATTTCTAACTCACCTGAGCAAATGAGAGAATGTATTGTTTTCTGTGAGTGGAAAGCTCTCAGGCATCAACAGAACTGGATGCAGATGTAATACGTGTCATTGGAACTCAGTTTCTTCCAACACTCCTGGCTCTGCCTTTTTTGCATTGGCTTGTTTTCAGGCAGGACTTCTTCTAGCTCTAAACTTACAGAATGATAAGGTGCCTACCAGCAACTCTAGCCTTCTATTCCACTAATTTAGCCATCCCAGTAGAAAGAACACTTCTTTCCCCATGATGGGATCTTTCAGGGACTCAGTAAGTAGCATGAGTCTTTCCTACCTAGGTTCTGAATAAACTGAGAAATAAGAAAAATAACAAAGGGCCCAAATTTCACCTTTATTGATGATAAAGGCTGTCAGTTGGCATGCTTGAGATGTCAGTTGGTCCTAGATGGATTTCCCTAAGGAACCAGGCAGACTTTCTAGTCCGCCCTGGGCCAGGCAGCACTGTCCTGGGCTGGCCAGTATCTGTGACTAGGCTAGCTAAATTAATCTACCCAATTTATTCTTGAATTTTCCAATTAGTTTAGTTGTAGGAATGGTACCAGGAAGAGAGAAAGACCAGGGCTGTTATATCTGGGGCATTAGAAGCATCATGGAGGTGGAAGACATTTTTACCTGATATTTCTAGGCACTTTATTCTCTTAATCCACTGAATTAACCATTAAGCCATTAATCCTATGGGCAGCCTAGAATGTGGCTGCCTCCCAGCAAGGATAGTCCCACTCTCCTTTCTGACACACAGCCAATACCAACAACCACTACATGGAGAATCCCTAAGGACCTCCAGTGAACAACGCAGATTTGGTACCTAAAAAGCTCTGAGGTGGGTCAGAATGATACATTAGCTCAACTAATTTCAAGGTGTTTGTATCTAAGACTATGTTCACTTCCCATTTTATTTCCCAAGCCGTAAAATGTCCAGGACCATACAATGTAGTTTTTCAGAAATCAAATGATATTATAAAGACATTGTAACAATAAAATGCATAGAAATTTACCTGGTACAATTCTAACAACTTGGAGATTCCCCAGATGTAAATATACCATTCTTTCAATGATTAAAGTCTTAGGAAGAAATTATAAAATCCTTAAACAAAGTTACCTTTTAATTAAGCCCCACAGATATTAAATTACAGAGAACATTGAATTCTATAATGTTTCACTATACTTGTGAGCTAAAAGATCAAAATTCTTTTGTTAAAATTAAAGTTCAAAAGCCATTCTCTTCAAATTACTATTAAAGTTATTAGTCTCATTGTATGGGGCTTGAGCATGTGTAGGCTGGGCTGTTTCATCTGGAAAGTATATGGTTCTCTCAGGTCCTCAGAAGTTCCATTAGTTTAATACCAAATCTCACACTTTCCAAAAAGTACAAACAGTTAATAGAGCACACAAGCTTTCTCACTAGAGACCATTGTTTAGAAACAAGATAATACCTAAACCCAGCAAAGTAGTCATCCAGCAAAATTATGTAGCAAAAACTGAGTGTGTAGTTCTGCCAGAGAACATTACAGACAACTGGAGGTGTTTGAATAAGACTTCCTGTCTGGATGGACCAGAAATTTTGTATTTCTGGCCTATCTTCTGTATTCTCAGGTTAAACTGCCTCTCCTCCTCATCTTGTTGGTGCATCTGCAAGGGGTAAGAGAGCTCCATTCCTGCTCTTTCACCCCTCAACATTACCTCATTCCTACATCACCTTGTGATCACCATAGTGAATCTTACTCTGCCCCGTATCTATCCCATAATTCAAGGACCCTCTCATTCTTCATCCCAAGACTTCCATCATCACCACTGTGGTTCTTGCAGGTCCTCCAGCCACATCCCCCCTCCATTTTTCTTGAGGCACTTCCCCACCTGTAATTTATTCATAACAAGATCACAAAACTGATCATTTAAAAATATAAGTGAGATGGTATCATTTCTCAGATACCTGCAAGTCTCCCCATTCAGGAAATTGACAGGCTCTTTGCCTCAATCTCTAGAGCTGATGCCATCCACTCCACTCCCCCACTCCTCATACTTCTCTGTGCTTCCTCCTGCCACTTTTCCTATCACAATGGCCTCTGCACTGTACTTCAAATGTGCCACCCTGGCTCTTGCCTCAATGTTTCTGCAGGGGTCAGAGTCCATTCTCTGTGGCTAAAAAGCTTTTCCTCAAAATATCCTCTCGGCTGGGCTCACTTCCTTCAATCTCAGTAAACCCATTAAAACTGCAGATATGTTGCAGACACAACATGTCCCCAAATTTGTGCACATCTGAATCCTCCAAACCTGTTAATGTGTTACCTGGAATGAGGAATGCTGCAGAGAAGTTTAGAGTCTTGATATGGAGTGATTATAGTGGGCTACCTGGGGCTTCCCAGTGCCATTGTCAGAGCTCAGGTAACACAGAGCTAGAGGGTGATGGTTAGAGAAGGGTAGATGAGAGAACACAGATAGGAGTGACATAACTGCTAGAAAATAAACAGAGCCAGGGAATCCAGGCAGTCCCAGGAAGCTGCTAAAGTTAGTGATTCAGGTTGAACTCCAGAGCCCCAGGAGGAATGCAGTCTTGCGGTAGCCCAGTGAAAACTTATTTTGTATTTATGACCTGTAAGATGATCAATTTGTGTTAATTTAGGCTGTTTATGATAATTTGTCATAGTGGTGATACAAATTAATCCAGAATACATATAAACTAATACAAATATGCACTAATATAGAAATTGATCCAACTTGCCTCTTTACTTGTTTAGTTTTCTCCATGTACCATATGCCATACTACTTTACTCATTTATTTGGTTTATTTTCTGATTTTACCTCCTAGAATATCAGATCCAGGAGACTAGGGAATTTTTTGTTTTATAATTGAATCCCAACATCTAGAAGAGAGCCTGTCATACATCAGAGCAGCAATAACTATTTGCTAAATAGATGAAAATATTCATGTTTTAAAACCTTATATCATACAAGTCCTTTTTATTCTGAGTAATATTTTAGAAATTTGGTAAAAATGACTTTTACTATCCCATAATAAAGATTTTACTATACACTTTCAGCCTTTTCAATTATAAAACAATTGGCCATGTTCTGTATTTTCTGTGCAAAGTCAACTGAGATGAATATTAGCATTGTAATTTACAAACTGTATTCCCAAGTCTTACATGTTCTGAAATATAAAAAAATTCACATTTTATTTTTTTAAAGGGACTCAAGTTCCAAAAGCATTAGCAAATTCAGAAATTATGTTCTTACCTAATAAAGAAAGCAATCTTTAAATTCCTGGCCCAATATCAACTTCCTGAAGTCATACAGTTTCAAATCTAAGGACCTCAAGTTTTGTAGCGAGAATTCCAAAATATATTTCTCATAGATTTAGGGGAAATAAATCATAACTTAGAGCAACTCCCTCTTTCCCCACTACCACATACCCTTTTATCCATTTCAAATAGAGGAAATGACAGAACAACCCATGTTCTGATTTTTATGAAATCTTCTGGGATGTATTTTATCCTCATGACCCTGAGTCCTAGGTTGGGTTTCTATTGGTCCTTTTTTTTTTTTTTTTTGGTACCAGGGATCAAACTCAGGACCTTGCACTTGAGAGGTAGGTGGCGGCACCACTGAGCTAAATCCCCAGCCCCCAGGTTGGGTTTCTGAGATTCCATTTGGTGCCTCTGCAAGTGCAGAATGTTACTTTTCACTCTCATGCAGACAAAGCCCATTAGTAGCATTGCACACAGCATTCTGCTCCCAGGGTCTTGAAGTTGTCTTGACTGTGTATCACCACTGCTAGAGAAGCAGTTTGTCAGTACAGGTATTCCTCCAATTAGCTTGAGAATATTTATCAACCCTGCAGAGCTCTTGGGTCAGGCATTACCCTATCACAATATATAAGACAAGTTTGTTTGTGTCTCTCAGGTCAGCTGTGACCACTGAAAGGTTAAGCACCTATTTTGTACAAAGTGCTGGGGGTCCAAAGACAGCAGTCTGTAATCACCTTGAGCTTTCAAGCTAGTGAATTTCTGTATCCTGTTTTCAGGGTCCCGCGTGTCAGAGGTTATTGCTGTGTAATGAATTCCAACAAAAAAATGTAAAGAAAATATTCCTTTACAGGAATATTCATATATATTTATATATAAATATTTAATTTAATGTTTATATTAAAAAATCTTTTCAGGTAAAACATTATTGTAGGCTGTTTCATTCCCCCCCAAAAAAACCCCAGAAAAACAATACTTGTTCAAGGTGGCAATTTGAGCACATGTTTGGAGCCTTCATTTTTCCAAATTCTCGTGAAAATATAGGAGACATGGGATCATTGCTGAGATCAGAAAATGTGCCATCCACGTGTCAAACTGAATGGAATTCATGAAGGCCATTATAGATCAGGTTGGATGATAGGCCACCCAACAGCTTACTACAGAGGAAGTCAGATAGACAAGTAGGGCGAAGAAGTCCTCCCACTCCCTCTTCCTACAGGGTGGGGAGCTGGAGGAAATCGTGGGCCTGGCAAGTCTGTTCTGTGGTCAGGGCTCACCCAGACTGTGATTCCTGCCATGGCTTTTAAATGATCTGAGCTCACACTTTCTGTAAATGGCTGTTCCTGGGCAAAACCCAGGGCTCCTTTGGTTGGTCCCTAGTAAAGTGACTGTGTTGGGTAGGAAAGGGAAGTATTTCTTCAGCCAGCAGCTGGCTCAGCAAAGGTGGAAAAGAATTGTCCCAACTAGAGGGGAGGCTTTGTGTGTAATAATCCTTGGTTTGGTGTGGGATTCCATTTCTGGATCACAAGCCATCAGTGAGTCACAGGTCTGAGAAAGCAACACACATTTTTCCCTTTATCTTTTTTTTGGTATTGTTTTGTTTGATCAGGTACACTTGTGATTTCTGATTAAAGCAGTGTAACCCATAAAAACATAATCCTTTATCTGTTGTTGTAACCATGAGTTAAACAGAGCTAAATCATAGAGCAGATAGGCAAAAATGTTGAGACTTCAAAGGGATGGGACCACTTGGAGAAAAGATGTTCTTTGTCACAGTGATTATGAAAAGTAGGATGAGTTTTCCACAATTTATTAAACAAATTATAGTGCTTGCTGACAAAAAAATGGCAGCCATTAAAATGTATTATTGGAAGCTAGGCGTGGTGGTGCCCGCCTGTAATCCCAGCAATCGGGAGGCTGAGGCAGGAGGATCACCACAAGTTCGAGGCAAACCTGTGCTACATAGTGAGTTCAGGGCCAGCCTGAACTGCAAAGGGAGACCCTGCCTCAAAAAACCAAAAAAAAAA
>NW_004624765.1:646701-669260 GCF_000247695.1 Heterocephalus glaber | reverse complement strand
TGTGTGTGTGTGTGTGTGTGTGTGTATATATATATATATATATATATAATTAGAAACATTTACTGGCATGAAAATTTTTCACAATGTATTGCTAAGTTTAGGAAGAGAGATACAGGCAGACAGAAGGAGACAAAAATGACCCTTATAACAGTAGAGTAACTGCAATGAGCAGGAGTACTGGTTAGCAATGATAAGAAGATAAATATTGGAGTATTAAGCACCTAAATAGTTAATAGGCAAAAAGTTAATATACACTCTGGAATGTGATGTTGAGACAATTTTATAACCTTCTTTTGATGTTGTATTTGTAATTTTTCTCACAAAATGAACATAGATGAACATGTTTTCCTTACGTAATTATAAAAAGTAAATATTGTTTCTCAGAACATTTATTCCCAAAAGAGGCACTGGACTGAAACAATTTTATGGATGAATTCTTAACATTTAACAAAGAGATGGGTAATTTCCATTCTACTTAAAATATTCTACAATGGAAGAAAAGATGAAAAGTGTACTAATTCATTTTAAGAAACTTCCATAGTTCTGTATATAAAAGGCTAATAAAGAGCTAAGAAAACAAACAACCATGAGCCAATTTTATTTATGAACATGATGGAAAGTTTTCAAAATGATAATTAGCAATTTGGTTGTTAGTATTATACTAGAAGGATAATATGTCATGACCAAGTAGGGTTTCTTCTAAAAATGCAAACATTTCAGTACTGGAAAATGTACTAGTGAAAATTTTCAGCAAATTAAAAGGATAAAGTATTTGACATTCAGGTATCAATAGATTTTGAAAATACATTGGATGACATTAATATCCAATTCATCTAAAACAAACAAACAAAAATCTAAGCTCCTAACTTGAAACTAGAAGGACAGATCATAAACATGATAAGGAATGTTCATCTTTTTTTTGGTACTGGGGATTGAACTCAGGTCCTTGAGCTTGCGAGGCAGGTGACAGAACCACTGGGCTAAATCACCGGCCCAGGAATGTTTATCTTAAGCAAACACCCAACATTACATAAAACAATGGAAGAGTAAAGACATTCCGGGTAAGACAAAATTGTCAGTAACTCCTCTTGTTTGGTTGTAGTTTGTCCCTTGAATGTCCATGGGCTGGAAGTTTCAGCCCCAATGTGATGGTGTTGAGGTGTTGAAAACTCTAAGACATGGGGTCTAGAGGAAGATCACAGGGGTGCCTCCTCATGAATGGATTAATGCTACCTTTCTGGAGTGGCTCCAATGACTCAATTGTGTTTATGGGCATAGATTGTTACAAAGTGAGGCCACTCACATCTTGCCCTTCTACATGCACACACTTCACTTTCTGCTGCTCCTCCATATTGTCATGTAGCCAGGGAGCCCTTGCCAGAGGTGGCACCATGTTATTTGGACTTTATAGTCACAAGAATCATGAGATGAGTAAACTTCTTTTCTTTGTATATTATTCACCATCAGGCATTCTGTTACAACAACATAAAACTAAGTTACTAACTTATAAAACTCCAACGGTACCAACTCTAAATGGTATCATTTGTTAACAAGTGTTTACACTATTAAATTTTGGCCAATTGGTCAGTGGCAAAATAAAGTATGTAGAATATGACTAAGGAATGGAAAAGCAAAGTAGATTGGACCTGAATTAATAGTTTCTCAACTGCACCTAGACATTTTAAATACTGGAATCTTTATGGTCATTTAATTTTTCTTTCTTAGATAAGTCATTTTCTTTCTCCCATGTTTATTTTGTTACATTACACTAGGGTAATTGGCCTTCCCAGGTCTGCAGGGGCAGGAGCTGGGAGCTCAGAGAAATGCATGTGTCAATCAAGTTAATGCTCCAGAGATGCATGCACTTGTGACAGAGCATTGGCAAATGGCTTTCATTCCAATCTTTCATTTTCCTAAGACAGTACAATCAGTGAAGAAGGAAGGCTCCATCATAGCTAACCCCACAAGGAAGGAATTATAGGGTGTTAGGTTGCTACCTCAGCTTGAGAGTGAAGCCTCTGAAAGCTGTTATTTCCCTTAGAAGGTTGATCCTCCAAAACAACTAAGTAAATTCAGGACAGAATCTAGGTTTTACCCTATTATCCCCTCCTGATCTGAAAGACTTGTGCAGGGATTTACATACTCCCTGAAATATCCCCTATCAAACAGACAAGGCAAGAGGCAGGAGAAAACATTAGAAAATGTGTAATTCATTTCGTGACTCAAAATTATGGGGACATTGGACTCAGATCAAGGTATGAGATCAGGAAACACTTCCAAGAAATGAAACTCTGCTTTTAAAAAATGTGATAAAAGTAGTGAATAGAGATTTAACAGGTAGGAAGAAAATAGGTGAGTTGGAAGACAACTCAGAGAATTTTGTCAGCTTTGAGAAAAGGATATAAAAATGAATAAGATGAAAGAAGACAAAACAAGCTTGGATGAAAGATCTGAGTAGTTCAGTATATGCAGAAGGACTTTCAGAAGGAGGTCACAGAAATAGGCATACCTATGTGCAAAGATTTGGTATTCATAGAAAAAAGGCTGACAAAATGCCAGACAAGTTAATTCGCAAACTCCCCTGTTATGGTACATATCTAGCTGTACCCCTAAAGCCTCATGCTATCGTAGGTGGGCTTTTGGAAAGGGATTGGATTATGGGGGCTTATAGCTGACTTGCTGTTAGGAGGTGGGGTCTGGTTGGAAGAAGCAGGTCACTGTAGGCATAGCCTGGAAGGGTCTATTCCCCTGCCTCAGCTCTTCCCTTTATTGCCTCTGCTTTCTCACCTCCATGCCACGAGCAGCTCTCTTCCCCCATGCGGTCCTGCCTTGGAGCTAGCAACTCTGGACTGAAACATGAGTCAAAATAAAGCTCTCCTTCCTTTGAGTTGTGGGTGTTGGGCATTGTGTCTCAGCCATAAGGAAAGTGACTAAGACTCTCAGTAACCTTAAGCATAGGATTTCTGAATTTCAAAGACAAAGGAAATTCTTTTAAGTGGATAGTTAAAGGTATCCTGACCTGAAGATGCAGAAACAGTGTCGCTGTTGAAAGGAGCCCAACCCTGGGGGTGAGGGGGTGGTGGAAGAGAAGCAAATGATGTGTGTAAAGTGGAAGTGAGCCTGTGAATACTCAAATATTCCACTCTCTGGGAAAGCAACTACATAGTGCTTTTCCCAAATATGACAGAAATCCAAAAGAATAATGTCACAATACCACAAGGAATTTTTGAAAAGATCAATAACAAGGAACACATTTTAACCAACTAGGCCATAGGAATTCTCTTATGCTTCAATGTATAGAACATATTACAAAGTTGTCATGTGGACAGATGATTAAATAAGATGTAACAAAAATTAGAAAAGTATGCATTATACCAAGCAATTTGTTAACAAATTAATTTTTTTTGTTGATTTTGTGACCTTTATTTTGGTTTTTTTCTGGATATTTTAAGACTTTGAAATTTCTCATTAGTTCTCATTTTAAATAAAAATTCATTTATATACTTAACTTTACATCAAAGTATGATTTTTTTTTGCAATACTGAGCCACCTCTCCAGCCCTTTTTTATTTTTTATTTTGAGGAAAGGTATTGCTAAGTCACTAAGTTGCCCAAGGAGTGCTCAACCCTGTCATCCTACTGTCTCAGCCTCCCAAAGTGCTAGAATTATAGGCATGTGGTACCACAACTGGCTTTCAAAGTATGACTTACCTACAACAAAATGACCAATCATAATTATGTATTTTTCTTAAATATAACCACTTAAGTTGTATAGGTTAAGCTTCAGGCTCCTAGAACTATCCAGCTAACTTTCTTGCATTTCTCCATTGAATTAAGAAATAAGTCAGCATAGAAAAACATTTAAAAGGGAAATATTAAGAACTAAAAGTTTTCTGAGTGATATCAAAACTGTAAGACATATTAATAGTCTAAACAATCTTAGTATATTTATAAAATCTAGTATAAGTGTAAAAAATGCTGAAAAAGAAAAATAATATAAAAATTGGTTATTATAGATTATAAATATTCCATCATTTCCATAAAATGTGGTATGAAGTAAAAGAGATATAAAAGGGTCTACCTTTCTGATATTCCATAACTTTGTATTTAGAGTTTGTTTGTGATGGCATGTTTTTTGCTGATTAATATAAAGTGGGCATAATATTCTAAATATATAATAACTTCCCATAAGAATGGACACTAGCTGTAACAATATGTATGGTCACCCTGGTACATATAGAAAAAAATAGTATTTTGAAGATAAATGATAATTATTGGAAGAAAAAATAGGAAATTTTTAAAAGAGAATTTTTCTATCTTCAGTTAACAGGCAATCATTCTTCAGTGAAAATATTGGATTTGGGGAAATAAGTATTCAGGGGATAAGTTCCTATCTTTGCCTTGGCAAACATAGATATGGGGACCCATTGTCTCCTACACTGTGTTGTTAGAATGCCAGTGCTTCAAACATAACAGATGCAAAGCTCCTGATGCCTTCAACAGTAGTTTCAAAGACAGCAGTGGCAGCAAATTTCTGTGAACTTTTGAAGGGCTGAACTCCATCTACAGTTTCTTTCCTTTCTTCCTTCCAGAAATGAAAGCAAAGCCTTTCTGAAAACATCCTCCTCATCATCTGGCATTGCCTTGACTTTGTTCTTTTCAAGTTCATTGATGTAAAAAAAAAAAAAAAAGTATTTGCTAAAATAGACAAATCCCAAAACAAAACCCCCAACAAACCAAAAGCACCCAAACCCAGTACAATGCCACTCTTTCCTGGGAAATGTTAACAGAGTTATGTGTGTATTATATTGAAAGTGTGGAAATTATAATTGGACAAGTAGTGAAACTCAGACTTGGAACTTTGAAATAGTTATTTTCTATGCAAGGTACAAATTTTAATATATAGGCCCCCTAAGTTCCATATTATGTCCCATTATTTGTTAGTGATCATGGGAAACACAACTCTACAGCTTATCTTTCAGGAATCTCAGGTCTGTATTTTATCATTTGTAGGTTTTTCATGTCCCCATTATTAATCTATCTGAATATCACATGGGGTTATTGCTCTGTTTTAAACTGAATTATGAACTGTAGCAATTGAGTTCCAGTTTGCTAGCTGGTATAGGTGTGTGTGTGTGTGTGTGTGTGTGTGTGTGTCCTATGTCTGTCCCTGATGTATAATATTTTCCAGTGACTTAAGAGTGTGATGGTAAGGCAAATGTTTTCAGCATCCAAAAGAAATTTTTCATGGGCCTGTCACTTTTTTGGCTTTAGCTTAGGAATAGTTTAGTTCAGTTGCTTGGGTACAGTTGATTGAATACAGTTGCAACAACTAATCAAAATCTGTTATGAGTTAGGGGCCCTTTACATTTGTCCTCTTTTGTCTACAATAGGAGGTTATTATTTTGGTCCCAGAGTTTAGCACCTGTACAAATCCTTTCATGATCTGAAGCCCTGGCTAATGATGAGGGAGGCACCCCTCATCAGAGGAGAGGAGGTAAGGGGAAAGTAAAAAAAGAATGAAGATGTGTTATGTACATGTATCAACTCTCCATGATGAATGTAATAGTTATGTAATGCAAACATGTACTAATTTTTAAAATCCAAATTGAAAAGAAAAGAATACTAAGTCACTTTAAACTGAAGGATGATCTATTAAAAATACAATAGTTTGGAACAAGGTAACATGAACAGATTCCTTCTCTTGCCTTGTTGAACATAGGTAATGCTCACTAGCCATTGTATCTTTGTTGGAAAGATCCCAGCATTGGGAATGAGTGGATGATGATGAGTGAGTGATATATACAAAGCTGAAGTGAATCTGTGCATTTTTCACATAGACATCGATTTTACTTTCTGTCAGTAGATTTGCTACTAATGGTTGGGTTTCAGCACTGGAGATCACAGTAGGAAGATGGAGACTCAGAGAAGTTCAGGGTCAGGGTATTTCTTGTATCACCCTCTGGCCTGCCAGGTTGGGGAAGATTGGCTTGTTCTCTGCTAAAGGCCATAGCTTCTGTTATGTTCTTGCTGCCATTATTTCAACATTCAGAAGTGTCTTACACCATTTCTTATGAGTTTCTCCTGGCTGTGCCTTCCAATTCAAGTCCAGAGATTAATAAACAAATCTCACTTCATTATATTCATTTTATTCCTGTTCAATCAGGGCATGTGAGTCTGCTGCATAGTAGGATTTTATTAAAATTCTACATATTGACTCACTTGCATGGAGGAGGTTCAGGAATGTCCCTTAATAAATGGTAATATCCTTTTCTAAATTCAATCTTCATGAACCTAAATGCTAACTTTATCAGTAGTCCTACAAACCAGGCCTTGGAAACAGGGCAGAAGAGTGGAAGCTAAAGAGAGGTCTGCAGGAGAGAAGCTGGAAAGATATATCTCTCCTCTCACCTTTGACAAGCTTCTCTAATTCTTACTTGAAGGCCACATGTTCTGACCCTTGATATTTCTATTTTAATAGTTTACAGTGCTTCCTTTTAACATTCACCACTGTTCATTCATTTAACAGATGTAATCTGAAATATGGCTGCCCCAATTTAGATGTGCTGTATTTGAGAAACATTTTGAAGAATGCACCATTAAGTGATTTTGTTGCTCTGTGAACATCATGGAGTGTACTCATACAAACCTGGATACTGTAGCCTGCTATACATCTAGGCTATGCTATGTACATATTATGTATACAGAAGAGCCTATTGTTCCTGAGGCCATGATTAACACACAACATGGGATTAAATCAAACAAGAGAAAATGATGTCATCAAGAGGCATAGTCAACATAGAAGAAAGATGAACAAGACTGATGCTACTATACTGGCTTAAAGTGAACTTTTTAAAAAATAAGTGAGCATATACTAATGTAATAAATATATAAACCAGCAACATAATCATTTATTGTCATTACCACACATTGTGTACTATACATAATTGTATGTGCTATACTTTAACTCATCTGGCAGCACACTAGATTGGTTTATGACAACATCACCACAAACAGGTAAGTAATGCATGGTGCTATGACACTGTGATGACTACAATGTCATAGATTACACGAATTTTTCAGCTCCATTATAATCTCATGGACCACCATGGTATAAGTGGTTCATTACTGACCATGTGTTATGCAGCACATGCTGTATTTATTTATTTATTTTCAGTACATGTTTTGGCAAAGTGAGCACTATTTATTTATTTTTAATTAATTTTATTGGTATATTTTTGCCATACATAATGACACATTCATCATAGGGAATTTGAATCTGTACATAATATATCTTAATTTTTCCCCATTCCCTTCCCTCCCTTCAACCTTTCTTCCCTTCCTCATTTTCAAAGCTTTGTTTCCATTATTTTCCTTCCATTCTTCTTTTTTTAAATTTTTTTCTTAAATTCTTTTATTGGTATATTTCATTTCCATTCTGCTTTTTAAAATCCCTATTCCCTTCCCTTCCCCTACACCCTCTTTTGTTCCCCTTCCTGTTTAAACATTTTCTTTCTATTTCCCAATATCTATCCTCCATTTTCCTCCTTATTTACCCTTTGGCTTTCTCACACAAGAGAAACAGTGTCATATTTAAACACATGTGTCTGATTTATTTCACTTGAAATTATGTTCTCAAGGTACATCCATTTACCTAAAAATGTTTCAAATGTATCCTTCTTTATGACACAGTAGTACTCCATTATATACAAAAACCACATCTTCTTTGTTCATTCATCTGTTGCTTGGGCATATGGGCTTTTTTCAAGATTTAGCTGTTATACATCATGCTGCTATAAACATGGGTATGCATATATCACTGTAGTATTATGCTTTTAATTCTTTTGGGAAGATATTTAGATGGGGAATGACTGGGTCAAATGGAACCTCTAGTTTTAGTTTTTCTGGGAGTCTCTATATAGATTTTCATAGTGGTTGTACCAATTTACACTCCTACAAAAAGTAGAGACGTGTTGCTTTTTCCCCACACACCCTCTCCAGCATTTGTTATTGGTTGATTTCTTCATGATACTCATTCTCTCTGGAGTGAGATGTAATCTCAATGTTGTTTTAATTTGCAATTCATGAATAACCAGTAATATTGAACATTTTTTCATATATATATATATATTTGCTGCTTGTACTTCATCTGAGAAGTGTCTATTCATTTTACATGCCTGTTTTTGGATTGGATCTTTAAATTGGTGGGTCTGTTTTATTTTAGTTCTTATTATATTCTAGACATTAGTCCTTTGTCTGAGGAATAGGTGGTAAAGTTTTTTTCCCATGCTGTGGATTCTCTCTTCACTCTGTTGGTAGTTTCTTTTGCTGTGTAAAAGCTCTTCATTTATTTATTTATTTATTTAATTAGGTACCGGGGATTGAACTCAGGACCTTGAGCTTGAGAGGCAGTCTTTGCCTACATCTGTATCTTCAAGAGTTTTACCTATTTTATCTTCCGGCAGATTAACTATTTTTGTTTTAATATTTAGATCTTTGATCCATTTTGATTTTAGTTTAGTGCATGGTGAGATATAAGGGTCTAAGTGTAATCTTTAGTATGTGGAAAGCCAGTTTTCCCAGCACCATTTATTAAAGAGGCTGTCTCTAGCCTCTGTAGATGTTTGGCCCCTTTGTGAAATAGGTAGCTGAGTGTCTTTGGAGTTGTTTCTGCATCTTCTGTTCCACTGATCCTCATGTATGGGGTTTTTTTGTTTGGGTTTTTTTGTTTGTTTGTTTTTTGGTTTTTTGCCAATACCATGCTGTTTTTATCATGGTAATATGGCTGTATTTAAAACATAAATTTCTACAATTATTATATTGTGGCCTTTCACTCTCTTTCTCCTCTGCTTCATCTTTATACTCCTCTCTATGCCAAATGCAATGATAGAAGAATATAAGCAACAGTGCATATTGACAGGAGTCTCTTCTAACATGTGCAAGAAGACTTGTGTGGGTAAAGCTTAGTCTCCGTGTGCTATTTGTTTTGAATTAAACTTTAATGATTGAACCCCTGAGTTGTCTCTTTTGGCAAATTCAGACATTTGTTGAGTAAAATTGTCTTGATTCACTACCAATTTTGGCTTTGCCAAAAGTAATTTTTTTTTTTTTTTTTTGGTACCGGGGATTAAGCACAGGACCTTGCCCTTGCAAGGCAGGCAGCGGCACCACTGAGCTAAATCCCTGGCCCTCTAAAAGTAATTTTTATTTTTTGGAACCTCTTCAATTTATAGCTTCTAATTATAAATATGGCTTTATTCAAGTCATTTATAAACCACTTCCACAAACAATTTCCCTCAAATCTACCAAGTTTGAGCAATGGTCTTTATAAGTCACTCACAAGGGGAATTTTTGAAAGTACAGATATCACAAAGTTAAACAAGCAAAATAAACCTCCATAAACAAATACACCTTTTGGTCCTGTCAGTGATGTTCAGAACATGTCTTCTTCACAATAACATGGCATCAGCAGTTTTTGCCTAAAACAAATATAGCAGATTTCCCCTTCTTGCTTTTTCTTCCTTTCCTTATATAATTGTCAACTTAGAAATTATTATTGAATTTTACCACCAACAGCAGTTATACAGTATTTTGTACATAAATCCAGGATGTTTTTCCTTTTCTTATTTTTTAGGACTCTAATTAGGTGAATGAACAGCCCCTCCCTTCTTTGATTGATTTTTTTTTTCTTCCTCTCAATAATCTCTGAATTAAAAGCAGGGCAATTGATTTTTTTCAGCTGTCTTCATTATGTTAGTTGAAGAGATCTGATGTTTGTAACACATACCATGATTTCCCCCTTAATTCAGAATATTTGATAGGATGTAATAGCACAATTAGCAAAATCTAGGCCAAAGCAAAATGTTTACAAAGGCATGAAAGCTTCATAATTATTCCATCCTCAAGTGAACACAGTATTGATTAAAATCTTGGCCTCTTTGGGAAAATACTACCATTTGTTGAATTTCACCAAATCATCTCAGTTGCATGGATTGGTGACAAATGTTGACTGTAATGGGATCTGTAGTTTTTTAAAAATATACAAATTGAAAAATAATAAAATGATTATCCTCTAGTTGCATAGTATTTTAAGCGTTAAGACTCATTAACTAGATAATATATATCGCATCTTATGGGTGTGAAAGGAGAATGCTAATACAGTACTAGTATTTTCAAATAGGAAAGCATAGGCATTCAGCAATACTGTTGTATGATATAATTTACCTAATATTATAAAGCTAATCATAACTATTAAAGTATAATCTTTATACTCTGTATCTTCACCTCTGTTCATTAACAAAAATTATTCTGAAGACTGTGGACATAAATACTTAAGAGTCTATACAACATGTAATTTTGACGGTCAAATGTTTCAAAATCTTTCATATACTCATGAGGTTTACCAATGTTAGAGAAAAAAAGACAACTTTTTGAATCCAAAATGCAAGAAAAATAGTTTCATGGGATGAGCATCTTCAAAGAAACAGAGGTTATAAGGCATTGCAGTAAGACATTGCTCTGCTTATAAAAAAACGTGCATAAAACAAGGAAGCCATTGTGGCTGATAATGTTTCCAAAGATTACTGTGCCAGTGTGTATCTAATCCCATATGCTCTTTTTATTGTGCTGCACCAGTATTGCCTTCATGAGAGGTGGGAACTATTTTCTCTCTTTGAACTTGAGTGAATCTTTCTAACTACCTCAACTAACAGAATGTGATAGACCTGACACTGTATGACTTCTGAAGCCAGAATCTAGCAAAGTATTCAATTCTGTCTGACTTTTTCTTGCTTAATCAGGACATGTGCCTCTTTGGAATTCATACCGTGTTGTGAGGAAGTACAGGTAACATGAAGAGGCCACATACAGGAATTCTGTCTAAAAGCTCCAGCTAACAGTGAGGCTGACAGCAAGAATCAACTAACATTTTTATGGATGAAGGAATTTTCAGATGATTCCAACTGTAGCCTTTAAGCCACCCTGGCTGACATCAAGTTGGGTAAAATGAGTTATCTTCATTGAGTTAAACCTAAATTGCTGATTCATGGGCAAAATAAATGTTACCATTGTTTTAGGCTTCTAAATTTTGGAGTAATTTTTTTTGATACCTGTAGACAACTGAAGTAACCTCCAGTGAGATAGTTCTTTAATACTTCAAAAATTATACTGTTCATGTAATATGAGTCCCATTGGATTTGGTGGAACTAATGTTCCATAATTCTGCCTGGTGTACTTAGCACATCTCACCTTTTGATGAATATAAAGTTTACTTTTTGTGATTGCCTTAGGAATACAAGTAAGTGAGACCACTTCAGAAAAAGAAGCAGCCAGAGAATTATTGCTGTATGATTTTCCTGAGTCTTCAGAACTAGAAAAAAATAATCAGCTTGCCCATAAATGATTCCATTAGTTCTGCTCTTGAAAGAACATCTTCACAGTTGGCAACATAATACTTACAGTGAAGTAAGAGTAATTCAGGTCTTACCTTGATCCATCTCTGTAATTCTAGTAAAAATAATGTTTGGAGTGTAGATGAGAAAGCAATCTATAGACATAATAGTACTATAACTAAATTATATTTTTATTTATTGAGAAAACTTGTAGGTAGGTTAGAAACATTTAGTTGTGGCAAGTTTGGAATTACTTTCCCAGCTGTAACTCAGCACGATGACTCCTATTGTTGACCATAGAGTAAGAGAAGGAGATGGAAAAATCTGTCAAGGCATGTCAGCCAACTCTGTATGGAAATATTTTTATTAGCTCAGAGGTCAGCATCACCATTTTAATGTGACTTTCTACAATTTTAGCAGCTTGGATAAGGTTTCTGTCGACAAAACCCATAAGCTATATTAAGGTAAATTGTTTACAACAAATCTATATGGTATAACTAGCAGCTGTTGCTGAAAGATTTTTATTTGGGGTTATTTCCAGATCTTTAAAGATTCTATGTCAATAACATGGTTTTTCCTTTGATCCTAAGAAATCCTTATGGACTACTGAGTAAATGCAATCTTTTAGAATAGGGAGAGTCTGATGTGCAGCAATGTGATAAGCCATTTTAACATCTGAATCAATTGCAGCTTAACAGACAAAGATTCCAGTCAAAGCTACCACAAATATTCTCTGAAAGTGCTATGAGAAGGTGGCCAAGTCCTTGTAACAGCCATTTGATAGAAGAAAAAGGCAGCAAATACTCAAGAACATGGATGGATCTGGATCCACGGTTTCTGGGTTCAAATTCTGTCATTGATCCCATTGTTTGACCCTAGGACAGGATACTTAGTCTTTCTTTACCTAGGTTTCCTTATTCTAAAATGAAAATGATAAACTTGTTGAAAAGGATAAAATTAGCACATGCAGAGCACACACAGCAGTGCTTGGTATGTAATCAGTGCGCAGTAACTCTCAGTTATTATTATCATTTACTGATTAAATTGTTGAGTATCTTAATTGCTGGAAGATTTCCACTTGTCCACCATTATAAAATATTTTGGGGTTCTGAGCAGATAGTCATCCAACTTGTTCAGGCAGAAGATATGTTTTGAGCACATTTTTTAACATCAACACTTTTTCTGGAAGAGCACAATCTTTCCAGGCATTTCTTGAAATAGTTCTAAACATCAACACTAAATAACACTCTTTTTTTTTGGTACCAGGGATCGAACTCAGGTCCTTGCACTTGCCGGGCAGGTGGCGGAACCACTGAGTTAAATCCCTGGCCAATATTCTTTTAATTACATCCTACACAAGTAGACAACACACCAACAACTGAATTGTGGCACAGCGTTGCATAGTGACGTAATTAGTGATCAAAGATTGCAAGAAGAGTTTCAAACAAGGCTTATATTGTGTTGGTGAAAACTGAGAATGCAATTGGAAGAACTCTTGACTTCAGAAGGAGCATATACGGGAGAGGAAACTTTCAGAACATTTGGTTTTCTTTCTATGTGTAGCTCCCTTACCAAAAGCTTAAGAATCAAAGGCAAAAACATTGTGGCTTACATTCAACCTAAGAAACTCATTCTGACTGGGATCCCAGAAAGTAGTACTGTATTATGCTGAGACCAGCTCCATAGATTTTTTTTCCCAGCAAGATATAAAGTGGTGGATAATGTCAGGTTTGGGGGGAAGAAAAACAGTAGAAAGTGCAAAGCCCTGGGGAAGTTTAGTTTGCTTAGTTTCACATCGTATATGGCATTATGCAACATATTTCAGCTGATACAATGCTGACAGCAGGGCTGGAGTCACCCAAGAAAGTTTCTGTGGAAATTCACATCCCAAAACTTCCCCCTATCCTTTAGATACCTGCTATATTTTTTTATGAGGCTGTCATTATTTTCCTCAGTTGAAAACAATATATTTTACTATGATCAGAAGTTACAGAATCTTTGTGAAGATGATTTTTCTGTGAATTGGGTTCTTTTTTTTTTTTTTTTTTGCCATGGTTCACATATTGCTGAAGTATGAACACTTTTTGCTAGTCATTTCTGTTTTACTCTCAGATATTCCCTCTCTGTCTCTATATTGGGGAGCTACATTTCTCAGGTTTCTTTGACTCTGACTTTTGGATAGATTTGATCAGTAGAAGGCACAGACAAGAGATAAGGGAAAGAAGGAAAGGAGAAGATAAGTATTCTCCTTCTCTTGTGCTTAGAGCAACATGGGGATATGTTTCCTCCAGGACCCTAATCCCCATCTGGTGGACTGTCTGCCATGTTTCCACTCTGCATTGGGCTTTAGTTGTGGGACTTCTGCATCACTGACTTCACAGATATCCTGCCGTAAACTACTTCTGTCAGAAACATTTACTTTCTACTTTTGACTGGACCTAGACCGATAACACACTTGGAGAATTCTTGCAAGTTCTCTGAAAGAAATGACTAAAATGTTAGAAAATTCCAAGATTCCAAGGGTTACAGAAATCCTAAGTGCTACAAGTGAAATGATTTCTGGATCACTCATGATTGTTTGAGCATCTACAATGATGCCATTAATGATCAGCTATTAATAGGCATATAGACAAGGTCAATCTTTGCAAAGACCTTATCCTCACTAGGGAGGATTATGTATTATCACTGCATATGAAGATTTCTTAAGGACTTTTTCACAGTCTTTTTATAGTTTTGACAGAATTAACACAAAGTATTAGTTACAGTATAAGTTACAGTACTAGCCTTGTTCTTAATATTTGCAATTTATTTTCAATGTTACCTAGGTTAGCCAGAAACTCAAATATCTTCTATATATTTTTCCTGAATACAAAAAAAGTTCATTTCTAACTTGGAATGCATTGCTGCAGTAGCAGGATGTAAATTGGCACAGGAATGATTTTTTTGAGTAGCTTTAGGTTTGCAGAACAATTAGATAGAAAGTATAGAGAATTTCCATATGCCCTCTGACACCGACTCCTGCTTCCCAGTTTCTCTGTCATTGAAATCTTGCATTCGTATGGTGTATTTGTTATAAGAGATGAGCCAATATTAATAAATTATGACTAACCAAAGTTCATAGTCTGCATTAAGGGTCGCCCTGTGTATTGTACATCCAATGAGGTAAAATTCCATGTATTTTGACAAATACATGAGTATCATATAAAATAGTTTCACTTCCACAAAACCCTCTGAATTCTACTCATCTCACTGAACAACACTGATCTACTTTCTGCATAGCTTTCTTCTTGTACAAAATGTCACTTGGTTAGAATCATACAATAAGTGATATTTTCACAGTGGTATCTTTCCCTTAAAATATATATTTAAGATTCTTCCATGTATTTTCAAGTTTTGATAACTTTTTTATCATGGAATAGTGTTTTGTTGCATGGATGTGCCATATTTCTTTAATCACTTACCTACTGAAGGATATCTTGGTTGCTTCTAGGTTTTGAATATGAATAAAGCTGCTATAAGTATATAGGTGTAGCTTTTAATGTAGATGTAGGTTTTCAGCTCATTTGAGTAAATACCAAGAATTCTATTTAAGAATGTTTAGTTTTGTGAGAAGCTGTCAAAATCTACCAAAGTGAATGCATCATTTTGCATTATCATTAGCAATGAAATTCCTGATGGTCCACATCCTTACCAGCATTTGGTGTTGCCAGTTTTTTAGATGTTAGCCATTCTAATAGGTGCACAGTGGCACCACATTGTTGATTTAATTTATGCTTTTAAAATGATTTATGATGTAGAACACTTTTATACGCTTGTTTGCCACCTGTACATCTTCACTTCCTTGGGGCTGGGGATTTAGCTCAGTGGTTCCGGTGCCTGCTTCGCAAGCGCAAGGACCTGAGTTCAATCCCTGATACCAAAAAAAAAAACAACAACAACAAAAAACTTTAAACATCTTCACTTCCTCTTCCTCTTTCCTCTTGTCCCCACTGCCCCTTCTTCTTTTTGTGCTGGAAATTCAGCCCAGGATCTTACAATCAAGCTACATCCCCAATCTTTTTTATTTTCTTGTTTTTGAGACAGGACCTCTCTAAATTGCAAAAAAAATTACCCAGACTGGACTCAAACTTTTGATCCTCCTTCCTAAAGCCCCCGGAATGCTGGGATTATGCTGTGTATATCTTTCTGTTAAGGTGTCTGTTAATATCTTTCACCTGATTTTTACTTGGTGTGGTTTTTTTCTTACGGTTGAACTTAACAATTCTTTGTGTATTTTGAATATCAGTATTTCATCAGGTATATGCTTTGCATGTATGCTTACTTTGTGACTTCTCATTTTATTAACAGGAATACTTTTTTAGGGAAATTTTTCATGATATCTTGGGAAATCTGTCATCATTTTGTTGAAGCTAGGGTTTTTCAATGGTTCTGAATACCTTGGAAATGTATCTCTAAGGTTTTGAGACAGTTACTACCTTCTAAAATATTTTGATGGCAAATGAAAATGTATCTATAGCCCACAACATAGCTTCTAGCAATATTAATTGTGTGGTTGTTATTATTATCTTGAAGAATTATAATTAGTGGCAATAGCAGTGAGGTGAAAGATTTTGGAGAGCATATCACAGAATGGACCCAACCATACTTCTAGATCATTTTTATAATATCAGTTCTCTTTTATTCTGCAACCCATCGCTCAACTCCCACCTATCAAATCCAACCCTGTCTGTTACTTCTCTATTGGAACTCTCTTGAGAAGTTCATGAGTGACCTAAAATATTAACTCTACTTCCCTTTCTTGTATATCTCTTTACTATCATCTTATCTTTTGCCACACTGTTTTATCCTAGATGTGGTTTATTATGGATTTTATTTTATTTTCTTTGAACTTGGTAGTAGCTACCTAAAGTATTTCACTGCCTTTGTCTTTCTTTTCCAATATACTCTCTATGCTGTCATGACATAGAAGACAACATAGCACAATGAAATCACACAGTGAAGCCAGTAAGACCTACATTCAAATCTCAGCTCCCACTTAGGTTATTTAATACAGGCCCTGAAGTTTCACATAACATCTCTCACATGTGTGTAATATAACTTGCATGGTTGTTATATGTCTGGAGTTATTTTTAGAATCAAGAATGAAAATACCTATATAGTTGGACATGGTATAAAGTTATTTCATTTTTTAAAAACTCAATTTAGTTATGAACACATCTCTCTTCTATTAGTTACAATATAAATTCCAATTTCTCTTTCTCACATGCCTGGTTTAACATAAGCTACTGTTTCTTTTCTGTCTTATTTTCTGCACTGCTATCCTATGCTCTGAAAAACCCAGACACACTTGTTTTTTCCTACATGTGGCTCTCATTTATGCCCACATGTGTTTGTACTCCATCTGCTTTGTCCTTTGCCTTTTTGTTTGAATGTCAGGCTTACAATTTATTCTTCAAGACCCTATTCTAATATAAACTTCTAGTTTTTTTGCCCTCATTATAATAGATTTTGAGCAGCTTATGCTATTAGAGTGGCTTCCAATTCTTGAAGAGTCTGGCCTCACGTCCTGAAATTTACCAGCACCCTGAGTCCTAGACTCCATTTCCAAAACAGATATAACCTGTAGAACCCAGTGGACAGCATGGAGCTGACTTTCTTATATTTTGTTAACCATGCTGTCAAAGGTATGGTATTATTATATTAAAAACAGAAATTGTCGGCAAAACATCTAGCTATGTTAATGCTTGGTACTTGTGGAGCTATGATATGATAAACACACCCATATCACTTAATGAAGCAAATGCAAATTTTACTACCTTTGGGGAAAACAATATGTGTATATGTATATGGAACCAATACTTAAAATATTTATGCTGGTGATTCTCTTTCTAAAAATCTATTTTAAAAAATACAAAAGTATAGGTGCACAGATTTATGCATAAGCATGTGTTGTTTTTCGGATCTAGAGTGTCCCCCAAACTCTCTTGTGCTCAGAGATGGGACTTTTGGAGGGCAGTTGGATCCTGGGGATGCTGCATTCATCGGTGAATTCATCCATAACTGAGTTTAGCAGCTAAGTGTATTGTTGAGAGGTGGGGCCTAGTCACAAAACATTTGTTGGTCGCTAAAGCAATGACCCGGAAGATGTATCTCTCTCTCTCTCTCTCTGATTCCTCTCTTCAGTCTGCTTCTTGGCCGAGACATGAGCAGCTGTCCTCTGCCAGGCTCTTCCACCATGTCCTGCCTGCCTTGGAACCAGCTGAACATGGACTGAAACTGCAAGTCTAAATAAACCTCTCCTCCTTTAAGTTGTGTGTCTCAAGTGTTCAAGTGACAAGAAAGTGACTAAAACAGCATGTTAATCATATATTTATGGTGAAAAGTCACATAAAATAAGGTTTTATTTATATATCCATGTAGTAGATATTATGTAGTCATTAAAATTTACATTTCTGAAGGGTTTATATTAAGATACAAACTCCTTATAATATTAAATAAAAAGCAGAATACAAAGACATAATTTCTATATGACCACAACTGTATTGAATATGTATATAGAAAAAAGGCTGGAAAGAAACACACTGATATGTTGATTATTATCAACATTAGTCAGGGTTAAATACTTGCTGTAATAAATAACCCCTAAATCTCTGCATCTTAAAATTAAAAGTTTACTGCTTGTGCATGTCACAGTTCACTGCAAGTTTGGAAGGTGGCTCTACTCCATGCAATTGTTTGGGAACTCAGCCTTCTTCCATCTTTTAGAGACAGAGTTCTTTTATGCATCCATTATGCAAATAATGGTTTCAGAACCATCATCTGAAATTAAAATATATAACTTCCATCCAAACACCATTGGCCAAATCTCAGTCACATCACCCCACCTAACTGCAAAATACTGGGAACCATGCTAGCAACAGAAGGAAAGGGAGCTTGAGTATTGGTAGCACTGGAAATGTCATCCTCATCTCTAAGAGAGGAGATCTAATAAATAATTTCTATTCCATTGCATGTGTCTGCATTTTCTAGTTTTCTCCCAGTTACTATGTTTTGAATGTGGATGACTCTTGTTTTTCTAAGATCTTGAGATGCATAATTAGGTTATTTATTTGGTAAAGCTCTGTTTTGCTAATGTAAGCATTTACAGCTTTAAAATTACCTCTTAGAACTGTGTTCCTTGTGTCCCCCAAGTTTTGTTATGCTGTTTTGCCATTGTCATTTAATTGTAGGAACTTTAAAAATTTCTTCCCTGATTTCTTTAGTGGTTCTTGATTATTCAGGGATATATTATTCAATACCCAAGTATTTGCTTAGTTTTGGTGGTCTCTTTTGCTGTTGATTTTTAGTTTCATTCTATTGCAATCTGATAGGATGGAAGAGATTATTTTGATTATTTTGTATTTATTTAAACATGCTTTATGGCATAAGATATGATTAACTTTGGAGAAAGTTCCATTGTCCTCTGAGACAAATGTATATTCTGCTTTTGTTGGATGGAATATTCTGTGGATAATTGTTGTGGATAATTAATTTATCCAATGGTATGGATCAACAATGATATTTCTTTGTTAAGTTTTTCTTGGTTGGCCTTTTGTGAGAATAGAGCATTAAAGTCTCCCACTATGATTGTATTTGTAGCTATCTGTCTTTTTATGTCAAGAAATTTTTGTTTTATGAAATTGGGTGTGCCAATTGGTTCATATATACGACAATTGTTATTTCTTCCTATTGAATTGTTTCCTTTACCAATGTGTAGTGACTTCCTTTATCTCTTCTGATCAGTTTTGGCTTGAAGTTCACTTTACCAGAAGTTAGGATAGCTACTTTCGCTTGCTTTTAGGCTATAGTTACACGGAGTATGATTTCCCAACCTTTCTTTTCAGTTATGTGGTTTTTGCACAATGAAGTATGTCTCTTGCCAATAACATACAGTTTAGTTTTGTTTTTTGAACCAATCTGCCAGAAGAAATCCTTACCATGGAATTGCAAGGAGAGAATAATTACTGATGATATCTACATACAAAGAACCAATCATATATTGACATATAATTAAGAGCTAGTTTAGCAAGTTTTCTACTCTTTGCATAACCCAGAAATAAAGAATTAATAATAGCAGAGAAAGGGCTGAGAAATAGCAGAAGATACAAGAAAAAAAAGAATTTTAAAAATTAGAAAAATTGAGAACAGGAAGAGACTAAAAATCAAAAGCAGACAAAAGCGACTAGTTTTTGTTATTATTTTTATACCCATAAAGAAGAGGGGAATAAGAGGTAGTTTAAAAGGATACAGAGCCCAGCAAGCAGCAGTGTGTGCAGCAGTGCAGTGCAGCTGCAGACAGATCCGGCCAGGGCCGCACCCTGACCCCAGCCACAAGCCAAAGGCAAAGTTGGAAAAGAGCTACATATGCACACAAGCATCAGCCAGAGGCCCACCCCAATACCATCATTAATTGCTCAGATCTCAGCGAGCAGTGGTATGGACCAAAGAAGCTCAGCTTCAGGCAGGTCTATCTAGGCACCCCCCGCAACTACTTGGGCACATAAGGCCAAGCCAAGGGCCTACCTGGAAAAGAGCTGCACAGGCACACAGGCAAGAACCAGAGCCTCACCCTGACACCATCGGTAAGTGCATGGAGACCCTTGCTAGAAGCCTGCTCAGACATCAGGGATTGGGGTGCACAGTCCACAGCCAACAGCTCTCCAAGACAACAGTTACGTAGGCAGCAAGCCCTCACCAGAGGCACTCCTAGATAGCATCCCAAGTATGCATAGGCCCCAGCCAGAAGCCCACCCAGACAACAGGTCACTCAGGGATCCAGAAGGCAACCATTCTGAACCCAGGAATTGGTGCACTGGTGAGCAGTAGAGGTAAGGCCTCTTGGTGGCTTGCTGAGAATTAAAGACAACTAAGTGAGCAAAAAGTTGCCTCAACAAAGCCACAGAAGGCTGCATCTGTTTAAATGAGAAGACATGTAAATAAGTCTCAAATCCAGACTTCCAGATCTCCTAAGTCAACACCAAAGGGCAATGAGATGGAACAATCTGATACTCAACAACCTGGACTCCCTGAACTGGCAACAAAAGAGGATCTGGAAAAAATGAAATCAGAAATAATTTCTCAGATATCAGCAGAGATTGTGTCCATAGTGCAAGACAGGATTAATAAATCTAGAGAGGACACAGTTAGAAAAATAGAGGAGCTGAGGAATACAATGGAATCCCAACATAGGAAATGAATGGAATCCATAAAACAGATGCAAACATATCCAGGAGATTAAAAACCATTGAAAGTTTATGCAGCAGAATGAGCCAGTGTGAGGACAGAAATTCAGATATAGAAGATAAGATTGGAATTAGTGATCAGGAAATGAAAAATTTCTTTAAAATAGTAAGGGACCATGAGAAATCAATCCACCAGCTGCTAGATGATGCAAAGAAGAATAACATAAGACTGATCGGAGTCAATGAAGAAACAGGAGAGAGTGAACACAACATAGAAAAAAACTGTTCACAGCAGTGATGGCAGAAAACTTCCCAAGCGGGGGAAAAGAACTTGACATACAGATAAGTGAGACATATAGGACTCCAGCTAGCCTTGATTAAAAAAAAAAAAAGCTACACATAGGCATATAATACTTAAGATTCCAGAAACCCAACAGAAGAACAAAATTCTACAAGCAGTTAGAGAAAAGAAACAAATCACACACAAAGGAAAGCCCATCAGAATCACAGCAAACTTCTCAACACAAACCCTCAAAGCAAGAAGAGCTTGGAGTGATGTATGTATTGCAAGCCCTAAAGGAAAACAGTCTCCAACTCAGATTGATGTACCCTGCAAAAAAACTATCTTTCAAAATTGATGGAGAAATAAGATACTTTCATGACAAAGAGCACCTTAGGACCTGCATGAATACCAAACCAGTACTCCAAAAGATTTTAGACAATATCCTAGGAATAGACAACAAGGATCACAATGCCAGGAACCCCAGCAGAATGAATCCATCGGGCACGACAAGAAATTAAGCACAAGGGGTGAGAAGCTAACAAAAATAGAAAGTCATACTTTCATACAATAAGGATAAGTCAATACATATCAGTTATAACCATCAATGTTAATGGTCTCAATTCACCAATCAAAAGAAATAGAGTGGCAGAATGGGTCAAGAGGCAAAATCTAACAATATGCTGCATACAAGAAACACACTTAATTCAAACAGAAACTCATAGCCTGAAAGTTAAAGGGTGGAAAACAATACTCCATGTGACAGGAATCCCCCCAAACGGAGGAGTAGCTATCCTCTTTGCATATCAAATGGATTTCAAACCAACACTGATTAAGAGAGACAAAGAAGGACACTACATCTTTGTAAAGGAAACAATCCAAGAGGAAGAGATGACAATCATAAACATATGTGCACCAAACACTAGTGCACCCTACTATATAAAACAAATTTTAACGGACATTAAAAATCAAATAAGCATTAATACGATAGTAGTGGGTGACCTCAATACCACAGTATCACAACTAGATAGATCAACCAGACAAAAAATAAACAACAAAATACTAGAACTCAAAAAATTCTTGAACAAATGAATTTAACAGATGTTTACAGAGTGTTTCAACTCACATAATCAAAATACACATGGTTTTTGGCTGCACATGGGTCTTTCTCCAAAATAGATCACATACTCGCTCATAGAACATGTTTAAGTAAGAGCAAAGGAATTGAAGGTATCCCCTGTATATTATCAGACCATAGTGCGATGAAATTGGAGATCCATAGCAAAAGAAACCTCAAAAACTTCATAAATGTATGGAAATTGAACAACAGACTTCTGAAAAACCAATGGGTCACAGAGGAAATTAAAGAAGAAATGAGACAGTTTCTACAAGTAAATGACAATGTCGATACAACACATTGGAATCTATGTGACACAATGAAAGCAGTCTTACAAGGGAATTTCATAGCAGTGAATACTCATATTAGAAAAACAGAGCAAGCTCAAATAAATAAACTGATGCTGTACCTCAAGCTTCTAGAAAAAGAAGAGCAGGACAAACCTAAAGCTCATGCAAGGAATAAAATTATAAAGATCAGAGCAGAAAAGTGTTGGTTCTTCAAAAGAATAAACAAAATTGACAAACCTTCAGCCAACCTTACCAAAAAAAA
>NW_004624765.1:561587-606972 GCF_000247695.1 Heterocephalus glaber | reverse complement strand
AAGTCTGCTGTGATTCTGATGGGCTTTCCTTTGTATGTGATTTGTTTCTTTTCTCTAACTGCTTGTAGAACTTTGTTATTCTGTTAGGTTTCTGGAATCTTAACAATTATATGCCTATGTGTAGATTTTTGTGGATCATGGCTAATTGGAGTCCTATATGCCTCATTTATCTGTATATCAAGTTCTTTTCCCCTGCTTGGGAAGTTTTCTGCCGTCACTTCTGTGAACAGTTTTTTATGTCATCTGCACTCTCTCTTGTTTCTTCATTGACTGATATCAGTCTTATGTTATTCTTCTTTGCATTGTCTAGCAGCTGGTGGATTGACTTCTCATGTTTCCTTACTATTTTAAACCAATTTTTCTTTCCTGGTCACTAATTGCAATCTTATCTTCTATATCTGAAATTCTCCCCTCACATTGGCTCGTTCTGTTGTGTAAACTTTCAGTGGTGTTTTTAATCTCCTGGATATCTGTTTGCATCTGTTTTTATGGATTTCATTTGTTTCCTATGTTGTGATTCCATCATGTTCCTCAGCTCCTCTATTTTTTTATCTGTGTCCTCTCTAGATTTATTAACCATGTCTTGGACTATGGACACAATCTCTGCTGATATCTGAGAAATTATTTCTGATTTCATTTTTTCCAGATCCTCTTTTGTTGCCAGTTCAGGGAGTCCAGGTTGTTGAGTATCAAATTGTTACATCTTGTTGTTCTTTGGGGTTGCCTTAGGTGATCTGGAAGTCTGGTTTTGAGGCTTTTTTATGTGTTTTCTCATTTCAAAGGGGAAGTAGGGGGGAGGATGTGTGCTGCTCGTGCCCGGACAGCTCACCTCCTCAGCGCTTGGGTCTGTGGTATGGTGGCCCAGAACATTCACCTCCTCTGCGCTGGGGGCAGCTCTGCTCCTCTCTAATTAATTTTCTAACAGAGTACTTAAAAACATTTTGCTATATCCTATGAAATAAGAAAAGAGGAAATGAAAGGCTTCTTGTAATCTATGCTCTACTGAAATATGCATGGCTAGCTCTAAATAAAGATAATGAGGTTCTTTTTTTAAAGCAAAACATTTATTGGAACATTTTAGATATATTTAATGATAATATTCATTTGCAGGAGTCTGCAGTATTGCGTATGCCCAAAGCAGACTGTCAGCAGTGCAGGCTATAAAGAGTTAATCCCTCAAAAAAAAAAAAAAAAGACTTAATCCCTCAATTGACTTGTTTATTGAAGTAAGTTCAGCCAAAGCCTCTGTGCCAAGGTCAGAGTAACTTGTACCCAAATTCCATTCCCACAACTAGAACCTTAACTAGAAGGACAATGTTCTAATTGCAACCACATACTTTGTTTATTCTTTCCCTTATTTGAGAATGCTTTGTCTTGTCTTTTACAAGCTTTGCTTACATTAATTTCCATAGAAACATCATGACTTCACATAGTTCTTCACCTTCACTTGCACATAGTTCTGCCCTTGCACATAGCTCGCCTTTACCCCAATTGATTACCAATAAAATTCAGTGGCTTGGACTGGCCAGAGCCTTTGTCAGTTGCACCAGCATTAATCATTCTGGCACCTTGCTTTCTATTTCTCTTAGTTCTGTCTTTTAGTTTTTGTTTTTTGGTTTTTTCCTTGTTGTATACTGGGCAGGAGATTGGAGCCTACTGCAGAGGTTTTCAGTAACATTTCAGGGGTCCTGAGTATTCACTGTAGAGAATTTATACCTATAATGATATAACTTGCTTCTTATTTTGAGGTTCTCTTTTCACCAGTACCTCCTGGCCAGCTGGTTGCCTTCTTGCTTGTCAGAGCCCCACCTTTGTCCTTTGCCACTGGAATTGCATTTCTTTTAGGTAAACTTCCCACACTCCAGAATTTGATCCCTCTATGCTCTTTCCTGTTTTCTCAAAAACTCATTAAATGATTCATCTGTTAAACTATTCAATCTGTTAAACTAATTGTGTAAAACTGTTAATGAGTGATGGAGGCTTTCAGGGCTTCTCCTTCCAGATACCACTGTCTGCAAAGATGCCTTAATGCAAATGAATGACTCTGTAGCCAGAAGCCCCACTAGAAGAGAAATTTTTAATTTAGAGTATGTTTTGGGTATCTTGGTTTCTCTGCCAAGATGAAAAAATAGATCCAGAAAAGTGTGACTCACAACTGGATTTGAACCCAGGCACTCTGACCCCAGGTTCTGCAGGCTTTTGTTATTACCTTTGTTTACTCCAACTATTTATGTTGAAAAATTTCAAGCTTCTAGAAAAATAGAAAGAGTAGTACAATGAGCATCCATTTAACCTTTACCTAAATTCACTGAATGTTAATAATTTGTCACAATTTATCTTTATATGTGTGTGCATGTGTTTATGCAGTCATGTGCTGCATAACAATATTTCAGTCAATGATAAACCACACATATGATGATGGTCCCATAAGATTATATTGTCTAGTGATGTTGTAGCTGTCTTAGTCTGTATAAGTGTACTGTGATGTTTGTTCAACTATGTAATTGTCCAATAACACATTTCTTAGAATATATCACCACTGTTAAGTGGCACATGATTATATATATGTATACGTATATCTATGTCTCCATATCTATATGCAAAATAATTTGAAATTAAGTTACACACAAATTGAGCACAGGTATATTCTTCTATTGATGGTCAGACATTGCATTAGGTTGTCACATTGTTTTAGTTTCTATAATCTACAATAGTCATCCTGCTTTTTTGTTTTGAGATTTTGACATTTTTAAAGAAAGTAGGTTAGTTTTCTTGAAGGATCTTACACAATCTAGAGTAGTCTGGTTGTTGCCTTAAGATTAGGGGTAGGCAAGAGCTTTCTGAACAGAACCTCAATTACATAAGAAATGGCCTCAAGAATCAACAAATGAGATCATAGCAAATTAAAAAGCTTCTGCACAGCAAAAGAAATAAACAACAGAGTGAAGATACAACTTGCAAAGTAGGAGAAAAATTTTGTCAGCTATTCCTCAGAGGACTAATATCTAGACCATATAAAAGAACTAAAAAAAATTAAACACCCCCCAATATAAAAGATGGGGCAAAAATGGGCAGCTGAAATGAATAGACACTTCTTAGAAGTACAAATGGCCAATAAATATTTGAAAAAATGGTTAACATCTCTGCCATTACAGTAATGCAAATTAAAAGAATACTGAGATTCCATCTTACTCCAGAAAGAATGACTATTGTCAAGAAATCAAATAATAACAAATGCTGGGGAGACTTCAGGGAAAAGGGAACCTTTCTACATTTTTGGTGGGAATGTAAGCTAGTACAAACACTATGGAAACCAGTATAGAGATTCCTCAATAAATTAAAAATAGCCAGGCATTGTAGTGCATGGCTGTAATTCCTGAGGCAGGAGGATAGCTGTGAGTTTGAGGTCAGCCTAGCACACACAGTAAGTTCAAGAATAGCCTGGAGTACACAGTGAAGCCATCTCAAAAAACAAAACAAAACAAAAACCCTACTGAAGTGTTCCCTTCTAGGTATCTTCCCAAAAGAGTTAAGGACATCATATTGCAGTGATACATGCATACATTGTTAGATACATGCATACATTTTTAAGATTGGTAGATCTTAAAAGTGGCCTATAGGCCTATTAGCAGATGATGGATAAATAATATTTAGACACAATTGTGTACTGATATCTAGAGCAGGTGAGTTATATGTATATTCTAGATATCAATACACATTTGATGATTATATATACTTCAGTACTCTGTCATAGAAGGCATTTTACTTATCCTCACAGTAAGATATACAGGAAATAGGGCTGGGAATTTAGCTCAGTGGCACCGTGCCTGCCTCACAAGCACAAGGTCCTGAGTTCAATCCTTGGTACCAAAAAAAAAAGACATACAGGAAATAAATAAATGAGCAAAAAGATAATTTCAGTTGTTCATAAATTCTGTGAATAACATTAAGTACAATATTAAGACAGAGACTGATAATGGGGCATGCCAAGCTACTTTACATTGGAGATTAGACAGCCTTTGCTTTTGAATTGGAACCAGGAGCCAGCAGAAGAAAGCTGACCAGCCTGAGGTCCTAGTTAGCAGCCCCTCGCTCAGGCGATAGCCAGGGAAAGCCAGAGTGATGGGATGGGAGGGAAGAATACTCTACCTCCAGGGGAAAAGCAAAGGCTTCAATAAGGAGTTAGGGCTTTATTTTAAGTCACCAGAAGTCAGAGTTTTATCAGCAAGCAGTGTGACAGATGGCTTCTATTTTTCCAAGGTGACTGTAGTTGCTGTGTGGAGATAGCACGAGGTAAGCAGAGGCCAAATCAGGTAGATCTGTGTACTATAGGCTCAGACTCAAGCAGTCACAAAAGAGATGGGAGAGAGATGCAGGACACAGTGACTTAAAGACATCTGGAAAAAAATATACCACTTTTGCAATTTAATCAGCATCTTCTAGTTACAGAAAAATGAATTTTTCCTGGGTTAAAATTCATGAGAGATAAATTTTAAAATATTTTTCTGATTTTTGAAACAAACCTAAATTTATAGAAAAATTACAAACACAGTACAAAAATTTTCTTTCATTCTACATCCACTAAGAGGAAGTTGGTGCCAGGATAATCTTCCATACTTAACACCTGATAGTATGTGACCTACAAACAAGAGCATTCTTTTACATAACTGCAAGGTAACCATGAAAATCAGGAAACTAAATTGCTTTCTTACAATCTTTTATCTCAGATTCTATTCACATTTTGCCAATTATCTCAACAATGTTTTGCACAGAACATGACCTCGACAGTGCTGATTATAGGTCAATTATTTTGCACAATATTTCTTGACATAGATTTGTCTGATGTTTTTCCATGATTAGGTTTTCACTTTGTGTATCTTTGACACTAATACCAGGGGAGGGATGCTGTGCTCTCCTGACTACATTCTATCAAGTGGTGCATGATTTTTATTCATCTCTTTTCTGATGCTATTCACTTTAATCCCTTATTTAAGATACCATCTGCCAGGCTTCTTTGCTATAAGTTATTGCTTTCCCCTTTGCAGCTAATGTGCATTTTGTTGAGAGACACTTTCAAACTGTGAAAATATCCTGTTCTGTATCAAACTCTTCATTTATTAATTTAGGTATTTGCTTTAGTATGGACTCTTTCATGGATTCCCACTTGATGCAATAGCTTTTTGTTTTGTTTTCGTTTTTGGTTTGGTTTTTTTATTCAGTAGTTTATAACCTATTGCTATCACTATTTATGTTGATACTTAATTATTCTGGATCTGGTCATAGGAACCCCTTGGTGCTGGTTTCTGTGTCCTTTTGACATGTGCTCATCTGTTCTTGAGCACTTTCTTACTTTCTGGCACAAAAAGTATTTCAAATTTATCTTGTATTTTCACTGCTCTAGCTGTAAAATCAGCCACTTCTCAAAGGAACTTTAGTTCCTTTTAGTGGACAAAGGAAGATAGAAGTCAAAGTTTAAGTGTTGGGTGCTTGCTATCATTGGAATATTACACTTAGACTTTGTGGGCTAAGCTACAGGATACACAAACATTTGCACACATTTACTTCTGCTCATCTATCTGTGTATACATATATCAACCTAGAAAATCATATATTTACATATGTTCACACTAATACCTCAATTCCATTCTGACAACTTCAGGATTCAATCTAGATTTTTTTTCTCTTTCTATATTTTCATTCACCTTCTCTGAGAGTGAAAAAACTAGCTACAGTTATTTTAAATATATTTAATGATTTTTTTCAGTGTCCTTGTATGTGACCAGTATGCTGGTCCCTGCCTAATGAAAATACCCACCTCAACCTAGAATAGCAAAAGCAATTCTAGTCAACAGACATATGGCAGGGGGTATCACAATCCCCAACTTGAAACTATACTACAAAGTGACTGTGATAAATACAGCATTGTACTGGAAAAGAAACAGACCCAAGGAGCAGTGCAATAGATTAGAAGATGTAGAAACAACTCCAGACATACTCAGCTACCTCCTCTTTGACAAAGGAGTCAACAATCCTCACTGGAGGAAAGATAGCCTCTTTAATAAATGGTGCTGGAAAAACTAGATTTCAACTTGCCAAAGATTTAAACCCCTGTCTTTCACCATGCACTAAACTAAAATTGAAATGGATTAAAGATCTAAATATTAAAACAGAAACACTAAACTTGCTGGAAGATAAGTTAGGTAGAACTCTCAAAGACATTGACATAGGAAAAGATTTTATGAACGAATCCTCAGTAGCATAGGAACTAGCACAAAGAATCAACAACTGGGATCTCATCTTATTAAAAAGCTTCTGCACTGCAAGAGAAACCACCAACAGAGCTAAGAGACAACTTACAATGTGGGAAAAAACTTTACTAGCTGTTCCTCAAACAAAGGTCTACTATCTAGAATATATAAAGAAATAAAAAAATCAGACCCCTCAAATTTAAAGACCCAATTCAAAAATGGGCATCTGAAATGAACATTTCTCAGACAAAGAAGTAAATGCAGCTAATAAACACATGAAAAAATGTTCAACATCACTGGTCATTTGAGAGATGCAGATGAAAACAACACTGAGATTCCACCTCACCCCAGAAAGAATGGCTGCTATCAAGAAATCAACCAATAACAAATGCTGGTGGGGGTGTGGGGAAAAAGGAACCCTTCTTCATTGTTGGTGGGAGTGCAGACTGGTGCATCCACTGTGGAAATCAATATGGAGATTCCTCAAAAAGCTAGGATTAGAGGTCCCATTTGACTCAGGTATTCCTCTGCTGGGTATCTTCCCAAAAGAATTAAAAGAATCATACCACAGTGATATATGTGCACCCATGTTCATAGCAGCAGCTTGTAATAGCTAAAACTTGTAAACAGCCCAATAGCCCATCAACTGAAGACTGGATAAAGAAGATGTGGTTTTTTTATAAAATGGAGTACTACTCAGCCATAAAGAATGAGAGACTAGAGACATTTATAGCTAAATGGATGCACATTGAGGCCATACTCTTAAGTGAAATAAATAGGACACACATGTGTAAATACCAAACAGTTTCTCTGGTGTACAAAACTAAAAGTGTAAATAAGGATCAGAATGTATAATAGATAATGTGAAATAGGAAGAAAAGGTCTAAAGGGGTAGGGGAAGTGGGAGGGGTAGGGAAAAGGAAAGAGGGAAAGAAAAAAATATGAGAAAAGGAAAAACTAGAAACAAAGTCTTTGTAAATAGGGAAGGGTGGAGAAGGTGAAGGGAGGGCAGGGAAATGGGGAAAAAATAAGAACCAAGATGCATCATTTAAAGGTACAAGACCTCAATGATGAATGTAACTGTACTGTATACCTAAAATGTACCAATAAACTTAATGGAAAAAAATTCACCTCAATGTACTTCTATTCCAACACTCCACTTTAGGCATTTCCTACCTCACTTCCACCCTGCCACCTGCCCATGTGGGTGCTCTCCTCTGACACATGGATTTCAGTACCCTGTAACAAGTCACCTTGTGATATCAACTCTGACGTGGAGACTCCAGGAGCAAGCCACTGCTACAGTATCTCCACCACTGCCCTGCCTCACAAGTACAAGGTCCTGAGTTCGATCCCTGGTACCAAAAAAACCCCAAAACAACACTGAGATTCCATCTCACTCCAGAAAGAATGGCTGCTATCAAAAAATCATCCCATAACAAATGATGTATGGGCCGTGGGGAAAAATAAACCCTTCTCCACTGTTGGTGGGAGTGTAGACTGGTACAACCACTGTGGAAATCAGTGAGGAGATTTCTCAAAAACTAAAACTAGAAGTTCCATTTGATCCAGCTATTCCCCTTCTTGGTATCTTCCCAAAAGAATTAAAACCAACATACCATGGCGATATATGCACACCCATCTTTATAGCAGCACAGTTTGTAGTAGCTAAATCTTGGAAACAGACCAAATGCCCATCAACTGACAAGTAGATAAAAAAGATATAGCTATTTTTATATTGTAGAGTCCTACTCTGCCATGAAGAAGGATGAGCTTCAGACATTTATAGCTAAATGGATGGACCTTGAAACCATACTCCTAAGTGAAATAAATCAGATACACACGTTTAAACGCTTCATTGTTTCTCTCATGTGAGAAACTGGAAGTGGAAATAAGGCCTGAAATGTATAATAGTTGTTGGGAAATGGGAAAAAAAGTGTTCAAATGGGAAGGGGAACAAGGGAAGAGGGAGGAAGAAAGGAAAGAAGGGACGTGAAAATAGAAGGAAAAAATGGAAACAAAGCTTTTGTACATAGGGAGGGGAAGGGGTTTGAGGGGGGTGGGATAAAATAAATTTATTAAAAATAAATAAGTAAAATAATCATATTATATGAAGCTGGGCATGGTGACACATGCCAACTGTCAGCACTCAGAAGGCTGAAGCAGAAGGATCGAGACTAGCCTGGTTTACATAGCAGGTTCGAGGCTGGCCTGGACTACTCAGAACAAGACCTTGTGTAAAAAAAAAACCCCATATTATAAAACAACCAAATTGAGTTTAAAATAATTTTAAGCCAACAACATAAAATAAAACTTACAAAACTGAAGAGTATGCTGATTTAACTGAACAAAATGCTTACAATTTTTAAAACTATGGAGAAATAATACTACTTTCAACTAAACTTTAAAGAGATTTTACAGTTTTTTAGATGGCATTTACAAAATCTTCCAAAGCAGTGAATATGAAACATTGACCATTTTTATTTTCCAAGTAATGTGTTATGATTTTAAGAAAACATAGGAGCACTTTTGGAATGCTTGCGTATTTCCAGAGGATATCTTAGAGGAAAATAAATGTCAGCCTGATATAAAAAACTAAGCAGTTTCGGCACTGTTAAGGAGAAAAACACAAACACCTATTACTTTTATTAGCAATGAAATGAAATTTCACTTTTAGAATTAAAGTTTTTCTCTTTCTCTCTGTCAAGGTAAACACTACTGTCTTGCTTTCTGTGTGCTTTGCGTGTGTACAAACGCATTTGTAATGGCAGAAAAATATCCTCTCCAAATACATAAACAGTTCCAGGCACAATCAGAACAAGGAATATTTAGGAAAAGAACTTCATCTGTATTCCAGAGTTTTCTCTTATTCCCTGAAATAATTAAAATTTGGAAAATGGCTAAGGTATGAAAACAAAGGCAGAAGAAGAAAATTGTAACTTGAAAGTTATTTGTAGGTCAGTACAGAGAAGGATTATACTAATACTGTAGTTATTATTCGGAAAATTCTTATTTAGTAATTAAACTCATATTCTTCAGGTCTTTTTGGTTCTAAAATTGGGAAAAAAAGAAATTCACTATATAAAGAATGTTACCATAAATCTCAAAAGATTCCGATTTTAGATCTAAATGAACAATATGAAGTAGTGAACTTAAGTTATTTGAATATATATCCACCTCAGTTCTATAGTATAAACGGAGAATATCTTTAGGTTCTTGGACAATTAGCTTAATCCTTTTCTTCACTTTGTGATCATTGGACACTTTACCAGCTTTGTAGGCTGGAGTATCTTCAAAATATATGGGTGTCTCAGGACTCAAGGTCAAAATTCTCAATGGTTTAAAATGGGAATTCTTTCCTCTAGACACCTGTTTTAGGCACTATCTCATTCCTGGGACAAAATACCTGGCACTCACAATTTATAGGAGAGATTTACTTTGGCTCATGGCTTTTAGAGGAGTCAGTCCATAGTCACCTAACTCCAAAGCAAGAAGGGTATAGTGGAAGGGTCAGATGGAAGAAAGCTGCTTACATCATGGTAGCCTGGAAGCAGAGAGCAAGGGCAGGAGCTAGGGAGAGAGAGAAATACCCTTCCAGGTGCTGTCCTCAGTGACCTGCCTCTTCCAACCAGTTTCTACCTCCTAACAGCACATTTGGTTATGGAGTCATTAGTGGGTTAATCCACTGATGAATATAGCTCCCCAATGATCCAAGCATCTTCCAAAAGCTCACCTCTGAACACATGAGACTTTTGTGGGACATTCTAGATCTAAATCGTAACGCCTATGAGTTCGTATTCTCAGCACATTGGCATAATCTGTCTCGTGGTATTAGTTCAGTGATGGAAAGTTTTAATATCATATCAGAGAGAGGGATAATAATTTAGGGTAGAAGGTTGTCTTGAAACAACCTAGAAAAGAATCTTATGTGGGAATCTTTGTGTAAGTGATTCATTAAAGTCATGCTCACAGAAGACATTAAACATTAAAGTCATGTCTATGAGGATGTGAAGGAAGGAGGGTAAAGAAGGGGGAGAAGCTAAGTGCAAGTTATGATTTCAGGTTCAATCACTTTGAAAGGAGATCTAGGTAGTAAATTGCATTCCACAGTCTGTCCCACCTTGAGGCTAGGGAGCAGGCTTTGTATCCCTGCACCATTCATCTGTTGCTTTGGACTAGCCTAGGATATGGGGATGTAATTCACAGGCACTTCTCAGGAGGCTGCTCCCATACCCTAAGGGCAAATCTTGGAAGTTTCAAAGGTGACCCACTAGTAAGTAGCAGCATCACAGTGACTGGTAAAAATGGTACTTGGCATTTGAATAAGCATTACCAGAATCTGCTGCAGACGATCTGTCGTGTTGCTCGATTCCACTTTCTTCTCATTGCAGCTTATCATAGATTTTCAATACTCCAGTACTTCTGGAAAAATTTATAAGAAGGAGGATTTTGCAATGTGTTACAGTTCCCACTGCTATACAAAGTTCTAGGGGTTAAAACAGGTAATCCTTTATCGCCTATTCTTTTACCCACAGTTTGCAGTGTTGGGTGGCTTACCCAACACAGTACAACATCAGAGGAAAGGACAATAACTTGAGTATAAAAGACTGTCTTAAGACAACCTAAAAATGAGCCCAAGATAAAGATCCCTGTGCAAGAGGAACATACAGAAAATGCAGATGCTCTTTTCTGAGGGTCCTGAGCCTCTGTCATCATACCTTTATCAAGCCACGGTCATGGTGGCTAGCCATATAAAAGGAGGCCAAGAATAGCAGAAGATGGCCCAAGGGGCCACCAAAATGCTTCTCGTGTCCCTGTGTGCCCACATCATCCAGCAGCCATCCTACTTCCTCATAATTATGAGAATCAATTTCTCCTGGCAATGTGAGAACTCCTTTATTTTCCTACTGGTCTTCAGGTACAAGAAGTGACCAGTTGGTACCCGAGCCTTTAGATTTTGTGTAACCCCTACTTTGTTTTCCTGCAGGAACAAGAGACTAAAATTGCTCAAGTTGATCACTGAGGGTGGTATTAATGGGGCACTCTATAGTCTAGGTTTGGGGTACACAGGACCAATAAAATAGCCATTGATTAAAATTCTATGCTGTATCCTAAAGAATTGTTCCCCCTTTTCACATAATGTCATCTTCAAGCTGGCGTTCCAGCTTGTTTTTAAAATGTCATGCTACTGTGTCGTCATACCAGAAGTTCTAGATGGTGTAGAGTGCAATGTGGCCAGTAGATTCAATGTCCATGTGCCCACTATTGTACTCTTTTGCCATAAAGTGAGTCCCTTGATTCAATGCCTAATGTTATATAAGATACTAATTCAAAAGAATCACACAGTGGGGCTCAGCTGAGACCTGTGGACAGTAAAAATAAATCCATCCCTGGAAGACTCATCAGTCCTGAGCAGGATTAAGAATGGTTCCTCCCAGGATGAAGAGTACCAGCTCATAACGTATTGCTATTTGTCTTGCCATAGGAAAGAGGCAAATTCTTAACACTTCCAAGCAGAATGACTTTAATTACCCAATAGCAGTGCTCCAGGAAATGTTGCAATATCAGCTGTAGTCCAGTAAAAGGGATTTCTGAGCATCTGGGCTATGAGTTCTTCAACTTAACTCATGAGTAACAGGGATGTTATTCTTAGATGGCCACAGAGGCTGTCCTGGTAAAGCAATTGAATAAAGCATGCCAAGAGGAAGCAATGCCCAACATGGGAGCTAACGCCCAGTCTAAAGGGAAATGCCAATGTATTATTGCCAGTGTTGTTGCCAGATCTTCCACTTTCTTGTGAGAATCTGAAAATCTAGATTTATTTTCACACAAAATCAATCAGCTTTTAAAATGTGGACAATCATATCATCAGGTTTTCTAAAGGAACACAGAGGAAATACCCAAATTAGGATAGATGGAGGAGGGAAGGCAGCGGGGAGTGGAACTGCAGGAGAAAATGGAAGATATTCAGCACAATATCCAGTTATTTTTTTTAAACCACCCTAGGACAAGATCATACACACCTTATATTAGTCTGCTATAAAAAATGCCATAGAATGGGCTGCTTAAATAACAAAACTAAATGCCCACAATTCTGGAAGTTGGAACTTCAATATCAGGGTGTCAACAAGGTTGAGATCTTGTGAGGGCTCTTTTCCCAACCTGTGGACAGCTGTCCTGCTGCTGTTTCTTCATTTGACCTTTGTTCCAATGCATGCAAGTGAAGAATAGGCTCTCGGGTATCTCTTCTTATAAGGACACTAATTCTATCAGATCAGAACCCTACCCAAATGACCTCATCTAAACTTAGTTACTTCCTCTGAGTTCCCATCTCCAAAGATATAGCCTTGGTGAGGATAAAGTGTTCAATATATGAATTCTGGAGGGATAAAATTATTCAATCCACAACAGATATCACATTTCTAAAACCTTAGATAAAACCAAACAGAACCAATGAAACATGTCCTCAGGGTAGTTTTGAAACACCAATATTTGACCTTGACACAAATAGCAAATAACTGCCTGCATATAAAGTGGGCCCTGTACAAGTATGTTACATTTATGTATCCCTAACTATGAGTCAGTTGGGCAGTATTTGGAGCACAATATTTGATTTACTGTTTAATTGATTACCCTAAGTTTTCACGTGTAAAAAGAGGTAATAAGAAATCTGGGAAAATTGTGGAACTGGAAAATACATTGCTGAGCTTTTCATTTGAGATGAATTGTCTGGTTCAACAAGTATTGACCTGGTAATTTTCTTCTTGTTGTTGACTTCAAACTGAGCTCAGCATTCAAAAGAAGTATGCAGAGGAACAGAGCATGAAAAACAATATAGAATTCAGGCTTGTGGTCACTATCAGTGTCAGAGTAAATTAAGATGACACAGATGATATACATGTTTTAGTATTGCTTTCAATCAGAAAGTAAGGAGGGGTTCAAGGAGCATAAGATTTTGTTCTTCCAGCAACCAAAAATAATTACTCTATATTAATATCGAAATGAGGTTCACAAAAAAGCCTAGGAGCTTGTTAGAAATGCAAAACCATGGACTCCATTCTAGACCTAATGTGTATCAGAGACTTTGGTGATGGAACCCAAGAGTCTGCCTTACCAAGTGGTTCTAGTCACACTGCAGTTCAAGGATCCATGAGGTATACTAAAAAGTTGATGAAAAGTGATGCATTCAGAAAAAGAGGAAGGAGCTGACATTTTACTGAGCTTCTGTAATGCTCTGGGTACCTTCTTAGGAAACCCATAACAGCATTAGGATATGAGCCTAAGTCTATCTAACGCCGAAGACTATGTGCTCATTCTGTTCAGTTAAATTCCTTCCTTAAAATATGTTTGTAGTATCTCTATTATAATTAATCTTTATAAGGATAGTGAGAAGCAAACTATATTGTTCCTATTTTACAGAGAAGAAAATCAGGCTTCCAAAGGTTGGTCACTTTCTCTTGTGGCATAACCTTTAAGTGGCATACTGGATTCACACTCAATTCAGATTGCCACAAAGCCCATGTTCTCACCTTGCCTCCCTGCACCAAGCTGTTTTCTTAATTTTTGAAGATCTTCCACCTTTGGTTGCATTGCCTACCTACTGCTAATCTGTTTTCCATATTCGAAATCTAATGTTTCTCAACTGGCATCCCGGATCTGAACCGCAGAACACAGGAAATGACTTCAATGACTATTCTCCCAAGGACAGTTCTTAGCTAGTGCCAAGAGAGGTGCACAGGGGGGAGGAGTTAACTCATTACACACAATGGAGACCTTGGGCATTGGAGCTCACCTCTTTCACAAAGCCTCTTTGGAGAAAGCCCAGAGGACATATGGAAAACCCTTCTTATTAACCCACCTGGAAATTCACTTTGCTCTCTTCTTTCCAAGTTCCTCTTTGAATATCTTCCTCTAGTAAAAATCTCAAGAGAGAGCACAGCACAATTGAGAAAACACTGACCTGGGTCAGGACTTTTAAAGCCAACACCTATGTTAGGCAGGTGTACCCATTTGATAATTCACTTTTATTCCCAGGCCTCTTTCCTTCTCAGGGAAAATGTGGCCTGGATTCATGAAAGTTGAGAATTACTATATCCAGCTTTAACATTCTAGTGTTTATTAAACAAATTAAGCACCGTCAACTCATCCTTCTTCACTCAGTGAGAAGAAAAGAATGGAAGAAAGAAGAATCCATGTCTCATTATTGTGTGTATATAACTTTATGGGGAGCTTCTTGGATATTATTACACCCAATTTTCTTCTTCATAGTCATTATTATTTTGGATATATTTTTGGAAGGATCTTTGTTCATGAAATATTTTCACTTAGGCCTCCTTAGGATAAGATAATGGTTACCCTAACAGTTCTTAAGAAGTATTTATGATGTCCTGAATCAAACCTATTTGTGGCACTTAAATTTGAATCAATTCAATTCAACCAATTTTACTCTGCAATATTTTATCATGTGCATACCCTGTAAACATTACATTAACTAGGAACTACCTAGAGATTCTATTACAGTGGTGACTCAGCCTGCTGATTAATAATTTTAGAGGTTATTCAGGAACTGTTTCCTAATGAAGAATTCTACTTTGGAGGAGTATAACAATTTTTATTTTTGTTTTGAGCAATTTCATGATATAAAGCTTTTCATATTCCTGAAGTTTTAAATTAGATATAATTTTTGGTTAGTTTTCTAAAACGTATGGTATTTCTCAGCTTGGCATGGCAGCATGTGCCTATAATTAATTCTACCAATATGGGAGGCTGAGGCAGGAGATCACAAGTTCAAGTTCAGCATGGGCAACTTAGGAACTTAGTAAGACTCTGTCTCAAAATGAAAACCAAAAGGCTGGGATGTAGCTTAGTGTGAAGTACCTGGGATCAATACTAACTGTTGTATCAACTAACCAGTCAGTCAGTAAATAATAAATAAAGGCATTTCTCCAAGAAAGAGTAAAAAACATTACCTTTTTACAATCATGCATAATTTATCAGTCTATACATTCATCAAATTTCAAAAAAAATTTATAAAGAAAATCTAATATATATACTGAAGCAAACAGGCAAATATATATCTTCGTAGAAAATTAGATTAGTCAAAAGAAGATTTAGAGTCTTGTGCAAATCTTTGTCAGCTGGGTTCTTTGTATGTTCATCAGAGCAGGATTTAAGTGACCAAAGGGAAGGGCAGGGAAGAAAAAACTTCTCACAGTTAACTACTTACAGCTGTTGTTTTAGCACCACCCGATATAGCTTCATAAACAGTACAGTGTTTGTTTCATGCTGAGCTTGCTCGGTATACAGAAAAGAAGATGCAATTCAGCATGGTTACTTTCAGCCTGGACAACTGGAATCAAACTTACAATTTATGGAAAAGAATGAGAAAGCAGCAGTATGAGCAAGAATTGTTACTAAGCCTTAAATGGAATGATCTCTTATAACCATCCCAGGCTAACCAGTCATAATATTTACATAATAATAAATACTTCTGCTAAAGTATTTAATCTGTATAGATATCAGGTCAATAAAACTTAAAATTTTGCTAACGTTGCAAATTTGCCAAAGCTGTCTAAAATTCTCCCATATATATCTGCATTCCTCCTCTTCTTAAGAATTGGAAGCCAGCCAGGCATAGCGGCACATGTCTGTAATCCCAGCACTCTGGGAGTCTAGGGCAAAAGGATCACAAGTTGGAGCTCAGCCTGAGCAATTTAACAATTTAGCAAGACCCTGCCTCAAAATATAAAATAAAAAAAGGACTAGGGATGTAGCTCAATGTAACACCCTGGGTTCAATCCTCAGTACCAAAAAGAAAGAAACTTTAAAAAAAAATGAATTGGAGCCAAAAAAGCTTTGGATACAGTTAAGTAACTGAGAGTTAAATTATACAGACACAAATAAAAAGTACATATAATATTGCATATACATAGACTTCTATTTTGATTAAGTAAAATTAACAACAAAGTTTATATGGCAGGTTGAAATTGAAGCATACTGATTTATTATTATACTTATTATAATGGTGCTAAGAGATAGACATAAATGATTACCTGTTAATATTATCATTTGGGGTTTTCACTATTATTCTACGTGCAATCTATTCCACAATTTTGATATTCATTCAATAAATGTTTGTTGAACACTTACTACATGCCACACATCATGTTAAGTGATGAGATTATAAGTACTATAATAAGAGTAATAAAACAAGTCAACTTCCTGATCTTTACATTTTAAAGAAACAAATAGTTAAACAGAGACTCAAAAAATGGGGAGGAATCAGCTCTCTGAGGAATCAAGGTGCAGTGGGAGAAATAGGAGGCCGTGAGGGACTTTGGATGATATGAGAAAAGTTTAGGATTTACTCTAATACAATAAATAAGCATCAATATATTTTTAATCAGGAAAGTAACATATGGTAATCTTTGTTTTAAATAATCACTATTGGCAGGCATGGGGGGATAAACCTGGATTAATGCCAGCTAATCAGGAGACTGAGGCAGGAGAATCATGAGTTCCACTGCAGCATAATGGGAGGTGTTGAGTCATGAGGCATTGACCTCATCAATGGATTAATGCTGTTTTCACTGGAGTACATTCATTGTTGTGGGAATGAGTTCCATATAAAAGAATGAATTGGTCCCTTTTGGCTTTCTTTTGTCCATTCTTTGCCCTTCTGCCAAGGGAGGATGCAGGAAAAGGGCTTCACAGATGCCAGTGCCTTGACTTGGGACTTCCCAGGCTCCAGGACTATGAGAAAATAAATTTCTATTTTTAAATAACATATTCACAATTCCTTTCACAATAGCATCCAAAAACCTGAAATACCTAGGGATCAACCTAACAAAAGAAATCAAAGACCTCTACTCTGAAAACTATAGCACTCTGAAAAAAGAGATTGAAGAGGATATCAGAAAATGGAAAGACATCCCTTGCTCCTAGGTAGGAAGAATCAACATAGTGACAATGGCCATACTTCCAAAACTGCTATATAGATTCAAGGCAATCCCAATTGAAATTCCAGCAGCATATTTCACAGACCTTGAGAAAACAATCCAAAAATTCATTTGGAACAAGAAGAGACCTAGAATAGCAAAAGCAATTCTAGGCAACAAAAAAAGGTAGGGGGTATCACAATCCCTGACTTGAAACTATACTACAAAGCTATTGGGATAAAACAGCAAGGTATTGGCCAAGAAACAGACCTGAGGACCAGTGGAACAGATTAGAAGATGCAGAAACAACTCCAGACACACTCAGCCACCTCATCTTTGACAAAGGAGCCAAACATCCTCACTGGAGGAAAGATAGCCTCTTTAATAAATGGTGCTGGAAAAATTGGGTTTCAACTTGCCAAAGATTAAAACTAGACCTGTAGGGCCAGGGATTTAGCTCAGTGGTTCCACTGCCTGCCTTGCAAGCTCAAGGACCCGAGTTCAATCCCCTATACCAAAAAAAAAAAAAATGACTTATATCTCTCACCATGCACTAAACTAAAATCTAAATGGATTAAAGATCTAAATATTTATTTCTTTCTTTCTTTTTTTTTTTTTTTTTGGTACTGGGGATCAAACTCGGGTCCTTGCACTTGCAAGGCATGGGGTGAAACCACTGAGCTAAATCCCCGGCCTAAAGATCTAAATATTAAAACAGAAATATTGAACCGGCTGGAACAGAGGTTAGGTAGAACTCTTGAAGACATTGGTGTAGGAAAAGATTTTATGAACAAAACCTCAGTTGCCCATGAACTAGCACAAACAATCAACAAGTGGAATTTCTTCTCATTAAAAAGTTTCTGCACAGCAAGAGGAACCACCAACAGTGTGAAGAGACAACCCACAATGTGGGAAAAATTTTTTACCAGCTGTCCCTCAGACAAAGGTCTACCATCTAGAATATAAAAAGAACTTTAAAAAATCAGACTCCCTAAATTTAAAGACCCAATCCAAAAATGGATATCTGAAGTGAACAGACATTTTTCAGACAAAAGTAGAAATGGCAAATAAGCATATGAAAAAATGTTCAACATCACTGGTCATTCGAGAGATGCAAATGAAAACAATGCTGAGATTGTACCTCACTCCAGAAAGAATGGCTGCTATCATGAAATCAACCAATAACAAATGCTGACAGGGCTGTGGGGAAAGAAGAACCCTGCTCCACTGCTGGTGGGAGTGTCGACTGGTGCAACCACTGTGGAAAGCAGTATGGAGATACCTCAAAGAACTAGGACTGGAAGTCCCATTTGACCCAGCTATTCCCCTGCTGGGTATCTTCCCCAAAGAATTAAAAAAATAATACCACAGTGATATATGTGCACCCATGTTCATAGCAGCATAATTTGTAATAGCCAAAACTTGGAAGCAGCTCAACTGCCCATCAACTGGAGATTGGATAAAGAAAATGTGTTTTTTATAAAATAAAATGGAGTACTACTCAGCCATAAAAAATGAGAAATTAGAGACATTCATAGCTAAATGGATGCACATTGAGGTGATACTCTTAAGTGAAATAAATAGGGCACACGTGTAAATACCGAATAGTTTCTCTAGTGTGAAAAACCAAAAGTGTAAATAAGGACTAAAAGGTATAATAGATAATGTGAAATAGGAAGAAGAGGGCAAAAGGGAAGGGGAAGTGGGAGGGGTGGGGGAAAGGAAAGAAGGGAATGGAATTAATATGAGAAAATGGAAAACTGGAAACAAAGTCTTTGTAAATAGGGAGGGATGGAGGGGTTGAAGGGTGGGCAGGGGAATGGGGAAAAAATAAAAACCAAGATGGACTATGTAAAGGTGCAAATTTCCTATGATGAATGTCATTATATTGTATACCTAAAGTGTGCCAATAAAATTAATTTTTAAAAAATATATAGTTTCAGGTATTTTGTTATAACAACACAAAAACAGAGTAAGACAGCCACTGTGGCTACTATGTGGAGAGTGGGTTTGAAGGGACCTTCAACTGAATAAGCACACAGATTAGACAAATATTTTAGTAATCAAGGAGGGAAATGGTGGGCATAGATATGATCTGTAGATAGTCATTAGAATTTCCCCAGGATGATGTCAGATTCCTGGCTTCTCATTGAATAGAAGATAACCATGTTACTTCTTAAAACAGATTGTGGGATTAAGGTTAGGTTTACAGTCATGGGTGTGTGGTGAGGAAAAGTATAACAAGGTCCATTTTTGGATGCATCATTCAACTGGAAATGACAATACTCAGTTAGATATTCAAGTTAGAGGCTCAGAAGCAACACCTAGACTACAGATACAAGTTTAAGAAGGCATTTAAATTCATGTGAATAGAAAAAGTATTTTTAGAGTAAAAACATAATAAGGAGAGAAGAGGCATGGGGACGGAATCCTAATAAATGCTAACATTTACAGACAGAGAAGGAAGAAAAACCAGGAAGTTATACTGAATGAGAGAAATAGGAGAAAAACTAAAACAGTAGGATTTGTGAAGAGAAGTTTTAGGAAAAATGATGTTCACTTAATTAATGTTACATAGACTGGAAACTCAAATGTAGCAAATACTGATTAGACTAAATAAAAATGTAAGCAATTGTCCCACTTAAATAATGTATCTATTATTTATAATCAGTATTAATGCTAACAGATATCCTTGTTTGCATGGACTAGGAAATTATCTGATGATCATCAGACTTTCCCACATTTACACTTATTCACAGATTTTAACCCTGCAAAATGTTGGATACCATAGCCTCTTTTTCACTTACCTTCTCCACAACCCCAGTTCTCTGTGGTACTCACGCATCCGACCAGCCATCCTATTCCTTGTTCCAACCATGACCCCAAATTCCAAGAACTCAAGACATATGGTAGCATATTGCTTGAAAGGAAGAAGTCATGACCATTTTTGCTGGTTTAAGAAAATAGGAAGGTAAGTATCAGGCCAAGATTGGTGGCACAGAAGATGGATGAGGGACACACAATGAAAATGGACTTTATACCCCAGGCATCTCATAGCAGAAGAATGAGAAGGAAAAGATGTAAATGTGAGAAATGGGCTGGCTGAGTTTCCTGAAAACACCTAAAGTAGGGTTTATTTAGGGAGGCTAACTAAAACAGAAGCTTAGTGGTAGAATATAATACACGGTAGGCAAGAATAAGTTAAATAACAACTCTCTAAAAATGGCAAACATAAATGTTGCTGGGCACAGCAGGAGAAACCATGTTAGGCAATAATCAGCCTGGAGTTGTTATCTCCCTATCACGGATTAGAGGGGTCTGTAGTTCTCCCTCCAGCACATCAGGGGGATAAAGGAAGCCTTTTCAAAAGTGGAAGGAATGGAATTCCTTCAGCTTCTGTAAGGATATAAGAAATGGGTGGAAAGGACTCTAATATTCATGGAACCATGTTTGCTAGAAAATCTGTATGTTTGTGTCTGAATTTTGAACATGTCCATGGTTGGACAGGAAACTAAATATTATTCCATGGATTTGAATGGAACATGGAAGAAACTGATAGATGATATAAAACTGGGGTAACATTGGAAGCAGGTGACCTGAATAGGATCCAGCACAGCCCCATTTCCTGGACCATTCCTGACCAGAAGTTTCTTCAGTAATTCAGTGAGGAGAATTAGATATAGCGCTCCAAAACTGGTGGTATTAATAAAACAATAAGTCATTGGGAATTTTTAAAAAGTGGAGGAAGAAGAAGAAACAGAGTGAGGAGGTTGCAGGTGCAAAGAACAAACTGCAGAATAGTTTTTGCATGCTGTTATTTTGTGCATTACCTTTTTCTTATTCCAAAGAGGTATTTCCAAATTTGAGTAACCTCCTTATTTCTTCCTTTCTCCTCATACAATCTGTTTCTTAACTCTCCTGAATTCAAGGAGATCTAGAGAAATGAAGTGACTGAATATTTGACTCAGAGGGGAGAGAAAAAGAACTTATCACTATAGTTAAACGTTTGATCAGCCATACTAGTTATATGATTTGTTGATACGGATGACTTGCCTGGATCCTCTTCTCCTGGAATTATCCTCTTCATAACTTGATGATACCAGTGTGGCTGGACAGTATACAGGGAATCCATACCCTGGCAAGTTATAAAGTCCTGTTTGAGGGCCTCTGTAGATGGTCTTTGGTTCTAGCTCATTGCCAGGTAGGATGTTAAGCTACTCATGGGATTCTTTCTGAATCTGAAGCAGGAATACAAAACACATACATAGGAGAATGAGGAGACCCTCAGATCCATGGCTAAAATGTAACAACAAATGAACTGTCCAAAGCATAAATTCTTCCACTATGTCCTTAGCTCCACAGAAAAAATGTTGCTACAGTGTCTACACTGAAAACTAGATTCATGCAGGGCTGAAAACAATGAACTGTTGGCATGAGATCATGTACTTAACAAAAGAAAGCTTTCTTGAATAAAAAGTGGAGAATGACATCAACTATTTGGATTACCAAGCTACATTGCTACAAAAGCTGAGCTTTTTTCCTGCAATCTTTTTCAAATCTCTTTGAATTAATTTGTATTAACGAATACTCTAATAATAAACCCGTTCAGTAAAACAATTCAAAAACAAACAAATAAAAAATATGGTGAACTTTTGTTGACATTCCTCTAGGTTTTTGAAGACTGTTAGTCACTGACATATTAAATTAGGGTTACAATTAACAAAGGGGAAAAGAATGAAATAATGTCTTATGAAGTTAAACAGAGTTGATAGTTTGAATTTCAAAGCAAGTGTCTTGATTGATTTTGGGTCTATACCATCTGAATAACTAGGTCATGATTTATTTTAGACTATGTTTTGTAGCATGTATGTGTGGTTATGTGTATGTGTGTGTGTATCTTTATCTATCTTACCTATATAGCTACATATCTTTTGAATTGAATTACTTCTGTTGTCTCTTTTCTTTTCATTTTTTTAGACAAGGTCTCACTATGTAGTTCAGGATGGTCTTGAACTCACTGTGTAGCCCAGGCTGGCCTCCAACTAACAGTGATCCTCCTGCCTCAGCCTCCTGTGTGCCAGGATTATAGGCATTTGCCACCACACCCGGGTCTCTTTCTTTTTTTTTAAACAAGGTCTTGTTATGTAACCCAAGCTGGCCTCGAACTCACAGCAATCCTCATGCTTCAGCCTCCCAAGGATCTTGTGTTATTTCTATATTTGTCAAGAGTATAAAAAGAGAATTATCTAAATACACATATATGATATGTATTTTTTCCTCATGGCCCAAAAACTATGTAGGTGTTTGGCTTTATCTTAAATTAATTTGGCTCTGTCTTGAAAAAATCATTTCTTTAAAGTCAATACTGATTCAGAGTGAAAATGATTGTGGATGATTTTTCCAATTTTTTACATGTTGAAATGAATATTCCAGAAGCTTTAGGCAGATTCCCCACTTAGTCATTCAGCCATATCTTCCCCCACATTCTGAGTCATTCAGCCATATTTTCCCCCACAGGGAGAGGCCATGATCATCCCTAAGCCGTTAGTTACTCCACCCAGAGTTTTAGGAGATAGATTCAATTTCCAAAATGCAAAGCAAGGATTATCCCTTTTATTTGTGCTATTTTCTCCAGCAGCCAAAACCAGAAACCGTAAGTGAGATGGGCTTGATCACTTCCTTTTCCACATAGTTGGACAGTCTGCTGCTTATCCCTCACCTGTAGTTAGTCCATTTATCAGCTCTTTTCTACAAGTGTGTTACTAAATTTTTATAAGCAAAATAGAAGTGTGATGGAATTCTGCACACATATAGATGGAAAAACATAATATTTGGAACAGGTAAAAATCTGAACTGAAGAGAATCTATAAAAGATCTGAGTTATGATCTTATAAGGTGGATGCTATGGACTGAATTGTCCCCCTGCCCCCAAATTCATGTGTTGAAATTTTAACTCCTGGTACCTCAGAATGTGACTATAATTGGAAGTAGGGCCTTAAAAGAGATAGTTATGTTTAAATGAAATCATTGGGTGAGCCCTATCTAATCTGACAGGTATCCTTATCCAAAGGGGAAATTTGCACACACAGAAAGATGGCCCACCATGGGTTGGCACAGGGGAAAAACTGTATAAGGACACAGCAAGAAGACAGACATCTACAAGCCAAGTTGAGAGGCTGCAGGAGAAACAAACCTGTGCACAGCTTGTCTTTAATTTTCAGCCTTCACAACTGTGAGAAAATAATTGCAGTTCTTTTAGACACCATGTCTGTGGCATTTTGTTATGGGAGCCATAGCGAATTAATATAACAAAAGGACAGAAAAAGCTCAGCTCTGAGATTCACAAAGCTAAGTAAGACTTGCAGCACTCATGTAACCTTGAAGTTGTTAAAACTCCTTGAACATCATCATTTCCTGATCTGTAAATTGGTATAACAATAATTACCTACCTAGGTTTTCTCAAGGATCGAAGGAACCTATGTAAACAGTGTTTGACATAAAGTAAGAACTCAAGAAATATTGTCAGGAGGTGGCTATCTAGTGGGGAAAAGGTGTGGGGTTTTTCATTCCATCAGACTTGGGTTTGAGTTTCACCACTTAGCTAGGTGGCTTCAGACACATTAGTTAGAATTCCAATTCAATATCCTACCTATAAAACTCTTGGAGTACATGTTAGTTCTCTTTGGAAACTTGGTAATCCAAGAGAAAGCCTTCTCCATGTTGATACAATAATCATTAGTAATCCTTACCTAGATGAGCCCATATGCTATATAACATCTAGTTACCAAGCTCTTGATTATTAGAAAGGAAAGTGAGAAAAAGTAGGGCTGAAATAAGGAAAAATTGACAAAAAGTACATGTACTCCCATCCTAAAAAAGGATAAAAATCACCAATAAGCCAGGCTCAATGGCATGCACCTCTAGTCCAAGCTACTTGAGAGGCTGAGGCAAGAGGATTACCTGAACCCATGAGTTCAAGGTCAGTCAGAGTAGTACACTAAGACCTTTGTCTCTCAAAAAAATGAGACAGACAGACAGATAGACAGACAGGCAGACAGACTGAAGAGAAATTACTAATAATTCACAACCAAGAGATAGTTGCCATTTAGTACAATTTTATGGATATCTATGATTTTGTGTGTATCAGTATTAATAAACATTTTCTATGTAGTATTTAAAACTGCTTTTTCCCTGCTTAACAATAGGTTATGAACCTTTTTATGGCTATGTCTAGATGTCCCCCAGAGCCTCATGCAGTCATATGTGGGGCTTTTCAGAGGTGGGTGGATATAGGGTGTGTGATGCTGGGACTATGTGATGCAGAGATTAAGGGTATGTGATTACTAGATTAGTCCACTGACTAGTTTGGCATAGATCTGGGTGTGGGTAATGAGAAGGCCCACCCTGGGTATAGGTGATACCACCCAAAGGGCAGGTAGCTTGGAAAGGATGAAAGATAGAGGCAAGCTCCTGTTGCTTTGCTACTTCACTGCTTTGCTGCCTTCTACCCATCATGAATGGTTTCTCCTCTTTGATGCTCCTCTGCCATGCCACCCTCCCTTGGAGCCAACCAATTATGAACTAAAACCTATACAGACTGTGAGCTATAATGAACCTTTCCTCCTTTAATTTTGGATGTTGAACATTTTGTCTCAGCAACAAGAAAAGTAACTAAGATAAGCCTATATCCATGTCATTAAATAAACTACTCTTTATTTTAAATGATTGAAAGGTATTACATTTTTCAGAATATGTCAGCATCTTTTTTGTTGTTAGATATTTATGTCTAAAACATTGTTTATATAAATCAAGATATTTTTCCTCTGGATGCTTGTCTGATTGATGACTTAGAGGTAAACAGAGTGATTGCAATAAACTCAGTGTGTGAAGGTGGACTTGTGGAAATGAGTGAAAAGACATGTAAATTATGACTTTGGATATTGTGGGAAAAAGAAAAAAGAAGGAAAGTGAAAGATAGTAAGGAATACATTTCTACTTTGAATTTATTGGGGGGAAAATCATTTTTAGGGCCTGTTAAAGCATCCCTTACAAACACAAAGATTCTTACCTCCCTTAAAATTAGTGTATTTCCAGCAGCAACTAAGAGCTAGTGCATTGGACTGTGGCTCAAGAGAAATGGACCAGAGGTTCAAGATAAGCCTTTGGACTTCAGCAACTGGAAAGAGAAAAACGATCTCTACTTTTATGACCCTCCATGGATGATTGCATGAAATTCAAGTTTTAAGAAAATTGATTGCCATTCTAAATAAGCATTTCATTAAAAACACAAAGATCTTTTTTGAGGTAATCTATATTCTTGGATATAGTGATCTATTCATTAATGATATCCATTCTCTCTGTCTCTCTCTCTCTCCCCGACCCTTTGAAAGGACTAGACTTTATGTAATCAAATTCCCAGCTAGAAAAATGTATCAGACTTACCACTTCAACTCAAAAATATGAAAAAGGTGAGGTCTGTTTTGCTTTTCAAACTTTTTTCCTTTTCCCTGCTCCCAAATCTGTGAGTCACCATTCTGTGTGAAAAATGTTTGGAGTGAGAATAATTCCTCAGCAAGTCATGTTAGTAGACACACTTCCCTATCACTCAAAGACATGACCCTTATCTCTTTCTTTCCTGGAAGCACGTCTTACAGAGGCATCTAATCTCATCCAAAATAATGCCTTGGCTTCCCACAGATTGACCACACTGTTCTCAAGTGATTGTGTAAATACCACTACACCTCATTTTAAAGAAAAGGGCTGCTATTTATGTTCTTGATTAGTTGATGTTGGTAAATCCCATCAGTTTGGTTTTATAAAAAGAATTCCTGACAAGTAATTTTTATTAATAGCACTAATTTAATATAATGACTCAGGAAGAAAAATACCTAGAGTAGAATATAAAATAAATAGGTGACTAGGGAATATGCCATTTTGGCAGGAGGCCTAAATATAAAATACTGAAGGGACCTGTAGGTGGAGGCCTTAGTGGCTGGCAGAATACTTGTGATTCCACATGTTTTTGCTGAGCTTCTAAAGGAGGGCCTTGGATAGTGGGTTGATGAGAATATTGACATTCTGTGGAAAATTTCAAAGTGTTGAATACTGAATTTTCAGTCTGATCCTGCAGCTCTGCTTCTCTGGTAAATACAGATGAATAAATACACCATTCAGACAGTCACCTGGCCAGTGGTTCACAGCTGATGCTGTCCACAACTGGATGTTTAAAAAAGTGATCCAGGAGATTCCAACATGGCTGATTAGAGAAGACTGTGCACTGGAGATGCTTGGAGGAGAGATATTGGATAATGCAGGGTTTCTGAAACAGGGGAGGCTAATACACCCAGATGCAGAAAATTAACCTGCAAGATGAATCTTCTAGATTGAACCAAATATCTGGGCTGTTGAAAAAGGGAAGTGAAGCTACCACAGGTCCACAGTTCCCCCTACAATTTTTATCTAGCAAACCATCTTGGGAGCAGTTCTAACAGCCGAGGGAAAGGAGGTAGGGTTGTAGAGTCCAGTTTCTGAGGATAGGCTTCCTACATACATACTCTCCCTCCCACCTGGAAGAGGAAACCCAGTGTGGGAGTTCAATTCAGTAAGGGTCTCAGGGAAGCGGCCCAGACTGCAATCAGATAAAGGGAGAGACAGTAAGATAAAAATAGGCAACCTCTCCCCTCCATCTTTCTCCCAAACTGGAAATACTGTGTCCCCATGGCAGCCTACCCACTGCCCACAACTCAGCATGGATGGGGGAAGCCCCGTCTGTCCCCTAAGCAGACAGAGGCACAAACCGGGCAGCACAGAGCTTCCTGGCAGGGAAATACAGATCACATCCCTGGAGACATCAGAAAGGAGAGAGTCAACCAAGTTGGTTCAGAATGGGAGCTTTCCTGTTGTTTCCCCAACACTGGAAAAAACTGAGACAGCATAAAATCCTACCCTCTGTCCACCATTCAATGTGAGCAAAGGAGGCCCCCTCCTCTGTCTGGGGACTGCTCCAAGTTCCATGGATTAGAAAGCAGAGTTCTTGTGACAGGGACCAGGGATGGATAAATGTCTGAGGACAAAGGAACAGAAAGAGTTGCCTGGGGCAGAGGGCTTTTGATGATAAACTCAAGAGAAGGGCCCTGGAGGGGAGATCCCAGACTGCTGTACAGGGGGATGTGCCCCGCAGAGGGGAAGAGTGGGAGGTCACTGGCCAAAGTCAGTGGAAAACTACATCACATCCTCTTCCTCTTGAATTAATTGAGGTGGTCAGATCTTGGGACAAATGTCTGCAATTGGCCATATCCAAGTCACAGCTTGCCGTCAGGAAGCAGGTCCAAAGAGACTGAGAGCCCTCACCCTCCCCACCACCAGATAGGCAGGCGGTGAAGCAGTCCACAGGGAAACTGGCTTGGCTGCCTGCAATGGGGGCCATGACTGCAGTGTGAAGGGAACTGTGTGACTCTGGCTACAGGATATAGTAGTGCATGGGGGGAGGGTGTTCATTAGTTTTCTTGCTTATTTGTCTGAGTTCTTTTGGTTTTTTATTTCCTTCTTTATTTTACTTTATTTTTAAGTCTTTTCCTTTATCCTGCTCTCAGTCCTTTCTCTTTTTAACGTTCTCTCCTCTCTATTCTTTTTTTTTCCTGTTCCTTATTTTTACTTGTCTTCCCTCTTCTTCTCCACCTTTCTGAGATATATATACAAATAGACCAATTCCTCAACTTGAATGGTATCATTCATGGCCATGTCGGAGTAACCCTTAACAGAATTGTGTGTAAAGGATCCAAACAACACTAACTACAAATGTATTACAGGCTCTAACTACCTCAGAGGTTCCCTCAATCCCTAATCACACTTCCCTAGCACTGCATCTCTCCTCTTACCTCCACAATACTCTCTTAAAGCCCCTCAAAATTAACCCTGTACTGCAGCTATGAAAATACCTCCAACAGAGTCTGGCCTCCTATCTATTTTTCACCTACTGACATTTCTCTTATCTCCATCTCCTTTTACTGACTTACTCCCTTCCTTTACTCCTTTCCTTCTCCTTCCTTCCTCCCTCTAGACTAACTACTAATAGTAGTGTAGTAAAAAATAGTCTGTGAGGGGCACTGACAAAAGGGAAAAATTGCCAAAACAAATTTTAATATTCATGATTGATATATGGTTAGATCTGTAGATGCTGTTTTAACCAGCAGGAATCTCTCCTTACAACACAGTGACTGGGTCCAATATAATTAAACTGAATAAATTGAAGTGGAAGACAATACCTCTTGACAAAGAATCTAAGATCATATCTCTTAAAGACAGACCTTAACTAAAGATATCTTCATTCCAAAAACAAAGTCTTCTCACTCTATTTGATCTTAACTCTCAGTACCCCCACCACCACACACACAATAGGAACACAAAAAAGCAAGGCAACAAAACACTTCCAAAGACTCTTAACTCTCCAAAAGAAGATCCAACAGGCACTGTTGAAGACAAGATCAAACTCCAAGTAGCTTCAAAAAGGAAGCAAAGAAACTTGGTGAGCTCAAAATTGATATAACCAGATAGCAGACTTAGCAAGCAAATTGACCAATCTGGTTAAAGAAGAGTCAAATAAAAAATTAGAAGAACTAACCAAAACAATTCAAAAGTGAATGCCAAATTTATTAAATAGTCTATTAAAAGTTGTCAAACAACTTTTAGAGAAGGAGCAGGCACGTTGAACTGTGATCTTTGGCAAAAGAGCCAAAAGCAGACACTTGAGCAAATATGGCCTCTTTAACGAGTGCTGCTAGGAAAACTGGCTATCCACATGCAGAAGATTGACTCTAGACCAGCAATGGTGAACCTTTTAAAGCTCTCAATGATACAAACTGCCTGCTGCAGCACATATGCCATAGGTTTACCACCACTTCTCTAGACCCATATTTTTCACTAACAATGAAATACAAATGGATTAAAGACCTAGACATTAAAACAGAAACACTGAATTTGCTGGAAGATAAAACTCTTAAAGACATAGGCACAAAAAAGTACTTTCTAAATAAAACTGCATTACACAAGATCAAGAATCACAGGTACAAGTTCCCAATGATAAATGTAAACATATTGTATACCTAAAATGTACCAATAAAAGAATTTAAGCAAAAAAAAAGAATCAACAAATAGGATCATATGAAATTAAAAAGCTTCTGCACAGCAAAGGAAAAAAATCAAGAGTGATTCCCCTCCAGATTGGAGAAACACCTTGCCAGGCATACACTAGATAGAGTACTAATATCTAGGATGTAGGAAGAACTCAAAAAATTAGATTCCTCAAAATAAAAGACACAATCAAATAATGGGCAACTGAAATGAATAGAATTACAAATGACTAATAAATATATGAAAATGTTCAACATCTACTGTCATTACAGAAGTGCAAATTAAAATGATAGTAGGATTCCATCTTACTCCAGAAAAAAATGTTTATCATCTAGAAATAAAATAATAACAAATGCTGCTGAGGCTCCAGGGAAAAGGGAACATTTCTATATTGTTGGTGGGAATGTAAACTCCTGCAAACACTATGGAAATCAGTAGGAAAATTCCTAAAAATAGTTGGGCATGACTGTATATGCCTGTAATCCTAGCACTTAGGAGACTGAAGCAGGAGGACAATTGAGTTTGAGGCCATTCTGAGCTACGCAGTGAATTTGAGGCCAGCCTTGACTACATAGTGAGTCCCTGTCTCAAAAAAAAAAAAAATCAGAAAACTCAAAACAGAAATTCTATTCCACCAATCTATTCCCCTTCTAGGTATCTTCTTAAAAGAGTTAAAGACATCATATTGCAGTGATACATGCATACCCATGTTTATATTAGCACAGCTTATAATAGTTCAATCTTGAAAGCAGCCTATTTATCCATAAACAAATGAACAGAAAGAGAATGAGGTATTTATACACGATTAAGTACCATTCTGCCATAAAGAAGGATAAACTTGAGTCATTAGTAGGAAAATGTACACATCCTGAGACTATAATGTCAAATGAAATGAATCAGACACACAATCTTAAATATCATGTAACTTCTATATTAGAAACCCAAGGTATAAATCACCTAAAAAAATAAGAGATACAAAGTAGGAAACAAGAAGTGGATCTTTTGCTAATGGGAAGGGGACCTAAGAAGTCAGGAGAAGAGGGAAGAGTAAAGGGAATAAAACAGATTAAAATATGTTAAGTACATGTACCTACTCACTAAGATAAATGTAAATATTATGGGCTCCTAACATGTACCAGGAAAAAATAAATACACACAAAAAGTAAATAAATATAGCTATCACATATAACGTATCTTGAAACTATTAAGAACATAACAGTCATCATTTTGACCACTTAATAGATTTTTTACTATATGAAGTGTGGTTTTAAAAATATAAATATATCTCTATTTATAAATATGATCTGTGCCCACTCAAGTTTTCTCACCCAGACCCCCTTTCTTTACCCTCCAAAAGCAACTATGTCAAACTAATTCAGCCTTCGGGAGATGTTTGTACCAATATTCTATGTGACTTCAGAGTAAGAATAGAGATTTTTGGCAACCACTTGATCAGTGAAACCACTCTCATTCTTGTTCCATAATTTAATGTTTTTACTGTCATCATTAGCCAGCATAAATTAAGGAAAACTATAATATATCTACTAGGCGATTAATATTCAGAATATATTAAGAACTAAAACTTAATAGCAACAATAACAAAAACCTGATTCAAAAATAGGCAAAGGACTTAAACAGATATTTCACCAAAGAAGATTTACAAATAGTCAATAAATACATGAAAAGATGTTTCTCATCACTAATCATTAGAGAAATGCAAATCAAAACCACAATGAAAAAAATAAAAAGGAACTTCAGTGTGATATAACTTCACACCCATTAGGTTGACTACTCTAAATAAAAACAAAACCAGAAAATCAGAACTATTGTTGAAGATTTGGAGAAATTAGAACCTTTGTACACTGATTGTAGGAAAGAAAAATGGTACAATCATTCTGGAAAATAGTATGGTTGTTCCTCAGAAAATTAAAAGACTTACCATTATCATATGACCTGGCAACTCTGCTTCCAGGTATGTAGAATTGAAAGCACTATCTTGAAGAGATATTTGTACACCCATGTTCATAGTAGCATTATTTAAAATAGCCAAAATGTGGGGTAACCCAAGTGTGCATCCACAGACAATGAGTAAGCAAAACCTATGTCGTATACACACAATGGAATGTCATTCAACTTTTAAAAAGAAGGAAATTCGGTCATATGCTAACCCATGGATTAATCTTTAATCTTGAGGATGTTATGCTAAGTGAAACAAGATAATCACAAGAAAGACAAATACTCTGGGATTCCACTGTTATGAAGTACCAAGACAAGTCAAGATTGTGGAGAAAGTATAATGATTGCCAGATGTCGGAGGGAGGGGAACAGGGAGTTATTTAAAGGATGGGTGTAAAGTTTCGGTTTTACAAGATGAAAAGAGTTCTGGAAAAGGATGGTATCACAACAATATAAATTTATTTAATGCCACTAAATTGTTCACATAAAATATGTCGACAGAAATTTTATGCGTACTTTACCAATAAGCTTAACAGTTGGAGAAATTTTATTGTTTTCCCAAGCGTAATTCTTGTTCCATTTTTCTCTAAGTTTTCTTAATGTTGATAACAGTTTTATTTCTCATTTGACATGATTCATTTAGTGGATGTGTTTCATAGCTGCTGAAAAAAAATCTCTGAAAAAAAATTCATCTTCATGCTCCCACATGACAGGATGACAATAAAATGATCATAGTACCCATAGTGTCTGCTAACAATGCATCTTATTGATATTATCTGGGGTGACTAGCTGAGCAGATGAGGTAGGATAAATAATTCTAGGTCCACATGCTTTCATGAGGAAGTGGCTGAAGGGTGGAGTGTATGTTTTGGTCAAGAGAATGTTTTAGTGGTATTTTCTTTTCCATGTTGATTATAATTCAGCCATGCCAGAAATCTAAATATACTCATTTTAAAGTATTTAATAACAGAGATTTTCTGTTCATATGCAAACAGCATAGGAGTAAACAGTATAGGGACTCTTTTTCTATGAAAAAAATAAAGCATTGTGCCAAAAAAAAAAAAAAAGCCACACTTAAGGTAAAGGAATGAAAGATTTATTTCAGGCAATAAAATAATTTTGTGTTTTGAGAACTACTTTTCAAAGTAGTTCAAAGCCTAATTTTCTAAATGTATTGCCAAAAAATATTGGAAATGGATTATAGAGATATCAATAATTATCCTTGTATTTTCCTGCTTTACTAAGTGGAAATAAAGTCAGTACACACAAACCTATAGGGTAGCTTGAGAGTTTAAAATAAATTTCTATAGTTTAAAACGCTGTAAATTCAGGGATGACATTGAGAATAACTCTGTTTCTTCACTGAAACCAGGTGCTATGGATCTATAGGATGCCCCAAATGAGCTGACTCACATCCCTTGGCTGATGATCATATATTGGACTCATATCCACAATGGTTTTCAGATAGCAATGTGATGGACTGGTAGCTTCATTTTCCATAGAACAATTTGAAAATTTTTCAGCTATGTAGCTGAGAGAAAAAGATCATTCATCTTACATGACACATTTTGAAAGCATGGCCAACCCTGGTATCATGTACTTTCTTTGCTCTGTCTAAAAACTGTTACAAAGGTAAGATGTTCATAAACTCAAAAGTATTAGAAATCTGTAAAGTAGAAAGTCCAAGTCTCCAGCTCCCTTTGATCAACTCCATTCTCACTTTAAGAATTCCACATATATATTTTTCTAGATATTTTGTTTGACCTAAGAAAAATATATATATGCATGTATTTTTAAAGTAGGATGAAAAGTGCGTACCTTTCTGTACTTTTTATTATTTATAAAACTTTATAGAACTTTTGTGTCACTCCAGAGAAATCTGCCTCATTCTTTTTCATATTTATGTACAATTTTATTTTAATGGATGTTCCGCAACATGTACAACCCACTGCTTCTTATAGACATTCAAATAATGCATGATACTTATTTTCTGCTTGCCTACATCACAGGTTATCTTCCGTGCTTGCCTTCAGTGCCCCATGATCAATTAGTCTGAACCATTATTTCTAATTGAAATATTTCTATTTCTATTTCTATTTCTAATGAAGAAGAAGCACCAGAATCTGACCATGCTGGCACCCCGATCTCAGACTAACCATTTCTACAACTGTGAGAAACTCAACTCTGTGGTTTAAACCACCCTGTCTATGGCATTCTGTTGCCAGCCCAAGCTGGCAGGGACACCTATGGGCCTGATGTAAGGCAAGACAAAGCCAGCATAGAATTGTTTTGACCATCACCAAAGTGTTGCCTGGAAGTGATTGACTAGAATCCCGAGGACTACAAAAGAAGGAACTGACAGTCCCAGGAGGGAAGTTCCCATTAGGAAAGATTCTAGAAGGAAACAGCAAATGTGCCCAGGGACTCAGGTTCAAACATTTCAAGATGGTGGTGGACCAATTTTCAAGGACAGATGAGGAAGAACTTCCTGCACTGAATGTATTTCACAGGGCAATGGAAAACAGCAAGAATTGGCATTTTGATTTTATGCCATGAGCCCAAAGTGCTGTAATAAGTGACTCCCAAGTCTTACTCTCTAGCCCAGACATTGTTTTGTGAATTCCTAATCCATATTTTTGAATTCTGCGTTTCCTTCTTTATCTATCTTCACTGTGTTTAAGGCAAGTTTCAAAAGAAAATGTTCAACATCAAAACTGACTTTCTTGGGCCCAGGATTTAGCTCAGTGGTGCTGACGCCTGCCTCACAAGTGCAAGGTCCTGAGTTCAATCCCCAGAATGAAAAAAAAAATTAACTTTCTCCATTCTGCTCTATCAAAGTTATCATCAAAGTTCAAGAAAGAGAACCATTCTTCATCCTGTCCTTTATTTCATAAAAACTAGGAAGACAGAGCCATTTTTACTACTTACTTCTAACCTGCCTCCTTTCCACTCCCAAATAAAGCCCATGAATTGAAACTCCTAAATACCCACTTCTCTTTATTATCCCTTCACCTCCGGCCATCCTGTAGCAATCATTGATTCACTACCATGATCTTTCTACATCCCCTTAGGCTCCCCTTCCAGTTCATTCCATCATGTAGTAGCCATAGTGATCATAATGAAGCTCTGCTCTTGCTTCCTCCTTAACACCTTTTATTGCTTCTAAATTGACATTGGGATAAAGGTCCAAATCCTGAACATGATCTCTAAAATTCTTAATGTTTAACACTTGCCTATACTACCCTCATCACCACTTTTCATCTCATGGCTTTGGTTTAAATTTAATTTGTTCTCCAATCTCCTAACCAAATTCAATTGCCCTACTGATCACTAATAGTATCTCCTTCCTCACCTCTATGGTAATTGCAATTTAGGTAAATATTTATGTAAATATTTATTTAACATTAGTCTCTACCACTTGACTTAAGCTCCATCCAGATGATATTTATCTTGTTCCTATTGTATCTCCAGCATTCAGTTGAGAACTTGGCACATAAAAGGAACATAACAAATTTTCATCAAATAATTGGCTGAGAAAATTCTGATACTAAAATCACATCAGAGGAAGCCCAAAGAAGTATATCCCAAAGTCATTGACATAAAAGGGACTCAATTTCTGTGGCTCCTGGAAAGGGCAATTTCCCCTTGAGCCCATAGGTCTGTCTTCTGAATTAGGACACAAATACTAATAGGGCATCCAACATAGAGATAGCACTGTTCCACCATTAGCTCAATAAGCAAGGACATACCCATTTTCATCTAAGAGCTGGTAAAGATCTTGAATCATCAACTTAGAACATCAGTTAGAGGTAGGTAAGTGATAAACAGACTTTAACATCATCACTTTTTAAAATATCCCCTAACTTTAATATATGATTAAGTAATCTCAAAAAAATATGATTAAGTAAAAATTGACTTGTTTATATCTCATGTGTACTACCTATAACATGGTGATTTAACTATGTGTAAAGAAAAAGTTTTTACTTTTCAATGTTCAGACCCAGTCTAGAAGCCTTTATTAGAATTTCTCCAATCTTTGCCTAAATATGGTGACATATACTTCATGTTGAGGAAATTGGCTTGAATTTAGTATGAAATCCATACTGGATGAAACAAGACCCCAGTGACTCAAAGTGTGTGATTATTCCAAAAATTTGGATGACTGCCAATCATTCATACCTTGTCATCTCCAGTGAGATTTTAAAACATGAATACTTTTAATTATTAAATAGGAACAATTAAAAAATTTAAAATAACAGTAGCACATTCAAGCTAAAGGTGTAAAATATACATGTGGTTTACTTAAAAAGTTTATTATAATATCATTTGTGTCCACCAAGATTATTTCTTTTTTTTCAGTACCGGGGATGAACTCTGGTCTTTGGGCTTGTGAGGCAGGCAGCAGAACCACCGAGCTAAATCCCCGGCCCCACCAAGATTATTTCTAACAGTGAAGTCCTCATATTATAAAATCTTTCAAGACAGACATTTAAAACAAAGAATTGGCTGTTCAATATAGGATATAAAGTCAAAGGAACTTTTCAACACATTCAACTTCAGAATTTACATAGTCACCATTTATTTTTGGACTTTTTCTCGGACACCAGGCCAATATTTATAGAACCTGGGCTGAACTGAGCTGCAGCCAGTGTTGTGTGGCATGTAGCTGCTTTAGGTGGTGTTTTCTGGAAGATCCTCATCACTCTCATCTCTCCCAACTAAAAGCACCCTTCTTCATACCTCCAAGGAGTCTGAAATTTTACCATTTACCACACCTGCACAGAGATGGGAATTTTAAATTCCCCAAAGTCAGACGATCCTGCTTTCTATGAAAATACAGACATTCCTAGGAAAGGCTGTAACAAATACCCTGTTATCATCACTCCAACTTATCTACAATAAAAGACCAGAGGGCCTATTACCAACACAATAATTTTTTGTTACCTCCTTAAATTTTCTGCTATTTTGAGGTAAATAATATTTGTCTCAGTCTATTTGAACAGGCTGTGTGCACAGCAGATGTCCTTATAAAATGACTTGTAGCTTGTGAACCACTTTCACATACACTGTGTACTCAGAATGAAAGAAAGGAGAGACGCAGCCATCAAAGAGGTTGGTAAAATGTATGGAAACATCATACTGGATCTCATTAATGTGTACAATTAATATGTGTCAGTAAAGGAAAATTTAAAAGAAGTTGGCAGAAGTGATTACAAGGATCTTGAGCGGCACTGGGATGAGGGCAAGAAATGAAGAAGGGAATGAGGAAAGGAAGCTAGAGTGACTTTGAAATGCCCTTGTCAGTATTTGCGTTTTTTTCCCCCAAGAATGGTCCCAGTACAGGTTTGCATGACCTTATTGATTTGAAAGAAATAGAATTAAAGTGATTTTGAAGGGATAGGAGAAGAATCTAGATTTAGGGCTCTCTCTAAATGTATATGATACTACTGTAACCAATGGGAAAGTAAAATGTTCAGCAACCAATTAAAAGACCTAAACTATTTCTAAAACAAACCTTTTTCTGTTTCATGTTTGAATGGATAAAAGTTGTGACTAGTTCTCAAATACAAAATATTCAGCTTTAACCAGAAAGCCATCTAACTTAGTTTTCAAGGGTTTGTATCATTTAACAGGTTCTATAAAAACTTAATCAAAATAGCATATTAAAAACTGGCTAATTCAGTCATCTCTCAGTTGGCTTATCCTTCCTTTAACGACTAGTGGTATTTTTCACTCTGGCTTATCCTTGCAGAAAACAAAAATGATATATCTTTATTTTGAATATTCTTCAATTTCCAAATAGAAGCTGACAACTTAACCCTCTCAAGTTTCTACTTATAAACGTTTATGGACTAGATCTAAAACAATCCTTATGCAGTGATGTCATGGCATATGTCTGGCTGAATAATGCATTGTTGGATGGGGTGCTGCATTTTAATATACCACACCATGGCAGGATAGCTCATTGCAACAACAGATGTAACTCACATCATGAAGCAGGCTGACACCAGGCTTGTTTAGTAAACTCCAGAACATTTCATTTGTGGTCAAATAATTTAATGATTACTGTTATAAACTAAAGTTTATGCTATGTAACTGAAATATATTATTAACATCTAAATAGTTAAGATTTTACTATTATATGATCTCAACTTTACCCAAAATTTTCAACATCACAAATGGCAATGTAATCATTTACTTTTTCTATTTTTAACGTTACATATGATTTTCAGCCTTGTAGGACAGCTTTCCTACTAAACAAGAAGAAAACGATTCCCTTTTAAGTGCAGATTTGAGTTCATGATGGCTTGCTATAGTCATTGGTCTGTCAAGTTTCTTCTCTTATTGTGTTGATCACCTCTCCTCCCTCAACCAGTCTTTCATTTCCCCCTGTCTCCAAAGCCCTTCATTTTGGTATATTTTTGTTTATAAGACAAGATTCTTATATAGTTTTGAAAAAATAGAGTGTTGTCTTTATTATGAGTGAGTTTTAGTTTACCAAATGGCATCATGCTGAACAATGTGTTCTTACTTTTTGCACTGTGATTTGGAGATCTCTCCACGCTGCTGTATGTAGCTGTAGTTCATGGCTTTTGACACTGCTCTGTGGTCCAAAATATATCTCTGCCACATTTAAGTTAGTGATGAGTAAGTGTCGTTTTAAAGTCCCAGGTTTTCAACTTGATGGATGAGAAAGCCAATCATTAGACAGAACGTCCAAAATGAGGAGGAACAGGTTTTATGGAGGGGTGGAGTAGCTTTGATATTGAGTTGTAGTAGTCTACAGAATACCTGAGTGGTTGGATAGAGGTGGCATCTGGCTCTAGGAGTGAGCCGTTAACCTCCAGCCAAGCATCCTGGCTCTTCAGACATTGGTTGGGGCCAGAGATCACGATTTAGAAACATCTGCATAGGAGTTAAAACAGACAAGGTTTCCCTAGAAGAATACATGGTGTGTGACTACTGATGGAACCATAGGCCACACCAGCAAGCAAGGGAGGGTAGAGGCAGGGACTTTGAAGGCCACGAAGTTGTAGTGATCCTGCACACAAATGATACTCTTGACCAGGGTCAGAAAACTGCTCCCTGCAAGGCAAATCTGGTCAGCTGCCTGTTTTGTTAGGAAAAGAAAGTTTTATTAGAATGCAGCCACATTTGTCTGATTACGTATTGTCTGTGGCTGCCTTCACACTCTAATGGCAGTGTTTAGTATCCACAGAGATAGTATGGCCTACAAACAGATAATGTTTACCATCTATTTTTTCACCAGAAATGCTAGCCAATGCCTGAACCTGACAAAATTGAGGGGTAAAGTGGCTCTGTGATTCTTAATATTTCTCCTTTGTATCACACCACAAATAACCTGTATCATCATGAAAGTATCCTGCATGCCTGATAAACATACACCTCATTATGCTTTAAAAATATTTTGTGTTCCTTCATTTCTCTTGAATGTTTCTTAATATAAAGTCATTAGAGTGAGATTTCCTCTTCAGTGGAAAACATGGCTTCGCATCTGCTTGTACTTCCCTAAATGATATGATTAAGGTTGAAGAATCTCTGCTTTTCATATACTTGAGTGCCTCTGGCCATGATTACCTATGATTGGTAAGAACCATTCTAGATTTCTAAAATGCATTTTAAAAATGAGTGAAGCCTCTGTGGGAAAGTAGGTGTCTGTCGACTCTCAGATAAGCAGCTATTGCTTTTACTTCAAGTCTGTATTCCAGTCTCAGGTAGCTTATTGGCTCCTGTTTTCTTTCACAGTCTTTGGAAGGTACTTTTAAACTGTAGCACTCAGTTTTGAAATAATCTGCATCAGAAACAGATTGCCAATATACATAGGAATCCAAAATTTTGTTTCTATTGAACTTTTATTTCGACTCTTTTATTTATGACCTTTACAAGAAATAATATATTCAGTAAGCTAACATCACCAGGACAAAGTATTGTTGCCTTTACTAATTTTGAGTCCTAGGAAAAAAACATTTTGTTTAGTTATTTCCTTGCCTGAACACAAATATTTATGTTTTGATACCCAGATATGACCAGATTCCAAATTAAATTTCCAAGCTTAATAAACAAAGATGTTAAAATGGGATACAGGGAGACACAAACACACACACACACACACACACACACACACACACACACATACACTTTGCTGTAGAAGTTTAAAACCTTGACTATACATTGGAATCACTTAAGAGCTCTAAATAACAACAAAGTACTGGTGCCTGGATCCCATCCCTAGATGTTTTGCTGTAATTATTTTGGGGTACATTTCAGTGATTGGGATTTTTTTTAAACCCTCCTTTAAATGAGGACAAAGTTAGGAAATATGGTTGTAAATATGTAGTTAAGGAAATCCTTGGGAGGTGTGATCGGAGAAGGTTAGTAACTCTACAGAAATACCAGTCTATGAATTTGTTCTGAAAAGAATCAGATGGACTCTTTTTTGTTTCTTTGTTTGTTTTGTTTTTTAATACCAGGGACTGAACTCGGGACCTTGCACTTTCAAGGCAGGTGGCAGAACCACTGAGCTAAGTCCCCGGCCCCATATGGACTCTTATTGAACTGGATTAAGAAAATTATCAGGGAAAGTTATAAAATAGAGGATGCTATGAATCAGGGCAGCATCTATAAGTCACCAAAATCTTAAGAAACAAAAATCATAAGAGAGAAAAACCAATATTTACATTTTGCTTCCCTTAAGATTCAAAGATGGTTGAATTGTGAGCTCCTCTCTTGGTTGCCAAAGTAATAAACCTTTTCTTCTATGTTACTTATAGAATGAGAACATGAAGCAAATTGTAATTAAGGTGAGAGCAACATACAGCACTACTGACACCATAGTTTGAACTTTAATGAACATTGGTCACCTGACAGCAAAGGGCTTGAAATAAGATTGCTGAGTCTTGCCCCAAAATTTCTTATTCAGTGGGTTTGGAGTCAGACCTGGAATTTTATATTTTTAGCAAGTTCCGGGAGATACCGATGCTGCCGCTACAAGACCTATACTTTGAAAAGCTCTGGCCTAGCAAGTTTCCTGCAAGGATGAAGATATGGGTTGGAAACTGAGAAAGGGTTGTGATATGATGAAAGTGTTGGTTCAATTTGTGAAGTGCTAATTTGGATCATTTGTCATCTCAGCATCTCAATTTCTTATATTTACATTTGACTCTAATGTCATGATAAAAGTACTAAATTATTTAACTACTTGGATGGTCCTTTTCTATTTCATATAGGCATAAATTTTAAATACTTTTTTTGTTCTACTCAAAAGAAGTGGACAGTTGATCCAATCATTTCATTGTTCCTAAACTGGATTAACTCATCACCTACAGATGTTTCCTTGGTTTCAGACAATGGCTACCATCTGATACTTGCTAATTTAGCTACATATGATGGCAGATTTCTTTTAACATAGTCATGCTGGACAATATCTTCACACTAGTAAATTTTTTTTGTTGTCAGGTTTGGTACCTGACTGAGTAGAAAAAATGTACTAATATAATTAAGGCTTTCTACAATATTTCCAGAAAAGGAGATTTCTCATTTTAAATACTCATGGGGCTGAAAAGGCATGCATTTCCACCAAGGCTGTTTCTCACATCAGGAATGCTCTTTCCAGAGCCTTCAGAACAGCCATATCAAAGGAGATATTTAGAAAATTCAAATAGGTTTAACAGATAATGGTAAGACATAATTCAGAACTATAAATTTTACAAAAGGTCACACTGTATATTTTAGTGTGGAGATAGATGGCAATGTTTAAGCCTACCTGAAGTATAACAGACACGTGGATGAATTAGACTTTGAGGTTCATTTTTTTTGCCACTGCTTTTGAGATATGAAACATAACATGTTACTCTAAGATAAAGAATTCATTAAAATGTAAAGGGTTCTTCTGTTCAATAGGAATCAATTTCTTCATTTAAGATCTAAGAAGAGAGGAACAAAAATTGTTTTAGTCGTTAAATATGAGGGAGCCTGATGGATGAAAAGAACCTTTCAAAGAAATCAGATATGCTTTTAAAACACAGCCAAACAGGTACATGGGAATGGAAGCTTGCACTGGATTAGCTTTCTGTAAAGCAATCCCTTCTGGAAATTCACTGCTAGCAAGTGGGAACAAGGTGTTACTTGGCTTGGTTTGGCTATTAACCAGTATTTTCAGGAGCATGAGTTACAGGCAGGATGGTTATTTTTCTTTTTTGAAACACCTCCACCTTTCATCATTCAAACTCAATACATGAAATACTCTCCCGATCTCCAGATGTCGAATGAAGTGAGTCAACATTTTGCCCATTACAGCTACCTGATTGTGCAGTGTCTAGTTCACAATCTGACAAAAATAAACAAATGCACCAAATTAGGAAAAGACACTCAGAGACAAAGTAAGCCATTTGTATGAATCCTACATTCTTGAAAAACAGGTGAAAATGGTCCTTCAGCCTTGCTTGCAGCAATTCTGGGGAAAATGTTCCAGCTGGGAACATGATGATTAATTAGAGGTGTGCTTTTCACATCAAACATACACACTTGGCTCAAACAATTTGTCCCAGGTGCTACATGAATGATGGGAAGAATAGCATGTCTGTCCTCAAAGACTGAGAATCACAGAATCTCAGATACAGACTTTGTTGGAACTTGTGCAATCTTACACTAAAACAGATGAATGGACATAACAGGCTATGAAGGCCAAGTGTATAATGCAGAGTTGGGCGAATTCTTATCTTTCCCTGATGTCAATTGCCTCAGATATGAAGCACTGAATAACATTTACGATTCTAAATTGCAGATTTGAAAATTTCCTTTTGAAGAGTACTGTGCTGTTAAACAAAAGAACTGAGCAACAGTAGATTTTCATATTGTAGTGTTCTTAAGAGTGCCCTGGAGTATGTGTCAAAAGGGATACCTTTCTGGGCCACTCTCTCTAGGGATTCTGACTCAGAGCCCAGAACTATTTTCTTTCAAGCATCCCAAGTGATTATTAAGTAAACCAAGCGATTGGTTTGGGAGTGTGTTTGCAGCAAATTGAAGGACTACTACTTTTGTGCTTCTTCTAGGACAGAGATCAAGCCCACTAAACAAATGTAGAGTCAGGCATTTCATTCGTTCAACAATGTTCATTGGTTACTTTGCCTGGTGCTGGGCTATGGAGATACAATGATGGACAGAACAGTCAACCAATAAGTAGTCAGGCAGCTGACACTCTTGGGGCAAAGAGGAGAGCTAGACATTCATCACCGCATCAGACAAATAATGGTGAAAGTACACCTTTGCTAAGTTTTATTAGAAGTCATACATGGTGTTATGAGAGTGGCAGAATGATGGGATGTATCTCATTTGCTCTGGAAGGGTAAACAAAAGTAGCCCTTACGTTTAAATTCTGAAAGATTTCATTATCTGTCTTGTTCCTAGGACAGCATATTTGTCAGCAGGCTACTCATGCCCTGCTGTGCCACATAATACTGGAAGGGGATGGCATTATGGTCTATATGTCTATGCTGAGGTAACAAGTAAGGCTTCATCCACAAGGCTGAAACCAGAAATCTGTTTTCTAGATGAATCATGAAATCAAATGCAAGAAGAACTGAGCATTACAATCCATTAAGTTTATGCATCTTGATCTAGATATGTAATCTGCATAAAGAACTGGTGCACTTTGAAAGAACAGGATCCCGAAGACTTTAACATCTATTGTCAAATCCTTCCTGCTCAGAATGCCCAATGTGCTCAATATGCTGATGAGTGGCCGTAGAATTCAGCCATGGATATTCATTAAGTCAGTCACAGATGCAAATTGTATGAAAAAAAAAGTAAAAGCTTAGTTGTAATATGTTAAAAATCCAAAACAATCACTAGGCTAGACTAGACCATTCCAAGAAAGTTCACTTGAAAATGGACTACACAAAAATAGTTAAGAACTGAAAAACCTTTCAGGCTAGATTCTGGTGCTCTGACAACTAACTGATTTCTCAACATTTTCTTGGCCTCTCTCCTGCCTTGGGTCCCAGGATAGCTACTGGGAACGTGGTAGAAAACAGAGTAGCAGGCAGCCTCATCCCCAGGAAGCTCAGTGTCTCACAGCCATAATTTTGGTACCTGTAACTTGTCACAAATGGTTTGCATAACACTGGGCATGTGCCAGGTACCATTATCATTTGGGAGCAGGAGACAAATTAGCCTTAAGTACCCATTCTATGGGACAGTGCCTCTCAGTGCATAGAGAAAATAGGGAATACGTACTCAGCAAAAAGAAGATGCACCTGGAAGCTAGAGACCTCTGTTCCAACCCCAACTCTGCTGACTGACCTCAAGCTGAGCAGAATGTGTAGCCCTTTGGGGAACCAGGCCTTTCCTCTATGTCACTGGGCTAATATGGGGCTTCAGAGGTGTTGTGGTTTATTCCTACACAGCAGCTCCCCTGTGCATTATCGCACCAGGGTGCCAACTCATCAGAAAGGAATTGGGTTCTCAAGGAAATCAGTGCAAAACACAGAGTTGTCAGAATTGTGGCTGGAGGCAAATCTGAAGAGAGCCAGGCTTCAGGATGGGAATGCAATAGCCAGGCCTGCAAGATAAACAGCAACTTGAGATTATACTGTAATCAGGAACACCTGGTCCAGGGGGCCCAGATAGCCACCAGATACATATGTGAGTGACCAGAACATCCGGACAAAGGGCCTCAATGGCACCCCTTTTAGGACCCCTCCTAAAGACTCCTAAGGAGTTTTTTCTTAATAAACTTTTCCTACTCTTAACCTCCTTTGTTCCTTAGAATTCATTCTTTGATATTCAGAGGACACAAACTTGACATATCTGACATCAAGCAGGACAGGATCTTTGTTTCCCTTCTATCACTCTGACCACACCATTTCAGCAGAGTCATTTCATTAAATCCCAGAATTTGTGTGGAAAAGGAAAGGAGAGGCTTATATTGTACCCTTCATAATATTTTATTACCAAGCATTCTATTCCAAAATCATCTTTCTATTCTCTTGTCCCTTTCCAGATATGACTTGTAAATCTCCCCAGCTCTTTACCATAGCTCTCCATTTCCCTTTATAATACAGATTTATTTAACTTGGAGCTTGTGCAAGTTCACTGACATACATCCTTCAGGTAGTAGGACCTTGGTTGTGCCTCGTTGTTCTGGCATAATATGATAGCATCAATTAGGAAATTGTTCCAATTTGAATGGTACAAAGCAATTTGTAGCTATTGTCACTGATTATATAAAGAACAAAAATAATTGTTTTATTGATGGAAAGATTGCAGGAAAGAAATATTCAAATACTCAAACTCTAGTTATTACCTAGCTCCATCAGAAAGAATAGTAGTTTGCCATCTGAGGAGGGTATGTATGGGGAATGACATATTTCTAAGTGAAAAAATGAAAATTTTAGCTTAACGTAATCCCATTTGTTGATTCTTGGTGCAATTTCTTGTGTCACTGGAGTTCTGTTCAGAAAGTCCTTGACTATGCCTATATCTTCAAGAATTTTACCTATTTCTCTTCTGCCAGATTCAGATTAAATGTTTCTGTTTTAACATTTAGATCTTTGATCCATTTTGGTTTTAGTGTAGTACATGATGAGAGATATAGGTCTAGATTCAATCTTCTATGTGTGGATGACAATTTTCCCAGCACCATTTATTAAAGAGGCTCTCTGTCTGCCAGTGTGTTTTTTATCCCTTTGCCAAAGATCAAATACCTGAATGTGCCTGGGTTTTTTTCTGCATGCCTTTTTTCTGTTCCATTGATCAAAATATCTGTTTTGTTTTTTTTTTTAATTCTTTACTGGTACATTTTAGGTATACAATACATTTACATTTCTCATTGGGAATTGTACCTTTACAAGATGCATCTTGGTTCTTATTTTTTCCCCATTCCCAGCCCTCCTTTCACCCCCTCCACCCTTCCCTATTTACAAAGACTTTGTTTCCATTTTTTCCATTTCTCATAATTTTTCCTTTCCCTTCTTTCTTTTCCCCTGCCCCTCCCACTTCCCCTACCCCTTTGGACCTTTTCTTCCTATTTCATATTATCAATTATTCATTCTAATCATTGGTACATTTTAGGTATACAATATAATGATATTCATC
>NW_004624765.1:528615-557507 GCF_000247695.1 Heterocephalus glaber | reverse complement strand
ACATTGATGGTTATAACTGATATGTATTGACTTGTCATTGTCATGACTTTCTTTTTGTTGGATTCTCCCCCTTTACATTTAATTTCTTGTTGTGCTCAATGGGTTCATTCTGCTTTGCTTCCTGGGGTTGTGATCCTCATTGTCTTTTCCTAGGATACTGTCTAAAATTTTTTGGAGTGCTGATTTTGTATTCATGAAGTTCCTAAGGTGCTCTTTGTCATGAAAGTATCTTATTTCTCCTCAATTTTGAAAAATAGCTTTGCAGGGTACATCAATCTGAGTTGGAGACTATTTTCCTTTAGGGTTTGGAATATGTCACTCCAAGCTCTTCTTGCCTTGAGGGTTTGCATTGAAAAGTCTGCTGTGATTCTGATGGGCTTTCCTTTGTATGTGATTTGTTTCTTTCCTCTAACTGCTTGTAGAACTTTGTTCTTCTGTTGAGTTTCTGAAATCTTAATAATTATATGCTTATGTGTAGATTTTTTTTATCAAGGCTATCTGGAGTCCTATATGTCTCACTTATCTGCATGTCCAGTTCTTTTCCCCCGCTTTGGAAGTTTTCTGCCATTACTTCTCTGAACAGTTTTTTATGTCATCTGCACTCTTTCCTGTTTCTTCGTTGACTCCAATCAGTCTTATGTTATTCTTCTTTGCACTGTCTAGCAGCTTCTGGATTGATTTCTCAGGGCACCTGACAATTTTGAAGCAATTTTTCTTTTCCTTGTCACTAATTGCAATCTTATCTTCTATATCTGAACTTCTATTTTCACATTGGCTCATTCTGCTGTGGAGGTTTTTGTTCTCCTGGAAATCTATTTGCATCTGTTGTATGGATTCCATTTGATTCCTATGTTGGGATTCCATCATGTTCCTCAGCTCCTCTCTAGATTTACTAATCATGTCTTGTACTACAAGCACAATCTCTGTTGTTATCTGAGAAATTATTTCTGATTTCATTTTTTCCAGATCCTATTTTGATTCCAGTTCAGGGAGTCCAGGTGGTTGAGTATCAGAGTGTTCCATCTCATTTCCCTTTGGGGTTTCTGTAGGTGATCTAGAAGTCTGGTTTTGAGACTTGTTTATGTGTCTTCTCATTTCCATCTGTGGGGGTGGGGTGTGCTGTTGGCACCCTCTTGGCTCATCTCCTCTGAGCTGGGAGCACTGGGATGGTGTCCCAGAAGCCCCTTCCTCTGAGCCAGGAGTGGTGGGATTGATGCCAGCCCGGAAGACCCTTCCTCTGGGCTAGGAGTGGCAGGATGGATGGTGACTCAGAAGCCCCTTTCCTTTGAGCTGGGAGTGGTGGGATGGTGGCTCAGAAGCCCTTTCCTCTGGGCCAGGAGTGGCGGGACAGAAGGCAGCCTGGAAGCCCCTTCCTCTGAGCCAGGAGCAGTGGGATGGTGGCCCAGAAGCCCCTTCCTCTTAGCTGGAAGCAGTGGAACCCACATATCTGTTTTGTATGCCAAGGCCATGCTGTTTTTATCACTGTAGCTTTGTAATATAATTTCAGATCTGGGATTGTGATATCTCCTGCTTTAATTAAAAAGCTTCTGCACAGAAAAAGAAATAGCCAATAGAGTGAAGAGGCACCCCACAGATTAGGAAAAACTTTTGCTAGCTCTTCCTCAGACAAAGTACTAAAATATAGACTATATAAAAAACAAAAAAATTAGACTCCCCAAGATAAAAGGTCCAATAAAAATGGGCAACTGAAATCAAGAGACACTTCTGCAAATAAGTACAAATGAAAAAACATTCAACATTACTGGCCATTAGAGGAATGCAAATTAAAACAACATTGACATTCCATGTTACTCCAGGTAAAATGGCTATCATCAAGAAATCAAATAATAATAAACAGTAGCAAGGCTATAAGGAAAAAGAAACCCTTGTACATTGTTGGTGGAGATGTAAACTAGTACAATCACTATGAATATCAGTATGAAGATTCTTCAACAAACTAAAAATAGAAATGCCATTTGACCCAGTTATTCCCCTTCTAAGTATCTTCTGGAAGAGTTCAAGACATCATGGTATAGTGACACATGCATACCCATGTTTATAGCAGCACAATTCATAACAGCCAAATATTGGAAGTGGACTATATGTCCATCAACAGATGAATAGATAAAGAAAATGTGGTGTTGATTCACAATGGAGTAGTACTATGCCATGAAAAGGGATAAACTTGAGTCATTTATAGAAAAATGAATGCACCTTGAGATCACAGTGTTAAGGGAAATAAATCAGACACACAAGCTTAAGTATCACATGGTTTCTCTTACATGAGGAATTCAAAATATAAATAAAGATCAATATAAAAGATAGATAATAGGAAGTAGGAAAATAGGCCATTTTCAAAAGGAAACGGGGTCAAGAAATGTAGGAAGAAGGTAAGGAGAGGAGATAGACTGATAAAAAAATTGAGATGCACCAACTCCCCACAAAGAATGCAATCATTACGTAATGTAAACATGTACTAATAAAAAAAAAAGAAACGTTTATTCATTTTAAGATTTTAGTAGATGTGATATGAAATCTGTAGATATTTGGCTTTCTGAGTTCACAGCCCAGATGTCTAATTTAGACAGTTATTGAAATGATTTAATATTTTGAAGAGGTCAATTATTTGCTTTCTACCCAAAAGATGCATCTTTAACTTGTTTACTACACAGCATCTATTTAGCATTCTTTCATAAAGATTTCAGCAATGTAGCCCTATGCCCTCAGTATATTTGGCACCAAATCCACTTTGAAATTGTAATTATCATGGTGCCATGTAAAACTGTCTGTGATGAAAGATAACATAGTTTTTCAATCATCTTTTTTTATTTTAACTTTTTGAGTGGTTCAAAACACTTGTGTTTGGTAAAGCAGATGCAAAAGAAGGAGAAGAAGTGAATTAGAAGTAAAGAAAGGAAGAAAACAGGAAAATGAAAGAAGTTTTTCAAGTTGAACCTTCAACTCTGTGACTGTTTTTAAAGGCCCCTGATTAGCAACAAATTTTAGAATCTTATTGAATAAAAACAAGTCTTCTCTGATTTGATTCCCCTAGGGATAGACTTTAAAATAATAAATACGTGGAGTGTGGTTTCTCTAATTTAATGAATCGGGATGTTCGCAAATGTATTTCCCAAAAGGTTGGTATTTTATTCACTGTCCTTAACTCCAAACAGTCCCTCCATGGAGGTTCTTTCGCAGTGGCCGTTTTCAAGAAGTCCACCTTTGAGAGGCCTACTGTACCCTAGAACCTGTGCAAGTATAGTTGAGGTCACTGTGCAAGTAGATCCCTGGAGACTGTTGGTAGCTACTGACAAACACTGCCCTTAATTGCCTTTATTTCCCTTGCCTCTGCCTCTATCCAGCTCTGCAAGGGCTTGATCCCCAATAATGTCTCCCTATATAATTTTTGCAACTGGCTTTAAATGTCTTATGTCATTCAGAAAGTTGGACTATTAGGACATTATATACTACTATAATCTATAAGTTAATTTTAGTCCATGTTAAAGTACTTTTTAGTCTGTGTGTTGACAATTCACATATTTTTCTTATTACTGCAATAAGAAAATAATAAGCAAGATTCTTCATTAACACTTAAATACAGACTATCATTAGATTATTTATATTTATTAATTTTGTGTTTAGATAGGGCTTGCACTATACCAGAAGCTATTCTAAGCACTACCCTTGTAATGATTCTGTTAATCCTCACACCAACAAAAAAGAAGGTATTAGGATTATCTCCATTGTACAGAGGATAGAACTAAGGCCCAGAGAAGCAGATCAGCAAATAAACAGCAGGATTTGCCCCAGGTGATCTGCTAATAGTGACTACATTAAATCATAAGACATTACCTCTGGTTAGTTGACAATTTGTAGGAAAATATAATTACAGTTGTGTGTTAACAACATTTTCCAAAGGAATGTATCTAATAGGTGAGTCAAGCTCATTCTGCATTCTATCTTCTCTGGAGTATTTCCCCCTGCATTTCAACTTAGTCTTCTCAGTGTAGATGTTATCTATTAGACTCAGCTTCAAGCCAGTAATATATAATGCATAAACTCTTACAGGCAGGTAATACACAGTGAAGTTGCCTAGTTGGAGGAGATTGCAGCTACTGGGGCTCATTCAGTGTGATGCTCATTAACCCTGAGCATGGGCCTGGACATTACCATGTCCCAGAGTCAGTAGTATAGTACAAAAGCATTACTGGAAAGTATGGGCATTAGATGTGTTATTATTAATGAATTTCTTATTACTAGAATATCTTGTCTATGCCAAAGACTCAGTTCCTGAAAAATTATCAAACAAATGTCTGCATAGTTTTTATGAAAAATGTAGATAAACTGCCACATCGGGGCTAGGTGAAGTAAGCCTGCCTGAAATCCATGGCCATGTTTATACAGTCTGGAGCTTGGTTTCACTACAGCATAATTTGCATTAAGGCCAAATTTGGCTTTTGGCATGACTAAAAAGAAATAATGTTTACATAAGACTGAAGCTAGCTGAATTTTTTAACAGATAAACCATAAATTCATTAAGGCATTTGTATCTGGGAATGAATGTTGGTTACAATAATCTGATGACTTTATGTTCACAGTTTTCCGTGCATGGATCTTTTTAGAAACTGAAGGATAGAAGACCCCCAGAGGGTAATTATTGGGTTAGGTCCATTGAATTGGGAGGAATTGGGTTAGTTTTACAAATGAAAACAAAAGCCATAACATTAGCAACTATAAAAAATGAAAACTAAGGTATATATCATTACCCCTTTTCTTGCTTATAAATTGTACTTAGGATTAAAGCACACAAAGGAGGAATGTCTTCATCCAGAATTCCTTGACTTTCTCTTGTGTGCTAAATGATTTCATATAAATCACCTCAAATCACATTCTGATAAAACAGCAGGACTCCAGGACAGGGAGGAGAGAAAGACAGGATCTCAGGGAAATGTGTTGGTCAGAAGCCCAGGGAAATATAGATGCACCAGGAGAATACATTTGAATTCAGGGGGTTCAATCCAGGTGATCAATTAGGGAAAAAAATCAACTGTAAACTCTAAAGAAACAGAAAAAGAAAACTAGAGGACAAATGAAAAGTATTGTGGAAAAGGAAAGGCCTCAACAATAAGGCCAGGCATGGTTTTCTTAGGACTACAATGGGGCATTGGGTGATCATTTAGCAAAAGAAGATGGTGTGAGTCGGTGGTGGGGAGCTGTTATGGTTTAGAGCTAAAATGTCCCCACAAAGTCTCTTGGGGCTAAAAGAGGGGTTTTGTAAGGTTATTGGACCATGGGGGTATTATACTCATCAGTGCATCAAACCATTGGGGAGTTACTAGCTGAATGTGCTGACTGGAGATAGAGTCCACTTTGAGGAAGTGAGTCACTAGGGGATTGTCCTAGAAAAGTATATTTCTCACGGTCACTTTTCCCTTCTCTCTCTGCTTCCTCCCTGCCACTTTTCCCTTCTCTCTCTGCTTCCTCCCTGCCATAGGTTGAACAGATTTTCTCTCCCTTGCTCTTCTGTCATGCTGTTTCTGCCTTGGAGCTAGCAGACAATGGATTAAATCCTCTGAAACCATGAGCCAAATGAATCTCTCCTCCCTTATTTTGTTATTTTGTATCAGTCATTGTGTCCCAGAAATGAGACAGTGACTAATATAGGAGTCAATGTTGAGCCTGAGAGGACACTGTGCTATATGGCTGCTTTGACACAGGGAGAGCTGGCAAAATAGTGGCACTATAACAAATGGTATAATTGATAATGTGAAATAGGAAGAGAAGGTCTAAAGGAGCAGGGGAAGTGCGAGGGGCAGGGGAAAGGAAAGAAGGGAAGGGAAAAAATATGAGAGAAGGAAAAAATGGAAACAAAGCCTTTGTAAATAGGGAAGGGAGAGCAGGGAAATGGGGAAAAAATAAGAACCAAGATACATCATGTAAAGGTACAAGATCCCAATGATAAATGTAACTGTATTGTATACCTAAAATGTACCGATAAACTTAATGAAAAAAAATAGTGGCACTATATGTATGATTGTATACTTATATATAAAATATAATTGTATCATTATATTATATACATACATTACATACATATCATATATTGTATTATATATACTTTAATACTTAGGATACATGAGGGTAGTACTTATGATATATATTAGTATTTATAATAGAAATAATCATGTCATACAATGAATATAAAGAACAATGAAGGTAGTATGCCTGTGATTTGATAACAAATACCTTTAGAAATAGAACCATCAAGACCAGAACATTTCAGATCAAGAAGCAATAGGACATGATATAAAAAATACTGGTGAAGGAGTTGTGCATTCAAATCACAATCTTGACTGTGTTACATCCTGATGACACTGGCCAAGCTTCTCTTCTACGCTCCTCAGTTTCCTCACTTGTAGGATTAAACAAGTTGGCAAGGATGGGCTCTAAGATCTTTTCTGGTTGCAAGAAGAATTGGGTGTCAAATGTCCTAGATGGGTACAAGTAGAAAAGAGACCCTTTCCTTGCTGGGTGCTCAATTTTCCTCCTATGTCACAACTAGTTTATCTACATACATACAAAAATGACTAAATTTTAATCTAGTATTTCAAGAGAGTATACATGGAGAGGCTTCACATTTTCTTATTTGGTCTTTACCGTACAGAATGTAACAGCTATTAGCAAAGCAAAATGTTATTCTTCTAATTTCCTTGTAGTATACCTCCAACTGGCTTCTGAAATGTCTGTTTTGGCTGAGGAAGGGGTAAAAACTGCAGGCTGATGGTGGCTATACTTACCTAACCAAAGTGACCATGATGTAGTCATTACTACACTGGAGTCAACCCAAATGATTCCTGAACAAGGGCTGAAGATGTCACAGAGTGGCAGCCAACATGTCACCACTGGCCAGGTGAGACCAAAGATCTGTGCCAGAATGTCAGTATGGTCTGAATTGCCTCCACCCCCAAAATGTTCTTGTTGGAAACACCACTCTCACTACCCTAGAATGTGGACTTATTTGGAGAGATGGTCTTTAAAGAGGTAGTCACGGTTAAGTTAGGTGACATGACAGGGGAGGCAAAATCCAGTGTCACTAGCGTCTTCATAAGAAGAGGAGAGGGCACACACAGAGACTGAGATGAAGCCATATGGAGACACAGTGAGGAGGTAGCCATCTGCAAGCAAAAGAGAGACGCCTGAAAAAACCCCAACTTGCTGGCACCTTGATCTCAGACTTCTAGCCTCAAGAACTGTGAAAAAATACATATCTGTCATTTAAGCCACCCAGTTGTGGTATTTTGTTATGGCAGCCTGAGCTGATTAATACAGTGTCCAAAATCATTCTCATCATTTCAGGCACAGTAACCTATTTATATGTCTCTATATCACCCCAGCACTTAGTTACCCCTTTAATAGATGTTTATTATAAAAATATTTTATTGTAGTCTAATGCCTCTAGGGAGGAAATGTAAAATATTAACGTTTAACATGATTAGATTTAAATTGCATTATGCTGTCAGGAGTCACATATTTTCTTTGAGTGTTGGAAAAGTTGATGGGAAAAATTCACAAATGAAGCTGATATTCCCATCACTTATGTTGATGGAGTATCACCTTGCTGATGTGTTACTGTTGAAAACATCCTGACAGACTAATTTATATTCTTCTACGCTGTGTATACGGATTAAAAGCAGACCCCTTCAATTTAACACAGCAGGGAGGGGCTCATACTCAGGCTCTGTACCACCAGAAGGGGGCGCAATGCAAAATGAGGAGAATGGAAGAACCCTCCTCAAGGCCTCCATGAGTTCATGAGTTCCCAAGAGCACTGAATGGGGGCAGAACAATTTTGACTATAGCAAACTAAACAAGGGATATGAAAGGCAAGTAGTTGCTCTATTCCATTTATTGGTCATCCTTTACCTTTCCAGAGCTTTAAAATCATGTGAAATGTTGAGTATAAATTCCTTTTTGAAGCAAGGTTTCATTATGTTACCCATGCTGGACTTGAACTCGTGCTCAAGTGATTCCCCTGCCTCATCCTTCCCAGTAGCTAGGACTACAGGCACAGCCCACAGCTCCTGGCCCTTAGGCACTTGCCTCACACTTATCTCAGATTCCACTTTGCATTGTGTCTAGAACTTGAGAGTGAAGCCTGGGTCTAATTGATCTGCTTGTCTTGTCTGTATTCAGGCCCTGAGAGTAACTTTCAGACAGCCAGGGCCCATGTGTCTGTGGAGCTGCTGTAAAATATGAAAGGGGGAAATTTCTCATTGCAATAGGAATTTCTTACAGATAGGTATAAGTGTGTATATAAATGTATGGTTATTCTATATATAACAGTTAGAATTTCACTTAAATACCTCTTAAACATAAATTTTCTTCCTAGACAAATAATCATTGCCATTATTATTTTCCATCAGAAAAAAAAAGGAAAGCAGTAAATAGTCTTGCAGTGGGCAGTCGTGTTGGGAAGCAAAATCAGAATTCAGGAATGGTTGCTCTAAGGCTCTCATTACCAGACCTCTCCAGTGACGCCCTCCCTTCTACTGAGGCTAGATAATGATGCATTCACCAACTGCATTCACGAGTCTGGAGAACCAGGGCTACCCCATAGCCGTAAAATATAAATGAATGTTCTTGCACTAAAGGACACCCTAAACAGATGTTCTTCCTCCCCTTTTTAAACTATAAAACACTTTTGATGTTTTTAGAAGCATCTATAGTTATATTTTAAAGGAACCTTCATTCTCCTCGGGGAAAGAGGATTAATATTTAGTATGTGGTACTATTTGCAATGAACCTTGCATGTGTTATCTCATTTAATTCTCCATGTAACACGATGAGGAAGGAACTAGTAGACTCGACTTTTCTCTTTTTTGTTTTTTTTTTTTTGGTACCGGGGATTGAACTTGGGACCTTGCGCTTGCGTGGCAGGCGCCGGAACCACTGAGCTAAATCCCAGCCCCAACTTTTCTCTGTTTTTGAGACAGGATCTTGCTGTATCGTTGAGGCTGAGCTTGAACTCATGGTGATCCTCCTGCCTCAGCCTCCCAAGTGCTGGCATTAAAGGCATGGGTCACCATGTCCAGCTAGGCCTGATTTAAAGATGAAGCTCAGTGGCACTGCACCTGCCTGGCAAGAGCAAGGTCCTAAGTCCAATCCCCAGTACCGAAAATATATAAATAAATGAAGAAATAAAGATGAAGAAAGAGACCAAGGAGTGTTACCAAGTTTCCCCAAAGCCACTGAATGGGTAAATATGAAGCCAAATCTCAGCAGCATGGCCCAACAATCTCCTACCTACCTTGCCCCTTCTATTTCATTCACTGCCCCCAGAAGGACTCGTCTTTGTTCAGACGCAGTAACAGATTGTTATAAACTGAGCAGCTTTGAAACAATAGAAATTTATTTGTCACAATTTGGAGGCTGGGCAGTCCAAGATCGTGGTGCAGCCGAGTTGGAGTCTGGTTCACAGATGGTGTAAGGGCCAAGCAAGCTCTCCAGGGTCTCTTTTATAAAACCACTGATCCCTATCATGAGGCTTCATCCTCACAAGCTAATCAGCCTCCCAAGGGCCCACCTCCAAATTCCACCGCATCAGGAATTAAATTTCGGTGAAGGAATTTTGGTGGTACACAAACACTCGGCCCGAAGCCGTGCTAAGTCTTACTGTTAGAACCTAAACATAATCTCTATGCATTAAGTTGCTTTTGTGTTGGTTTATTAACACTTCACAAAAAATGGTTAAATTTTTATCAGATTTGGAGGGAATGTATGAGATAGTTTGAGTTTAAAAAATAGACTCTGTGGCACATGTGAACTTTACTTTGGGCTCCTCAAGAACTCTGAGGAGCCCCAGAGACAACGCCTCCGGGAAAGTGGGAGAAACAGGTCTTTTCATGGACAGGTAAAAGTGATATTCAACATGAAGGGTGTTTAGTGGTCAACCAGAGAAGGGATGCTTGATCAATGGTAATCAAGATAGATGTATTAATTTTCTACGCTCAAATAACACAAAGCACCAGAGACAGGATGATTTAACAGAAATTTATTTCCTCACAGTTCTAGAGGCTACAGGTCCAGGATTAAGGTGATGGCAAGGTTGTTTTCCTCCTTGGCTACCTTCTTTCTGGTCCTCACATGGTCTTTTCTCTTTGCACACATGTGTCTGTGTCTAATCTCCTTTTTTGTTACGGAAACAAATCCCATTAGATTAAGATCTACCTCTAAGATTTCATTTTACCTGGGAGTTAGGACTTCAACATATAGATTTTGAGGGAATACAGGCTAGTCCATTACAGATATCTAAAGAACTTTTCTTTTTTGGTACCAGGGATCGAACTCAGGACCTTGCACTTGCGAGGCAGGCAGTGGAACCACTGAGCTAAATCCCCGGCCCAAAGAACTTTTGAGTACCAGGGAAAGGCAACAGCCAAGTCATCCTTCAGAGCTCCTGAGACTGAAGTCTATGATATACTCACAGAATAGCAGGTCAAGAGTCTGCTTTTTCCCAGAAAGGGAAACCAAAGCCCTGTGAGTCACATTTGGCTGCTGATTGGGAGGAACATGCCATGTGTCCAAGATACCCTGGGCAAAGGACACAAACAATGGTTCCAATTATAAAGCCCAAATAAAATTATGCTAAAGAACCTAATATCAATTCTGTGACTGGAGTTTGTAGGCAGTGATGAGGTCTATGTTATTCAGTGGAAAGTCCTTGGGAGCCATGTGGAGCCTTGGACTCCAGAGTCTTTACTAATGAAACACCTGGGGCTAGGGCATTATTTAAAACACACCTTTAGAGTTTAAATCAGTGATTTCAATTTGGTGTGATAAAGGGGATCTACAAAGATCCCTGGATCCTGATGATGGACTCCAACTCCACTTTTACCTTCAAATCCCTAAAGCTAACTACAAGTGTCTGTTTTACCAGCAGTGAATCACAAAACTAATATCCCAAATTGCGGGTGTTAATTTCTGATCAATACATTTCTTGCACAGAAATTAATGTAGAAGGATACAGGGAAGTAGCAGTGAAAATGTGTCCATATGTGCCTCCAAGGAATTCAACATATTTGCAGAAACTTTATCACTAATTTGAAAACAATGAAATTATATACCAATAATGTCCAATGTAAATATGATGTGTGTAATTTTTAATTTTCTAGTGGCCACGTCAAAAAAGTAAAAAAGAAATACTTGAAAATACCTAATAACTGTTTAATCCAATATATCCAAAATATTCTCTTTTCTACATGTATTTGACAAAAAAGTGAGGTTTTGTTTTTGAGACAGGGTCTCATTCTAGTTTAGGCTGGTCCTGAACTCACTACGCATACCCCAGGCTTGGCTCAAACTCAAAGCAATCCTCTAGGCTCAGCCTCCTAAATGGTGGGATTACAGGCATATACCTCCACTCCTGGCTTCATTATACTAAATCTTTAAAATACAGTGAGGTGTTTATTTTATATTCACATTACAACTCATTTTCATTGGAAATACTTGAACCTTATTTAGATAAAATAAAGAGAAAAGTAGATGCACACAACCTTGCTGTTCAAAACTTAAGTTTTTAATAACTGAATCAAGTATTATTTCTTAAGTTTGAAATTAAATTAATTAAAATCAGATTTTTAACATGTAGTTCTCAGCGGGGCATATTTTATGTCCAGCTCATGGCTACAACATGTAACAGTACAGTTTTAAATGTAGTGACTACAATCGAAAGGACACAATTAAAGAAGTAAAAATAAAGAAAATTATAAGTTCGATAGTATTTTTTTCTTGTTTCTGTTATGCTTTATTGAAGGCTGATGATTTTTCTAATCCAAAGAAGTCATAAGTAAAAAGGCACCGAATCAGATAAGTCACATAGTCCTGGAACAAAGTGGTGTGGGTGACAGTTCTGCCTTTGTCCCTACCCATCAGGGTGACCTGCACTAAGTACCTCTCAGGCTTGCTGCTTCCTCATGTGTCAAAAGGGCTTAGTCTATAATCATTCCCAGCTCTTTTCATAATCCAGATTCACTGAGGAAATAAGGTTGTCATGCATGAGAGAAAATTATGTTATAAGGAAAACATTTTGTTTACAGCAGAGGAAAGCTGTTTTCCTTGTATTCATTAAACTTGTAACACAGGACAATACTGGTGTATGAGAGTAAAATTTGTGACTATGTCAGTAGTTAAGCACTTGAAAACCAGATCATGTGGACTCACCCATGTATGCTGAGATAATAAAAGATGAACATGGAAGGTTTCTCTCCAGAAAACTGCTCTACTCCTCTCTCAGGCCCCTGTTTTTAAAAGCCAGCTGGCAATTCACTAATAGGCCTGTTTTAGGTCATCTGAGGCTCACACATTTTGAGATCCGTTGTTCATGAGATATTAATGATGCTTTTCAACCTAATGCTTTCTTTAGCTGATAGTAGCTTTTACACTAAGAAATATCGATTGACAACCTAAGTGACAATTTATTATTCGCTTTTATGTCTTCGTGTAACATTTAATTCATTGGCATTTTAAATTTTTAATATTTTTCTGCCTAAAATTACAATGTTAGATAGGTATTTATTAAGATTTGAGGGAAGAAGCCAGGGATTTAGCTTAGTGGTTCCAGCACCTGCCTCACAAGTGCAAGGTCCCAAGTTTGATCCCCGGTACCGAAAAAAAAAAAAAATTGGGGGAAGCACAGGGTGATACAAGAAATAATAAAATCTTTTGTAATCTTCTTATGCAGAGATACATCTTTTTACCATTTTTATGTGTTTCTCCTCAGTTTTCTTTTCCAGGTTTGATTTTATTTTTACATTTATTGTTTATAAAACTGGGTCATATTGTATATATGTGGTGAGTTTGGGGATATTTCAACTTGCCTGACCATAGTCTCCAATTATGCAAACACTGCCAGGTATTGTTATGAAGGGACTTTACAAATGTCAATTAAAACCTCAAATTAATATTAGTATAGAGGATTACCTTGGATTATCTGAGAGGCCTGAATGAATCCGCTGGAAAGAAAGTAAAGCTGAGGTGTCTGAAAGGGAAAGAGCAGTGGCAAATCCCTGTATCTTCTTTTCCCCCACAGCCTGCCCTTGGGCTTTCAGATTCACATTCACACAAGTCCATGCCTTATGATAAATTTCATACACACCTGCTTCTATGGCTGGACCCTGATTGACATGGTGTGTAATTTTATAATCTATTCACTGAGTGTTATATTTTGAGCATTTTCTCATGTTCCTAAATTTTCTTTCAGATAATTTTAGTATTTGCAGAAACAGCTAATCGTAGACTGAATCCCCTGAGACTATGAACCACAACTTCTCCTTAAATTGTAGGTGGGTTGGGTGTTTGATCCCAGTGAAGGGAAAGTTACAATGTGTATATGTATGCAATATATGTATATTATAAAATACATATATAATATGTGTATATAGTAAAATACATATATAATGTGTATATTATAAAAATATAATAATGTGTGTTATGTAAGTAAATATATATGTACATATATACACACTACATATAAATATATATGTAGTCACAAATCTTTTTAAATTTTGAGTGGTTGAAAATTTTCAGAATGGTTATAATCAGTCTGGGTTTCATCACAGAAACAGAACTAGGAATATATGTATATCAGTGTTTCTTTTAGTGAACAAAAGTCATCTCGTAAGATTATAATGATGATGAAAAATTCCTATCACCTGATGACATTGTAGACATCAAAATGTCATGGCACAATACATTATTCACATGTTTAAAGTGATGCTGGTATAAACAAACCTTCTGCCCCACCTCAGTAATAGAAAAGCATAGGACATACAATTAAGTAGAGTGCATAGTTCTGGATAATAACTATAAATAAATATACTTCTGGTTTTTTAGTATATTACTGGTATATCACTGGCTTATATATTTAATATGTTGTCTTTTTATTTTTATTTAAAAATGTACTTCTACTTATAAAAAAGTTTACTGTAAAACAGTATGCTATGTTATAGTGGCAGCTGACTCATACATCTCATCCTCACCAAAACTCTAATTTTGTCTTGTGCTTGGTTTATTTATTTATTTTTAACATGTGCTTGGATTATTCTTTTGTTATTTTGTTCATCACAACCTTGAGAGCAATAGGCCATTCTCATTCTCTCTCCCTCTCTCTCTCCCTCTCTCTGTCTCTCTCTCTCCCTCTCCCTCCCTCCTTCCTCCCCTTCCCTGTGTGTGTGTGTCCGTCCAGCAGACTATACCATGTAACCACGTAGGTTTGTGTAAGTACACTCTGTTACATTCACATAACAACAGAATTGTCTAACACAGTTTTCATTAAGCAAGGTGTTTTTATATACCTACTGAAAGATACATACATATATATATACGTATATATAGAGAGAGATAAAGATAGATATATCTATATCTATCTATACATATATAGAAAGATTTGTTGTAAATTATTGGCCCACAAAATTGTGGGGACTAGTTAGGCAAATCCAAGTCCAAAATCCATCAGCAAGCTGTCAGGAAAGGCAAGCAGAAGCTCTCTGGTATGGCTTTCGGTCATAGGAGGAATTTCTTCTTCTTTGGGAAAGCTTCAGATTTGCACTTAGGATCTCTCAGTTGTTTGGATGAAGTTTAGAGAGATTGTGGAGGATAATCTCTTAAAGTAACTGATTATGCATGTTAATCACACATACAAAATATCTAGATTCTTGTTTGATTGAATAACTGATTGAATTATAATTGATTAAACCTTTGCTTAGCCAAGTTAACAAACTAACAATAATGCAAAAGAAATGCTTTTGTGCCCACATGCCATACTACATTCTTCATGGTAGTTTCCGACTTGATTTATAGTTACCATACAGTTTTATTTTTCCATGTATCAACTACCAAAAAGAATTATTTCAATAGTTAACTATGAAACTTTTATAGGTGCTAAATACCAGGCTAAGAGCAAAATTTTGCTTGTAGCTTTCACTTCACTAAACTGTAAGGAATATCTACTTTGTAGAAAGCACCACTTCTGGTAGACTCTATGGAAGATACCAAGATGAACCAGCCACAAAGGTGGTGCATGGGCAATAACAATAGAGGAAAGAATTTTAAAAGCACCTCCAATGAGACATATAATGTGCAGTAGATATTCCAGGATGGGAAACGGTAGCTGTCAGGCTGTGGAATGAAGTCAGGCTTCATGACAGAGGGAACATTTGAAAATGACTGAAGTAAACATATTTAATATTTGAAATAGAGGAACAAATACTAGTAAAAACACAGAGCTAGAAAATTATAAGAAACAAAAAGAATGCATGGAAGAGAAATAGTAACATAAAGATAGAAAAGGTATGTTGGAGGCCAGATGTCAGAGTTTTAGATAGGTTAAAGATGTGGGCTCCATACCACAATCCACAGGGATTAATTAAAGAGTTCTGAGCAAGTGAGAGTGTGAATCAAAGTCATGTGTCAGGACAATGGCTTTCACAGCTATATTCATGGACAGTAAATTTGACAATGTTAAGCTAAAAGAAAGGAGATGTACCTAAGGATTTTTCAATATCTCAGGAAGGAAACAATGAGATCCTGAGGCTAGGGCTGTGGAAATAGAGAAGTACATTTGAGAGGTATTTTAGGGGAAGAGTAGTCCTCTTTGGCCAGTAGAGAGATTGAAGAGACAAAGGAGAACAGAAGTGAACTGAAACACCATGGTTCAAAGCCTGTTGACTGGGGAGATGTTGATGCCATATTAGCCTCGACCAAGTATTTCCAGAGAGTAAATGTACAGCCCCTCTCTTGAAATGTGTCCCTCAATCCCTGATCAGCCCTTAGAATGCAGGTCCTTGGCCAACTCTAGATTTCTAAGGTCTTCAAATCATAACTAAAGCACATGAATTCTGAAGGGAATCTTGTCTCTTGGTCTTCCCTTAGAGGAAAAGTCCAGGATCTTTTCTGGAAAAGATCCTCAATGGGCACTTATACTCCATACAACTTTGGTTTTCTCCCTGATGTGCCAGCCCCACTCTTGGAGACTCTATTTCAGTGAGTCTGAACAGGATGCACAGCCAGTGTGGAAAACTACTGCTCTAACATCAGCCTAGTCCTGAAATGCAAACCCTGTTCCAAAATAGAAAGCCAAAATAGGTTTCCTGGGTCCAGAGCATTGAAGGACCCTACCTTAAAATTGCTTTGGAAATTCACTCAAGTATATGTGGAATTACAGAAGTGTAGCTTGAGGTCAGGGAATATTTAATTTGGGGTTTTTGATGTATATCTGTCTGGGAAAAGGGGATAATATAGACTTATACTTGGCCAATCTGAGTGTACTTGGAGTTCATATTCTTTGTATTGTTGAGATTTTTGGTATGATCTTTTATGTTTATTTTTGCTATATTTTTTCCTCTACAATCAGGTTTGCTGGACTACAGAGTGGTTTCTTGAAGCATAATAGAAATTCATTGTTTATCATCTAGCATGCTGTAGATTAGACACAAAGGTACATTGGCAGCATTGATTTAAATGATTCAGAACCTTACAACTTAAGGATGTAGGTAAAGTTTGATTAATTAAACATGTAAGCAGCATCTAAATTCCTATTTTTGGGATTATAGCTTCTTACAGGAAATAAAGGTGTATCTTGAATTCTAAATTAATGTAATATTTTTGAGCACAGTAGAATCTGGAAAATATGATTATTCTCTGTCTAGATAAAGGATTTCTCAATGGCAATAATATTGACCTCTTACGCTGAATAATTCTTCATTGTGTGCTGTGTCCTATGCATTATAGAATATTTAATAATAATCCTGGCTTTTACTCACTATATGCCAGAAGCATGCCTGCACTCCAGTTGTGAAAATGAAAATTATCTCCATACACTGGCAAACATCTCCTGAAGAGAAAATTTGCCCCTAGCTGACCCCTGTTGTTCTGGACTGTGCCTTTTCAGATTAGAATTATCTTTTGACTTACCTAGCAGTTACTACACTGAAGACATTGAGATACAGGTATATGATGTATGCTAGTGTATAAATTTCATCTGACTAAAAGTTGAATCATGGCTTCCAATTGTCTATGATGTAGCAGATTGAAGGGCAGGGTTTGAGCTGTACAAATACTCAGAAATTGTGCTCAGCACTTATGTGCAAGTACCACATACTCAAACAAGATCCATCGAATCAAAAAACTAGGAAAGTTTCAGCAGAAAAAGAGAAAGGCTATAGAGATGAAAGTGTCAAATTCATAATGACATTTTACTTATAAAGAAGAGGCTTTCTGGCGGGGCATGGTGATGCACACCTGTAATCTGAGCACTCAGGAGGCTGAGGCAAGAAGATTAACGTGAGTTCAAGGCCAGCCTGAACTACATAGTGAGACCCTGTCTCAAAAAACCGAAGAAAGGGGTGGCGGGAGAGAGAGAAAAAAAAGAAGAGGCTTTCTGTACATTAAAAATTACTTTGATAAAAAATTACTTTGATAGTTAGTGGACATGAAGAGAGAATTACTGATTAAATAATTCCTTGCGGTGCTCGCTTTGGCAGCACATATATTAAAATTGAAACGATACAGAGCAAATTAGCATGGCCCCTGTGCAAGGATGACATGCAAATTCTTGAAGCATTCCATATTTTTTAGGGCTGGGGATGTAGCTCAGTGGTACCATGCCTGCCTTGCAAGAGCAAGGTCCTGAGTTTGATCCCAGATACTGAAAAAAATTCCTTGCATAGGAATTATTTTAATCTTTGTACAAAATTGTTTTCTCCTTTTTTGAAAATAGGACATAATAATTCAACTTAATATTTTGTTAGATATTATGTTAACTATTGAATGATATTAAAAGATGTCTCTGTTGTTGAATAACATTTTCCTCCTTGCAAAGACAATGAACTAGTTATCTGCCTATTTGTTCTCATATTCATTGCTCACCTTTCTGTTACTTTTTTTGTATTATTATAGGGAGCTATGTTTCCTAGGCTCTTTTGTCAATTGGTTTCCAGGTGGATTTGACTAATGGTTCACAATGGAGAGTCATACCTGGGAAGAAGAGCTGAATGTGAAAGGGTAGTAATTTTGGCTGCAGCTGGGTCTTCTCTATTACCACAGATCTTGCTAGACAGCCCTCCTCCCAGGACCCCAGATTCTTCTCATTAGACTCAGCCATGGATCTAGCCAGATAATCTAGATTGTGGCAATACCACTTCATTTCATTGTCCCACAAGCCCCAAGTATGAGAACAGGTGCTGCTGTCACCATCTCTGGTTTGCCTTACTCAACTTGTTTTGTCATCCTTCTCATTACTTACATAATAAATTCCTTCTACTCAATTCCTTTTACTTAAAGTACCTAGAGTGATTTTATTTTCTTTAGAAAACACATTTTCATTATACAATCGGACAGAATAGACATAAATAATTTTCACAAGAGGCAGACTCAATGAGAGACAGAGTGGCTTGGGCTTTTAGGAAGAGTGAGAAACTTGTTGGAAAGGCTTCCTGAAAGAGCTAGTCTTTGAGATGGTCCTGAAACAAAGGAGACCTTATTGACAGGTAGGACTGAGAAGTGGGAGATGCAAAGCATAATTTCATACTGAGGAAACAAAATAAGAAATTATATACAAACAAAAAATATTTTGAGGGGAGACAGGAATAATATAGGTTGGCCAGGGTACAAGAAACATGTAATGACTGTGCAGAGGAAAGTTGGAATACCGAGGTATGGAGAAGATATTTAGTTCAGTAAGTCTAAGACTTTGAATGAAAGATGAAATATTTGAAATTATATCAACATTTTTTAGTCAACACTTGTTTCTTCATTTTTCAATGACTATTTATTGAGTATGTAGGTTTTGGAATGTACAGTGGAAAAAATAAAAGTCCCCCACAGATGTTTTATTCTGAAGGATTTGAAAAAATAATTATGAATAATTTTGGTCATCTACAGTTTTGACTTCAATTTGGATAAGGGGTGGCATTAGAGGAAGAATGACAGCTGGGTAAAAAAGAAAGATACAGTAGTCATGAGCATTTACTATTGATTTATCCCTCTTTTGAAACCCACTCTGAAGTAATTGCTAGCCAAACTAGACTACTTTGTTCTAAATTACAGATGTTGCCTCCTGTAATATTCAAATCCTCTTGTGTAAGGAAGGTTCTGACAGAAGTCAGATCAAAGGCAAGACTGAAATAAAATGAAAAAATGTCCAATCAGAATAAATGCAGCTTTCTTTAATCAAAAATGTTGCTTGCAATTTTTGTCAAGATGGTAAGTTCCTCCTCTTTCAGTAGGGTGTTATCCTCAGAGCTTGCTTCAGCCAAAATGGAAAAATATGCATTGTTTTTCCCTTATACTTGGATTTCCCAGACTTATGACTTTGCTTGTAGGTTGATATATCTATTCCTTATGGTCTCCAGTGTTCCCAATATCTAATTTATCTCAGAGAAAAATCAAACCCTTCTACATATCTTGGGAAGGAATTGCATGCATTCTTCCTGATCCATAAGCCTCTCTTACTGAGACTTCTGCTGCCTCACTGATTCTTTTCTATTTCTAATCAGCTCCAGCGTTTTCATATATATATATACATATATATGAATCTATATGAAAAATATATATATATTCATGTCATATCCCATTTACCCTTAAGTATCTTCCAAGGCTTCTCAGAGCATTTAGAGTATTTTTTTATGTTTCTAGCAATAAATAGATATTTGATTAATAATTCCTATTAATGAAAAGATTTCATTTTGCTTTTGGAATGAGCTTATAAGCTACTTCCAGATAAACTATGTCTTCCACATATTAAGAAGTCTCCTACCAACATAGAAAACAAGTTCAGGGAATAAAGATGGGAAGTGCAAACCATTAGCCAAGAACTTTTATGTCTCAGAATAGCTTTGGAAGCTGAATGAGGGTGCCAAATTTTCCAGGAAGATCAAGCACTATCTTGAAAAGCCAATGTGTTTCGCATTACAAATAGAAAGATTCTCTTTAAACTAGAGATTAATGGATTTTTCTACATTTTCCCTTTAAATTGCTACATACAGATCAAATGAAAAATATTGTTTGATTATCAGGCTCATAATCTCAGCAGGTGGTGGTTAGCTGGAAATTTTTCTGCTGTGTTATCATGAACTAAACTAGTACAGCTGCACTATAAGGGCTTTCATGGTCTGGAAATTTCTCTTGCCTCCTCTAAAGCATCTGGAAGGTACCATTAGAGGCAACATAATGACGGTGAGTATTGCCCTTATAACTCAGCATCCTCATATCCTTTCTCTAAGGACCCCTAAATTTTACTTCATTTCATGAGAAGCAGGGCAGATGTTTTAATAAACCAAGAGTAAAATAAGGTAATACTAAAATTCCTTATTTGAATTTCAGAGCACCCAGGCACAGGAATCAGAATAAATATTCTAAAAGTCACTTTTATGACACGTAAACTGGAACCAAAATATCCTAAAACATCATATTAATAATACTTTTCTTCAGGGACATGGCTGGCCAATGAGCCATGGTGCTCTAAATCATATAGGAATCTCTTTTTTCCCATCTCCTAAGGCGCTACCCCATCACAGAGGGGTTTTATCTTCTTCAGAGTACACCTAAGTAAAGACATTTTTCTGAGTTGTGAAATCTCACACAGAGGAAATTTACAGGTTGAATGTGGTAAGAGGTAGAATTTGGGAGTAAAACCCCAGGAATTTCTTTGGTTTTGATGCCAGACAGCACTCTCCTCTTTCCTCTAAGGAAACCAGCCTTGGGGAAAGTCTAACAAGAAGGCCCAGTGTGGCACCTCACTGTGGCTTTTAGAAGGATCCTCTTAAGTGGCATTCACAAAAAGTAGTATTCATTTAAAGTTTACATCCTCAAGTGAATAGATCTGCTAAAGAGGTATTCAGAGATTTAATAGTGAATGGAAGCTTTAGACTTTGGTCAAATATATTGGAGTTTGAGCTGATAAGAACAATCTCAACTGATCAAAATCAAACTGTGCTATTTTGGTTTTCACAGAGGGAAGTTCATACTAAAAATACTTTAGAGGCTAAATTGCACAGCCATTATTGTTTTAATTATGGGTCAGCTGTCTCTAGTAAGTCTTTTTTGCCATTCACATCAAAGGGATATAAAAATGGCACATTGAAAATATTTTGACAGAGAAGTGGATAGTTTTAATTGTAAGGCTTAGTAAATTTACTCCAATCTTTTATTCCCTTTATTTACTAAAATGACTCAAAGTTTCACTAAAAATACTGAAATCTATTTAAATTTAGAATAAATATTGATTTTTCATTCTTCTTTCCTGATTCCAACACTCATTTAATACTGGAATACTTTTTCCCCTCTCAGCAGTTTTACATCTTTAAGTTACTTTATAATCATTTTAGTCCTAAGAAAACCTACTCTAAAGATATGATAAAATCAACTTGATGGATGAGATTTGATCTCAAGACTGAAATATTAACGTTACAATGAAAATAAACAAACAAAAGCTGTAACTAATTGTATTACTTTTTCATTTTTCTGGGTGATGTAATATGCATGGTTTAAACATTGTAGATAGGTAAGTTAATTAGATATCTTGTAGGCAGTTAGACTGGGCCAGCCTTTGAGAAACAAACATGAAGGACAATCAAGACTGAAAGCCAGCATTGTAAGAAAAGAGAAACTACCACACCCACATAGCATTTATAGCAGTGATTGATATTCTAAATAGGCATCAGGCACCTGGGTAGGGAATCAAGATCTTCCAAGAAAGATTCCTGACCCATCCCTTTACCACCAAAAATCCTTGCTCATTCCTTGTATGGTTGCTTGCGACTTGCTTCCCCATTGGATACCCATTTGATCAATATTACCTACGCTACTATACTTGTTGTAATCTTATTGGTTGTTATAGTTTTGTCCACCTTGTGATTTCTCATTGGATCGGTATTACCTAAGCAATGTAATTGCAATCTTACTAGTTGACTATAGTTTTGTCCCACCTTGAACCCAATTCACCTCATGACTTTGTCCCATAAAAGACTTTTGAGAAGTTGAGTAAACCAGCAACCCACTTTCTGGTCCCCCTTCTGTCTCTCTTAGACAAAAGCTATCTTTCTCTCAATAATTTTTTCCTACTCTTAACCTCCGTTGTTCCTGGAATTCATTCTTCAATTTTAGAGAACACGAACTTGCGCTTCAGATATCTAGCAGGTTTGGGAGTTGCATCTCTTCTCCCTGTATCATAAAGAATGAGGTATCTATAACATAGTATCTGACAAACTTAAAAATAAAACTACTGAGATTAAAATAGAGCTCCTATAATTATTATAGTTTTATGATTTCTTTCTTTCATAACAATATTAGTTTATAGAATAATATTGGTTTAAATTTTCATTTTAATGTTGCATATTTAATATTAAAGTATAGCTGAAAGCTTCATATACATATAAATTATGTAATTTATTGGTGACTTACTCTCAACATAAAGAGTTAGTGTACAAACATATATTCCGATTTTAATATTTACAAAACTAAACTTTTATTTAGAAACCTTTTATGCAATTTCATGAAATTCTCCTCAAACCTGGGGAAATACTTTATGGATTTACTAATGTCAGCACAAACTCAATAGTAATGAGCTCATTTTCATAGAATGAAGCTTATTGTAATTCCAGCTGTTAAAAACTTGCACAGCTGGATGCTGGCTACAACACAGAGCTGTGATCTGCTGGTGAAGAAAAAAATCCAATTTAAACTTATAACAAAAGCCTCTTTCTATGACTTTAAAAACCCATTTCCCACTGAAATCCATGTGTGTGACTGAATATAAAGCTAAAATATGACCTATGTTCTGTTAATACAGTTGTACTCATCTATTTTGAGAAAATTAAGTCAAAAATACCTTGACAACACAGCTTATTCTGGTTAAAATATAGAGATCTCCAGAACTTACTAGTACTTCAAAGTCAAATGCTGGAGTTTGGCAAATTGGAGTAAATCATCACACATTCTACACAAGGTGGTGAGAACAAGGGGCATTGGCTGCTACTTCAAGGACCAATCAGTTTGAGATGCTCAAGAAATATGAGGCAAAGGGAAAAGGCTCTGTAGCTTCCCATTAAAGAAAATTTTGGGAGCTTTTATTCATATATACAATCATTCAATAGTACTGTACTAGTTATATCCTTGCAATGAATGTGGAGGTGAGACTCACCCCTCGACCCTCATTCATTCATTCACTTACTCAGCCCATTCATTCATTCATTCATTCACTCACTTACCTTTTATCCAATAGTTATAAACAGCCACTTTCGAAGGCTACATCTTAAGTCTTGTTTTCACAGTGCCATCTGTGTTTTTATCATAGCCTTAACATTGTCAATGATAATTGCTCCCTCTTGAAGTCATCCTTGATCCCTCTTTTTCTCCGACACTCCATAGCTAGCACATCACAGACTCCTGTCTGCCAGACCTTTCTACAACCTCCACTACTATAATCTTGTTCAAGCCACCAACTATCATGTTCCACCTAGAGTGCTCTAATGGCCCTTAATAACTGGCCTCCTTATCTGCTCTCCCAGCCAATTTTCTGCACAGTAACAAAAGTGATGCTTCCAAAACTTGAAGTATGAACATCTTAATCCAATTCCCCAGACTCTCTAATGGCTTCCTCAATGGTCCAGTCACAATGAATTCCTTAACAAGCTTGCAATACGTACAATATTGGTACATACTGTTTTTTTTCAGCTGGAATGTTCTTTCTCCATATGCTCTAAGCCACCTGTCTACTCTCCTTCCTGTCTTTTAGCTAACTGCTGACTTAGTTAATGCCATTTTGTGAATTTTTCCCTTCTCCTTCCCATCAGTGTTGTCTTTTTTGCCTCTTCACCATCCAATTTGTCCTCCGACTATTTAGACAGATGGCCCAACTAAAGCTCAAATCTGATGTGGCCCCTCCTCCATTATAAAGTCTTTCCATGGTTACCATATCTTACAATTGGAATTACACGCTCGCAATATTAATAATCTGAATCTAACAATGCTTTTGGCTCGATTTTCCTCCGCTTCTCAACCTATGCCTTGTAAGTCCAGTGTCACTAATCCATTCATTCTTTTAACTCCAAAATCTTTCTCTATGTTTTTTCCTTCATTCATGTTGTTTATCTTGCCTGCAGTATGCTCATTTCTTTCCTTAAAAAGTTCTACACAGGAAGCTCATGATAAGAATAATAAGATGCATGTGAATAATATTTCTGAAAGGAAAGCCTTGAACTAGATGTTGGAGAAGGAGAAGGCATTGGTTAGGTCAGAGGGAGTAAAGAAGGCCTTCCACTCAGGGTGAAAGGCAGAGAGGTTGGAAGGTTGCTTCTAGAGGCAAGACTCCTTGAGATTTGTTGAGGTGAGTTGGTGAATGCAAAGCAGACATTCATGAAAATAAGAATAGACAAGTAGCATGGATAAAGTTAAATTACAAAAGGCATTCAGAGGCATGGGATGAGGATTTGAACTGACCATATTCTACAGAATGTTATAAGAATTAAATAAAGTGAAATATATAAGTCTCTAGCATAATTTTGGGTACATAGAGGTCCTTCAATTTACAAAGTTGTAATTAGTAATAAAGATCTATTCTAATTTTGTGATCAAGAAAACCACTTCATGAAAACAAAATTCTCCAACTGCAGCAGGTGAGAAATGTCTACCCAAGCAACTTCCTCTGTTATAGTTTGTAGATAGATGACCCCCCAAGCCTCATGTGGTCATAGGTGGAGAGTTTCAAAGGTGGCTGGATTAGGGTGTATGAATGTGGATTAAGGATGTGATGCTGGGATTAAGGGGGTGGGTGATGGAAGCCCCACCCTGGTATGAATGGCATCAGTCAATAGAAATACAGCCTGGATGGAATAGAAAGGGACAGAAACAAGACAGGCTGCCTGCTGTTGCTTCTGCTCTTGCTGACACTTGCTGCTTGCTAGCTTCTGCCTGCCCTGCCATGGTATAGGCTGTTTCTCCTTGGCAATGCCCCTCTTCCATGCTGCCCCGCTTTGAAGGCAGCTGACTATGGACTGAAACCTCTACAAACTCTGAGCTGAAATAAACCTTTCTTCCTGTAACTTTGAGTGTTAGGTATTTTGTCTCAGCAACGAGAAAAGTAACTAAGACACCCTCCAATCGCAAACCTGAGACATGGACATGGATTTGCTGTTTGCTTCTCAAATCTACTTTTTACAAATGTATTTAATTTTAATTTAACTAATATACTTTTAGGAATTGTTTTATGGTTTCTCTTCTTTCTAGGATGGTTTTGGGTGTACAGACACATTGTGTAAATGATGATAATGATCATGACTCGTAATTTGCTTGAAACATAGTTATCACCCAGTGAGTGAGTTTATCCATCCTGTGTGCTCTTTCACTACAAGTGAGTAGTCCAACCTTCAACCATGTGACAGAAAAATAAAGATGTATATTTGACTCTAAACTATAGCACTATAAATGACTCTATGATTTAAATTCAAGAAGTAATAGTATTCCTTCATTATTTTAACTATAAAGAATCAAGTCTTGGTAAATGGCATGTTTTAATGGATTACAAGACATTATCTGTGAACCATGGAGTATGTAGGAAGTAGGATACAAGTGCTGGCAATGTGTCTGGAATACCTACATTCCATTAGAGTTCCACTACAGCTCTCACCTCAGAGACTTGTAAATCCCCCAGTATGAAACTTTTATTTTTTAAGAGAAGCTGGCTTTACAGTTCTCTTGAGTACTATGATTTCTGCAATTACAAAGAATGACTACCAAGTAAAATTAGGATCTTTTGAAAATGTTTAGCGGGATAAGTGAATGGTTCTTGAGAGCTTCAAAACTAAAACTTGCCCTGCTTAAGAGAGTACTGGAGCTTTAGAATTCCATTATAATCTTGGCAGCTAAAATCAAAGGTGATAGTGATAGCTCAAACTCTTATATAAGTGTTTTTTGATTGAGAGTGGGCAATGGAATCTAAAGAAACAGCAGGTTGATACTATTTGGTGATTCTTTTGTTGGTGCTTTGAATTGTATAGACACATAGTTCATTAGTAGTAATTTATCTTGTAAGGCCTGAACTTTGATTATTGATACAGCACCATTCTTTTGCCAACTCAACCACTGCAAAAACTGTCTGGAGCAGGTCTCATAGTTTTCAGAGTCCGAAGCAATGCAAATATGTAGGCCCCCTTCTTCATAAGTAAGGAACTCAAAATGATAAAAATACAGCACTGAACGAACCATGAGGGAGGTCTGCGTCATGAGGCTTGTGTGGTTTACACAGGTTTCACCCACTCGAAGCCAGCCATAATCTGCAAGCAGCAGCAACGCAAGACCCAGATTCACTATTTCGCACACTAAAGGCAAAATTATAGTCTATAATTTAATGAAGGTGCTACTTAACCAGGATCGCTACTGCATTTCTCAAACTTCATTCCTGTATCTTCTAGCCAATAAAAGCTATTTTTTTCTAATATAAGATTAATTACATTTGAAGGAACATGTACTATTTTCTTCTTTATCGCTTATGTGCACAGGAAGATAGCTATAGATCCTTTGTATTCTTTTGTGCTGTTCTAGATGCTGGTGATACACCAGTGATCAAAATAACATCCTCACTATTATGGAGTTCAGGTTCTAATAGGATACTTTACACTTTAGCAAAGACCTCTGCAAGTACTTTTTAAAAAATATCTAACTGGGAGAGCTTTTTCTTAAAATTACTAATTGTATGTAATTTCAATGAGCTTAACGTTTCAATGAGCTTAACTTTGGTGGTCCAAAAATAAGAACCGTTTTTCTTCTGGATAAAACTGATGATTTAAGGTAACTTGACATAGTAAAAAAACCTTTTAATTAAATTGTATCATTTAATGAGCTTAATCATAAGAAAATCAGAAAGTATATGAAGACTAGGGAAATTCATTACACTTTCATTTAAATGTATTATAATTCTCTTTTATTATCATCATTCAGTAGTTTTCTTCTTATGATTTATGTTCAAATGTTTGGTAAGTTTGTCAGTCTTTTGTTTTTCTTTTTGTTAGTAACCATATGCAAAGTAACAAGAATCAGACAAGACAGGGATAAAATATGTAATGTTTCATCTTATAAATTTTAAATTTTTCCTCTCTTTTTCTCTCTTTGTTGTTTTTTCTTTTCTATAGAAAGCTGATTCATTATTTTATTACTTGATTGAACACATAATTTATTTTAGGATGATCATTTTATATATATATATGTATATATATAATATTCTCTTGAATCCCAGTGGCTTTGTAAATACATGATTGTAATACATGATTCTTCTGGGGCCAAAAGGGATTTCTTTTCTTATCATTTGCCCTCTGCAGGAACAGTCTTATTGCTTTCAGTCTGCAAAACATATTACTGAATCAGTCAAACTAATAATTTTTATTTCAGATGTTAATTCTGCATTTAAATTTTACTTTATTTATTAGTCATCTTCCTGTCTCTTAGACACAATACCCAACACCTGCAATTTAAAGGAGGAGAGGTTTATTTTGACTCATAGATTTAGGAGATTCAGTCCATGGTTGACTGGCTTCAAGGCAGAAATAGCATAGTGGAAGAGCCTGGTGGAGCAAAGCTGTTCAACTCATGGCATCCTGGAGCAGAGAGAAAAGGGAGGAACCAGGGACAAGAATAAACCCTTCCAGGTTGGGCTCCCAACTGATTCCTACCAGGCCCCATGTCTTAACAGCACATTCAGCTATGGACTCATCAGTGATCAATCCACTGATGAGTATATTGCTCCCGCAAGCCAATCGCCTTCCAAAAGCCCCACCTCTGATCACTTGAGGCTTTTAGAGAACATTTTAGATCTAAGCCATAACATTCTCTTAGGAACATTGCATGTTTTTTTCTCATTATTAAACTTTATTCTGTGTTGCTAAAAGACTTGTTACTTGACTATCCAGAATGCCAGAAATGTTTTAGCTTTATGTTTTATTCCTGAGAGTGGTTCTGGAGTGTTAGAGTCTGCAAAGACCAAAGAAATAGCTATCTGGCTATGTAAATGCTTATTTTAACAAATAATCTGATCTTAAAATTTGTAGCAATTTTTTATCAGAAGATATACAAAACAACCTTTCTTTCTATAGCATTTTTACTTCAAATTTGACCTGTGGCTTATGACCATCTTGTTTAGCTCAGGAATTTACTTTAAATAAAGAATCTATTTAGCTTTCAGTTTAAAAAAACTGAAAATAATTCCCCAAAAGGCTGCTGACCACAGTCTGAAAATATGAAATGTTCTTTAGAGGATTTTGGGTGTGGATTGAGAGACATATTTTCGTAATATTGAGTATGTCATCATCAAGTAATGTTTACAAGCCCAATACCCTAGGGATGTGTGCAGGCTTTAGCAAGCAGATGTTAACAGTCAAGGAAAAATTATGACTGCTGCTTGAAAATATTCCCTCTTGTCTATCAGTTACACATAAGATTGTCAAGAGCTCTTCATATTGGTGTGGGTGATGTGCCTGGTTTTATAGGACAGTTAATCCAAAAACAAATTTGAAAATTGTAGAAAGAAATCCTCTATAAATGGTCATACAAGAACCTCTTGTCCATTTTATGAGTTTTTTTAATTGAAGAAAACCTAGCACTCTAACAATACTATAGAAAATGATTGTGCTAAACTTGATTTTACATGTTTGAAAAAGAAATCCAAACTCTCTCTCTTTTTTTTTATTCTTAAGCTCTTTTATTGGCACATTTTAGGTATACAATAAGTTTACATTTGTCATTGGGTGCTTGTACATGTACATGACGTATCTTGGTTCTTATTTTTTCCCCATTACCTGTGTGCCCTTCACCCCCTCCACCCTTCCCTATTTACATAGACTTCATTTCCA
>NW_004624765.1:500070-510309 GCF_000247695.1 Heterocephalus glaber | reverse complement strand
TTTTTTTTTTTTTTTTTTTGTACCAGGGATTGAACTTGGGACCTTGAGCTTGTGAGGCAGGCAAGGCAGAACCACTGAGCTAAATCCCCGGCTCATCCCTAGACTCTCTAAGTCTTTTTAATTTTTTTTATTTTGAGACTGGGTCTCACTAAGTTGTCCAGGCTAGGGTTGAACTTGCAGTCCTTCTCCCTCAGTCTCACAGACTGCTGGGAATACAGGCATGCACCATTATACCCAGCAGAAAATTGTTATTAGAATCTAACATAGTACCTAAATTTTCTTTTTTAAAAAAGACTATAACAGTAGCTAGAACATTGTTTTCATCTCTATCTAATCCCTGCATGATCCCAGGATCATTGTCTGCTATTATTTTTTAAATCCTGGCAGAAGGTCTTCAGCATTACACTCTCTTTGGCCTCATCACTAGTCTCAGGTATCTGAAACTACTTGAATCACTAAAAATCCTACACTTTCAGACATGGGGTCCAGATTGGACAGTTAACTCTAACATTATCCTTAGTGGATATGAAGGGAAAATACAACCCACAGCACCCTCTGCTTTTTGTATTGTTTGGCTTAACTATAAGGTAATGTTCAATTCTAAGTATGAAGACAAGAATAATACAAACTAGAGAAGCTTCAGGGACAGGCACAAGAAACTGTGGGAGATAGGTAGCTTGTCAGATGAGAAATGTGTGAAAAATCACATGAAGCAGTCTAGCCTGGGGAAGAAAAGATCAAAGAATATATGAGAGCTATATTCAAGTATTAGAGCATTTATCTTGTTGTAAGGAGGAATACATAAATTTTTACTTTCTGACTCCAGATATCAATATCAGGAACAATTAATGTATTATGTTTTTACCCAGATTAATGAAGAGCATTCTAGTAACTGCAAATGTACAGCCAAGACAGGTCTACCTTATGAAAGATGTAAAGGATCTCTGTGAAATAAAAATAGGAAGTCTGACAATTAGAGATAGAAGAAATAAAAGTCAATACTTTCTTTCAAATTTAAGTGTTTATAATTCTCTCTATCCATTATTGTTATAAAACTATAGGCTCTTGGCATTAAACACAGGTTTTCTTACTCCTAAAACTAGAGAAACTCAATGACGCCAATACACACTGCTCTACTCTGCGATATAGAGCTGGACATTCAATCTCTTATATAGGCACACCCCGTACTATTTCTGGCTTTTCTCCACAATGTCATGGTAGCTTATTCATCCTCCCTCAACTATGTTTTCAAAATAAGTAAAACACTTGATCTTTGGTTTTATATTTCACTGACTAAAAAAGCTCATTTCCTTTTATTAAAAATTGAGAAATATGAATTTTGGTTTGTATTTAATAAATTTGCCTCATTTTTTTTTGGTACCGAGGATCGAACTGAAGACCTTGCACCTGTAAGGCAGGTGCTATGCTGCTGAACTAAATCCCCAGCCCAAATTCTCCTCTTTTTCATCCTACCATTTTTTAAGGTCCTTTCTTGCAACTATTTCTTGGAGCCCTAGTGGTCAGTGACAAACATGCCTTTTGGCCCCGAGTCATCCTGCTAGGTTTTTCAGTGGAGCAGCTGAACTTGTACAGGACAATACAGACCCCTGAGAGGGAGCAGTCTGTTAATGGAGTCTATACATTGGATGACTTAAATTCATGCTTCTTCCTGAAATGTGTTACTGGATGAAAGGAAATACTACCGTAGAATATCTATTTTTAAATTATATCCAGGTTAGTGTAGACTGACAATGCTAAATCCAGTAATGATACTTATCTCAAAATATTAATATTCCAGTACAATCATGCTCATGTACATCTTTATTGTGAACAGAGTGTAGATCTTTCTGAGCCTCAGGCTTGTTTTAATCTTAAGTAAGAAAATCCATGATCCTACAGTTCAAGTGGCATCGTGCCTCACAGTGACACATTTACACACACAGAGACATGTGATAATGCTCACACAAATATTTCTGGCAATTCAGTAGCAGCATTTTTTTCTTGTAATTGTAAAATTTGAGATAAGACCTTTTGTATGTTGATAAATTATAAAAATAATTTCTTTCAGTCTTTTTCTTCTTACACATGCTTCCCTTTTAAACATGCTATACAAAATACTGTTTCAGATTTACAGTAGTAAGGGGAAATTCTTATTATTTTTCTCTGAAAATATAATGAAATGTATTGTTTTCTGATATAAGAATCAAAACCACATATTGATACATGTCCTTCATATGATTTTGTTGAAAGGAGAATGTTTGTCATCTCACTCCCTCATTCTACTAACAAAGCACTGAGTAAGAGACATTTTTACATCCCTCAGCTGATGAAAGAAGGAAAGTTGGCATGTTCTAGGCAATTGATCCCCAGGGGTGGGTGAAGTGTAGATAAAAGACTCAGATTATTTCCTTCTTTAATTTGAAAACAGCCTCTACAGAAATATTTATGATTCATAAGGCATGAGCCAGCAAGGAGATAATGTTCTGAAATATGAGAGTGTAAATATGCACCATCAGTTTAATGGTTTCCCTAAAAGAAGAAAGTATTTTTTTTAGAACTCTTGGAGAAAGCACCCAGTTGAATTGTAAAAGAGACTTGAGTTCTAGTCCTGGCACTGAAGATGCAAGGTTCTGTGAGGTGGAGCAGCTAACAACCCCACTGTGCCATAGTTCTAAAATATTTTAAATGTCTCAGCATAGGATTCTTGAGAAGATATTAAAAAGTAACATCTATTGAGACTGTCAGTATTCTCTTACTTTTCACTAAAAGAAGTAGATTTTTGATAATAAAAACTAAAGTTGGAATTCAATCTCTTATTTTTTAACTTTTAAAAATTTAATGTTATCATTTTTAAAGATAAAACATGCATTTTTTGTTTAAACCAAAACTAATATTGTAAGGCTTCCTCTGTGCACTTACAGATATATACATATGTTCACAAACACATAATCCATCTATTAAGCAGAAAAGTGCTGCCAGTCAATAACTACTGAAAGCCTGTCCTTGAATGTCTTTTAATTTCCCCTGGACTATCCAACCTCGAACTTGATGGGTTTGAACTATGAATTGCAAAAACCTCCAATCCCACTGGAGACACAAGCTCTCATCCTTCTCCATATGACAAGCACCCTTCCCAGGCAGCTCACTGAAGAGAAGGTATTGGAATTTCTACCAAGATCCATTAGACAGCTTCATTTTGCTGACATGGCCCACAGGTGGGTGAGTTTTTAATTTAAATAATGTCAGACTTGTCCATAAACATAAAAACTGTAATCTAAAAACCCTTAACTAGCTATAGTTTTGTAGAAAGAATGTTAGACTTAGAGCTGGTTTAGGAGACTTGGGCAGGGAGGTCTTTGTTTTTCAATCTTGAGGATATTGCTTAATTTCTCTGAACATCCATTCCTCCATTTAAATGGCTACTTTTAAGTTTCAACTTGACTGGGCTAAGGGATCCCCAGGTAAGCAGTAAAGCATTATTTCTGGGTATGCATGTGGGTGTTTCCAAAAGAGACTGGCATTTGAATCCATGCATTGAATAAAGAAGATCCATCTTTACCTAATGCAGGTGGAGACCATCCAATCAGTTGAAGTCCCACATGAAACAAAAAGGCAGAGGAAAGCTGAACTTGTTCTCTCCTCTGCAAGGAGGACACCTACGTTCTCCAGCCTGTGGACATCACATATCCAGCTTCTCTGACTTTGAGCTCTAGGACTTGCATTAGCAGTCCCTTTAGGTTCTCAAGCCTTTGGCCTCTGCCCAAGAGTTATCCCATCCACTTCCCTGGCTTTCAGGCTTTCAGACTTGGATTGACCTATGCCTATGCCACCAGCTTCCCTGGTTCTTCACATATGGTGAAAATGACATATGGTGAGATTTCTCCATCTCTGTATAGTGTGAGCCATTTCCTATAATAAATCTTCTTTTAAATATCTATATCTTCTGTATCTATCTATACTATTACTTTAATTTCTCTGGAGAATTCTAGTACATTAATCTGTCAATAAAGGAATGATTATTTGCCAAACATAAAAATAATGCTTCATCATTTAACATTTCCTTCTATGCTGTTTCTACTACAACTGCATAGGGGTTCTTTAGGCTCCTGAAAAATACTGAAATCTTTTACATCTCAAGACTTTTGTACATGCTTCACCATCAATCAAGCACTGAAGGCCCTTCCCACCATGTGTTTCATGATGGGTTCCTTGTCTTCTGAATCAGCTCAACTATTACCTCTTGAGAAGGCCCCTCTTAACCTCTCCCATTGCTTTTGACCTCAATCATAACACATCGCAATTTACAACTGTTTTATTTACTTGGTTTAATTGTAATTTGAACATCCATCTCACTGAAATGTAGGTTCACAGAAGGGATTTATCTGGCTTCTTAGACAAGACATCACCATAAACTGTTTCATATAATGCCAGATATGGTTTAGTAGAAGGTGTGGAATAAGTAAGCATTTTCAGAGGTGTTGTATAGCTTCAGTAAGATAATTTATGATACATTGTGAGTACTCAGTAAGACAAAACTTGATAAAAATTATTTTTAGGGGAGAATTGGTACAAGGTACATCTGGTTCAATATGCTAAAGTAGCTGTATTTAGGTTACAGAAGCAAAATAGAGCAGATCCATCATCTCTGTGGAGCCAGTTGTTCCTGGCCCACTGACAGGCTAACATATAGAGGAAAATCCCTTCAAACAGAAAAGTGTCTGCCATTCAAAGATATTCCAGATTTAGAAGCAGCAGTAGCCTATTTTCAGAATTTTTATTTCCTAAAGAGCAGCCAGGAAAGGCGATAACTTGAGAATTACTCAAAGGTAACATTTCTTCACTCTATTCAGGGCATAGCCAAATTATAATGACAAATTATGTTATACACCTCTTATACCCTTTGAGATAGACAGTCTTTTTCTCACACTTTTTTTAAACCAAAAGAAAGCTTTTTAAATAGTTCTTGTCTACACTTTAAATTAAAAATACTATAATTTAACATCAATTGAAAAAGGGTGGTTAAGAAATTGAGAGCTCTTTCTACTGTATTTTTCCAGTTGATGACTCAAATTCAGGTCGCTTTACATGAATTCAAGACTATGAAAGAAAGGAAGGTTCTGCAGATCCCCTCCTAATTCGGAAACAGTCCAATAAAAACTAATGACCTAACAATAAACAACTGCCAATTCTGTGTCACTGAGTCATCTTCCATGGGGAAGTGTTTGGATTTCATTAGGCTTTTAAGAACTGCAGGCAGATTTATTATTTTCATTTTTATTTTCTTAGAGGGTTGTCCTGAAATTTCACATCATTAATATGGGGAATAAAGTACCAAATAAGCTATAATTTCCTGGAAGAGTACAGTAACGATGATAATATTAATCGCGGAAGTTTCTCAAATTTATTTATATCAACTTAACCCCAACATGGTACAGAAATCACCCTGCAGGATATTTAATCACCTTCCTTCTCTTCATCTTCTGATCATTGCTTGAATTTAATCTCTTACAGTAACCTTTTTTCACTTGTGATACACAACCTATATCCAACATCTACACTTAGTCTCATTCCTAACATTGTTCAAATTTTTACATTTTTATTTTTTGATGGGATATTTTATCATTTCTTCACTGTGCATTATTTAAGAATATCATCATAAAAGTCACTGCTGAGAATAGATTAAATAAAAGTACATTTAAAAATAAATTACTTTTTCAGGATATCAGTTATAATGGAAAGTTTTAAGTACCACTTGAGTATGATTTCTCTGATTAGGAAAGTCATTCTCTCCTATATATCTTCAACTAATATGTGCTACTGACTCTCCAATTGGTTATGCATCAGCATCAGTTCATGTCTATTTTCTCCATGAAGAAAGATGCTAAGTTAAATTGTTACATGTTTTTGGAGATATCCTTTGTAAAGGCCTTTCACCTAATGAATAAAGATTCCCAAGGGAAATCTCTTATTTCAAATAATCTGACAGCCTAATTAATTACCAACTTATGTCTCCAGTATTGAATATATTATTTTTGTACATTTTTTACGTTGTTGTTTTTTGTTTTGTCTATGCTACAATATTATAAATACTAGATAGATTGCATCAGAGACTATAGAACACTTAAATTATTCAATCTGTTATCAGCAAGGAAAATCCAATTAGAGTCCAGGCAAGTATTTTTCAAATGTTTTAAAAATTTTGACTCCAAGAGAGAAAATACATTTTCTCTAGACAACCCCCCCCACACACACACACTCCCACTCCCACAGTCATAGCCAACACTGAGGATTTCTGAACACCACCCTCACCAGATAAGAGATTTGAGCATGCTTGCTGTGTTCAAGGTATGATGAAGGGGCAGTGTGGCTAACACAGTGTGAAGTAAGGTAGTAGAAGATGAAGCAGGAGACCTTGAAAAAATTGCAGTGTGGCATCAACAATAACTACCAGGTTTCTCCTGAGCAACTTGAAAGGTGGGATGCTCTTTAATAAGATTGGGAAGATAAAAGAGAAGCATATTTAAAAGAAGAAAAAAGTGTAAGTTTCAGCTATCTATTGGACATTCAAACAATGAATCTTGTTGGAAGCTAGACATGCTAGCCTCGTAGTCATGAAGAGAACTTAGCAGAATGTCTACTTTTGGGATTAGTCAAAATATATCAATATTTAAAGAATCAGGTCTAGAAATTCTCAATCACCAAAGTAGTAAATATTGACTGAAAGAAAAGTTCTATCTTAGTTTGAGTTCTCTTAAAAACTATCCTAAGATAAGGATGTGAATGAATTAAATTTAACTGAAAGGTAGAACACAAGAGTGAAATAAATAAAGGAGACAAACCACTAAGAGGGCTAAAAGGTACATTGATATGTTAGTTACCATTCAGAACAACTGGAGTTCAGTTTCCATGAGGATTCTCTGAAGAAGTGTACATAAAAATGTCTAAATTGTCCTGTCAAGGCATGAGTATCCTCTAATTTTTGACTTTACTAGATGAAGGATACTCCATAGGGAAAGGCCCTGGTATGTCAAGTTTCCCAAGGAGTAGAGAAAGTCCTTAGGCAGATAAGAAGAGAAACGGACATGGAGTAGGGCATTGAAAGGTCTGGCTCAAAGTGAAGTCTGCATTTCATCTGGACATTCAGAAAACAAAGAGGATCCAGCTAAGTAGACTGAGAAGAAATGGCCAGTGCAGCAGGAGGAATGTTAGAAGAATGTGGTGGATGGAAGTAAAAAAAAAAAAAAGTAAGCCCAGAAGGGAATAGCACCAAATCATACACATTTGCATTTTTGCATTACAGAATTTAGGAATTGTTTCACTGGATAGACTAAGTTGAAAGCTCAGTGAGTTCAAGAGGAAGGAATAGGGAAAACACTAGGTTAGATAACTTATTGAACAAATGTTGCTATACACAGCAAAGAATGGGGAAGGAAGCTGGAGGAATTAAAACATGCTCTTAGTGTGTAATCCATACTAGGTTGGAAAGAAACAGAGAGGTCAAATAGATCTATTTGGCATAATTTCAGAGGCAGAAACCCATTTTCTTGACGATACCATTACAAATTAAACCATCTTTAGAGCCTCTGGCTATCAGCCTTACCTGCATTTCTCTAATTGCCCTCTCTAGCTAAACTTGGACATTCAATCCCCTAAACATAGATACAGAATAAGATCAAAATTGTTTTTAACATCAAAATTGCATTTACCATCTCCCCCCAAAAATATTATTTTAATTTGTACTAACTCAAGAGTTTGGAAAACATTGGTTGTTCTCAGAAACTGACTTAGCAAAGATTTTTCAGGGCATAATAAAAGAACAGAGCATTTATGAAATGATATATGAGGCTTAAAACCACTGTGATATATGCACAGGTATTTATATGTTTGTATATATGTATGTGAAATAACAGTTTCCAATACAGTTAATTAAATCCTGAAAGACATTACATTATTAACCTTTTTGTTTTCTTCCATGTTATTCATTGTCTCTATGATTTTCAGGTTTGTTAATCAATTTTACAAATTAACTATCTAAAGTTGCTTGAAGCCCATTTGACAGATCAGAAAGAAATTCTGTTCACAAGCTCTTAGTTACTTTCTTCATTGCTGAGTCACAATACCTGATACCCACAACTTAAAGGAGGCAGGGTTTATTTTGGGTCACAGTTACAGTCCATGGTCAACAGACTCTAAGGCAGAAATGGCATCGTGGAAAGGTCTGGTGGAGGAAACCTGCTCACATCATGGGACCAAGAAACAGAAAGAAAGGAAGAGCCATGAAAGATATATCCTTGCAGGTCATGCCGCTAGTTATCCACCTCTACCCAGAACTCACCTCCTAACAGCAAGTCAGCTATAGAGCCTCCATGTTCCAGTCACCTTTCAAACACATGAGGCATTGGGGGTGGGGAGGCATTCTAGATATAAACCATAACATTCCACCCCTGTCCCCTAAAAGACTCATGTCCACTGCTTTACACAAAATTTGTTAGTCCATTTCTAAGAGTCACCAAAGTTTTTAATAGTACACACACTGATGGAAATTCTGAGTTCAAAGACTTCTCTGAGACTCAAAGCAAATTCCAAGGTGTGAGTCCTTGTGAAAATTAAAAGGAAAGTTAAGCATTGCCAATATACAATGGCACAGGACAAATATTCCTGCTCTAAAAGGGAGGAATAGTGAGATAGAAAGCAATGGGACCAAAGCAAGACTGAAGCTCAGCAGGGCAAACAGTAAATCCTGTGGCTCCCTGTCCAACACCCAAGGCAAGTTGTGAAAAATGTGAGCTCCAAATAGTTTGGGTAATACTTCAACCCTCTGTCTTGGGGTGGTTTTGCTCACTGTCTGCAGCAATTTTCAGATGTTTCATGTTCCTAGCTTCTATAACTTCCTGGGGTCTCCATTGCATTTTTTACTTCATTCTTACAGAATTACATGTTGTCCTTTAAGGCACACACTGCCTAGTCTACAAGCCCTTTTCTGATATCTGGGTGGAAACTACCCTGATGCCACAATTGTAGCATTCTGCATGCCTAAAGAACTAGCACCACATTGATGATATCAAGGTCTGCTCCAATCTCAAGCAATGGCCAGGCCCCTTTAACCCATAGTTGCATTGGCCTCTGAGTATCTGAATGGCTGAGCTCTGGAAAACATCTTCATCTCTCAGAAAGAGCAGAGTGCCTTTGCTCCAGCTTTGCAGGTGCTTCATTTTTGGAAAAACTGACTTTTTAAATGGGCTTTTTGCTCCTGTTTCTCATAGTAAATATGGCTAAAAGCAGTAAGTAGTATTCATGTCACAGCCTAAACACTGGACTGTTTTGAAATTTCCTTTGCCAATTAATTAGCCCTCCACTTTTAATCTCAGTCTCTTGCAGAGTCTTAGGCCATACACTATGTAAACAAATTTTCTGCCAGTCCATAACACATATGGTCTCAAGTCTAACTACCAAAGGAGTCCTTATTCCCAACTGAAACTTTCTAAGCCTGGCTTTCACTATCTGCATTTCTATTTGCATTCTAGTCTTCTGAGCTCTGACCAGTATCAGTCAAGCTTGGCTTACAGCATTCTGAGACTTCTCCAGCCAACATCTCTAAACCTTTCAAAACTCCTCCTGTGAACCAGTTACAAAGGTTTCTAAACTACATGGTCAAGTAGCTATAGCAACAACCCCATTTCTGGTACCAAAATCCATCTCTGTAATTTTCTTCATCACTGAGACACAACACTCAACACCCACAACTTAAAAGGAGAGAGGTTTATTTTGGTTCATGGTTACAGTCGTGGTCAGCTGGCTCCAAGGCAGAAAAAGTAGAAGGATATGGCAGAGGAAAGCTCCTCGGGTCATGACAGCCAAGAAACAGAGATACAGAGAAGAGGATCCATGGGGAGAGATACGCCCTTCTAGGGCTTGGCCCCCTGCCCCAGCCTCATTTTCTAACAGCAAATCATGTGTAGCATTCCTATGATCCAGCCTCCTTCCCCCAAAAATGAGGCTTTTGAGGGACATCCTAGATTTCAACCATAACACAAGCCATTGATGATAAGGCACCATTGTCGTGTGGATGCTTATGTTACAGGGAAAATGAAAAATGATGATGTTGCAGTCAGAGACTGCAGTAAACAATTATTATGAGTTTTTTTTCCTTTGATTGGTACATTTTAGGTGTACAACATAATGACATTCATCACTGGAAATTTGCACCTTTACATACTCTCTTGGTTCTTATTTTTCCCC
>NW_004624765.1:453239-470043 GCF_000247695.1 Heterocephalus glaber | reverse complement strand
ATAAAGTCTTTGTAAATAGGGAAGGGTGGAGGGGATGAAGGGAGGGCTAAGAATGGGGAAAAAATAAGAACCAAGATGGATTATGTAAAGGTACAATTCCCAATGAGAAATGTAATTGTGTTGTATACCTACAATGTACCAATAAAAGAATTTAAGAAAAAAAAAACAAAACTGAAGACCAAGGGAAAATGCTGGGAAGATAACAGCAAATGTTTGCAATAATTTCTAGGGGCTAGTATAATGACTATTTTTTCTTCTTTATATCTTTCACTATTTTCTTACTCATCTACACTAAACATGTAATCACTTTTACAATAAAAATTATTTTTAATAGTTTTCAGTTGGCTTGTTGCTGTAAATGTTACACTGTGATTTGCTATTATATCATACCTCAAATACAGATCTGAAGAGGCCTGATAAAAAGCCTAAATTGCCCTTTCACTCATATTTTTTAAGGATGGTCAGAAATTAGCATGTTCTGTGAACTACATTCCTCAGTGTTGTCCTAAACCTCATATACTTTCTGAATAAAAAGAGGGATATAGTCTTTCATTTTCTATTTAATTTCAATAAGAATATATTAATAATATTAATTCCTATCATTTTCTGGTTTGAAATTTTCACAAACTCTTTCCTCTGACCATTGGCATCAGAGTCTGACTCTATTATGGTTGCCTATGATTGATCTTGAAAATAAAGCAGAAGTGATGTGCCAAAATCCTTGAAGGACATGTTTCAAAAGTTCAACAGACTTCTATTTTTGTTGGTAAAGCTCAGACAAGGGAATGAGCAAGGGATTATAATCTGGTATATGTGTACTATGATTGATCATAGGCATCTCTGAAGAGGTTGATGCAAAGAGAAACTTTTAAAAGGAAAAAGGAGAAGTCCACATAAGCTGTTCTGAAACAAAGTTCATCAGTCATAGAGGCTCATTGCAGGAGTGGGGAATTACTCATCAGAATACTATTGTCAGGGGAAGGTCACAGAAGCAATTTATCAGGAATATGTTGTGCTGTCAGAGTTCTTATAATAGTTTTTATCATGAGCATATGTGCACAAGGACCATCAGAGAGTCTTTCTCATGTTCTTATGTCAGACATACAAGCATGAGACTCTTCTATCATGGCCTCCTGGCTCCGCTTTGTTCTGAGTCTGACATAAGTGACTCCATTTTGGCATTGACATCCCCTTTAGATTAAGATGTTTCTCTGAAAGAATCATTGATCAATCAACCTTAGTTAGGATTTGACTATCCCTCAGAGCCAGCTGGTTTGGTCCCACATTGGGAGGAATGTCAACAATTATAAGTCAATGTCAAGACCCTTTGCCCATATTTGAACAAGAAGGAGGTTTAGAAGTAGAAACTCTCAGGCTGTCTGGCTGGAGTTCACTGTTAAATTTAAATGTCCGTTATATAGGCCTTGGCCATCATCTTGAAGCCCTAGGCAACATTATTCCCTCAGGATTTGGATTTCTGAAGAAATTTGACAGGCAATAGGTACAAATTCCAAAAAGGACAACTTAGACCAAAAGGATAGTGATGTGAGGAACCTGTTTTGCCTAATAGTTGTAAACCATGAAGCCCAAATAACGAGCCATGAGGAACTGAATAAGACTTACAGCCGGATATTAAAAGACCTCAAAAAAATTCAGTTTATAGTCCAGTATTCAGGTAGATAATAAGAATCAATGATCAGGTAGAAGCAAAAATTAATCATTGGGTTTTATGTCATTAGAATTTAGTTTGTTTTCATAGCAGGACTAGCCTACCCAAAGTTACAGTACCCACTCTTGCCAACAATTTTAAAGAACCTATGTTTAACTGTTCTCCATTGAGTCTGAAAGGGTCAATGCACATCATTATTTCAGTAATTCAGGGCAGGGAATTAGACATATTGATAATTTCCTTCATTTAAAAATTTTAATATAGTATGCTGCTTTTTACCAAGACACTTAAGCTGTGCTATATTCTTTTGAATAATATGTTAAACTTGGGGCTCTTATATTTCCTCATACTCCCATCATTAGTTTTAAAAATCTTTCTGATGAATGCTTAATGCATTACCTCCATGAATATAACTGATAAATTTCTCTTTTTCAGTCATTACATTTTAAAATGTAGATGTCTATGTAATAAATCTGAGCAAATTTTTCATTTTGATGTTTGGGTACTTTATCTGGCAACCACAGAATAAGTACAAGATAATATTCCTCTTTCCTTTAATAAATCCCACAAGGAACAGAACTAGTAACAGGAAATTAGTGTTTGAAAAAATCAGCCATTGCATGGCTGTGAAAAGAGAGCTCTCTAAGGATAGGACTACTGTAGCCGTGAATTAATGAAAAACTATTCAACTATTTTCTTTAAATCAGTCTTTCCTCAAAAGCTTGTATTTGTATTCATTCAGATTGCTAATGATCAGCTTTAGTCAAACTTGATATGCGAGCTTTTTCTTTCATAATCATTCCATTTTTCCAGGTGCTCCCATCAGGAGGGTGTATTTAAGAATTGTTTTTACTGGGTGTGGATCTTTTTGAGAGAACCGGCAAACTAGGCAGCTTTGGAGCTGTAGTGTTTTCATCAGCTGGGAGCAGTAATCTAATCCCTCCACCCCAACCAGATTTGACCCGAGTGAACACAGTTTGCCTCTAGCACATAGACAGAATTGGAGAGAGAGATAGGCTGCATGCCCCTAGCTGAGCAAGAGAAGGGAGGGGAAGATAAGAACTGTGGTTTCAACTATCCTTCATGGGAAATCTCCACACTCATTTTTCACTGAGGCTGGGTACTGTCAGCGCTTTGCTTACTGTCTCCTCTTTCCTGGGAATCCTTTTGTTTGGTCGCTCTGCTGTTTGGACTTTGGCCAGGCCATTCTTGCCTTGTCCAGGTAACTCAGTCTCTCTCAATACAGCCCTCCAGTGACTTACAGGTTTGTAATTGATAGACCACTGTCTAATTTTGAGCAATCCAAGTCTGCCTCATATGTTCTTCCCCTGAAAGGCAAGAATGAGGACTTCTGCTTTTCTTCTCTTTTTCTTTTCTTTCTTTTTTTTGCCTAGCTGTCGTGTTGCTAGCTCAGAAAGTCTAAAATATATTCAAGCTATGGCACCAGACATTTTTATCAGTATTTTTATTGTTTGGTTATGCAGACTGAGAGCAAATCAACATATTAACAAAAATGAGGAGGCCAGAAAAGGAACATTTTTGCGGTTTCTGATTTATGAGTCTGAAGGACCTGTCACACTCAGCCCCGGAATGATGTTAATTAGCTGCATGACTGAAATGCCTTGTCAGCATGGCACATGAGAGACATGCCCTCTGATGAGTGAGCAGCCAGGAAGGGGAGACGCTAAACATGTGGGGAAGGCCAGCTGCAAACACAAACCATGTTGCTTATTTTTCCCTGCATCTGCATTTTGCCAACAAAAGGTAATTCACAGAGTACATTTACAATCCTTGCTTTATAAAAGCAGCTGAAGATGCAGACGCTCCTTGACTTACCTGATGGGATCATGTTCCAAAAAACCCACTGTAAGTTGAAAATGTATTTAATATACCTACTCTGCTGAATATCAGAGCATAATAACAGAGTACCTGGTAGAGTATCAGTTGTCCACCCTCAGGGTTGTGTGGCTGACTAGGAGCTCAGCTCACTGCTGCTGCCCAGCATCTCTGGAGAAGCTTGGACCACATATGGATATCAGTTGCATGGGAAGAGATCAAAATTTGAAATTTGCTGGCCAAGGATTTAGCTCAGTCGTTCTGGCACCTGCCGTGCAAGCACAAGGTCCCAAGTTCAATCCTCAGTACCAAAACAATAAAATAAAAATTTGTGGTATGGGTTCTACTGAGTGCAACGTGACAAATTCACAAACCTATTAGATCAAACCATTGTAAGTCAGGGACCATGTGAACAAACAAAGCCTTGTCTTCAATTTTTGTCTGTTGGTAATGCAGCTCCTGAATGCAAGAAATGGGAAGAGCAGAACCAGTTTTTCAGTTAACATGAAAGGAGATTCCTTTAAGAATTTAGTCATGTAGAAGTGGGCTTAAGCCAGGCCAAACCACAGCTCATTCCAGGAACAGTAACCGAGCAAAGCAGGTGGTGCAGTGGTGAGACAACTGTGGTGAGAGGAGGTTTCTAACTGTCAGGGGATGTACAGAACCACAGCCTGTACAGGAACCAAGAGCCAATTCCATCTGCACAACCTCCATGTCTTCAGCAACAGTGATCCTCCTTGTCTAAGACTCTAGTCTGTAGCCAAAATGATGAACCAAATGCTGAATGCTGGCAGAAAGGCTACTGACAATAAGAAAGAGAAGCTGCCTTATTTTTGTCCCAAAGCAAGAGGCCCCTCATTAAAAGTGCCCAGTGCCATCTGGGTGCCACGTCTAAGGATGGAGGTACACAGCTGGGTAGGGACCACTTCCAGAATGAGGCTGGGCAGATGCCCTGAGAAGCAAATTAGGAAAAGATCAGAACTTTTCCATCTGAAGAGAAATACCGAATTCCCCAAGCAACATCATGCAGCTCAAATAAGAGATAATGTTAGATTTCTGGGAAGTTTTACTGGCTGAATCTTCCACTACTTTCCAATACTAAAAACTCCCCTCCAGCCACCAGGGTTTGCTTACAATCTCACAAGCATGCCTTGCGCTTTCATTGACACACTTACACTTGTACTCACATTCTTCCCCTGACTTACATGTCTCCATTCTCTGCCCCACTTAATAGAAAGGTAGGGCTACTCCTACCTCTTCACCCAAAAGTAGAATTGCCTGAGCCTCTGGAGTCTGCCCATGTGTTTGACAATTAATCACCTACTACCAGGTGATGCCCTTTACCTTGTCTTGATTTATTATTTAAGCACTTTTTATTATGTAATGGTATGTATGTACAAATACATAAGTAACTATTTTTCAACTAAAATATAAATACATATAAGCCATACTTTCCAAACTAATATTATGAGATATGGTTTGTATGAGTTAGGTAGCAGTAATATAGCAAAACCATCAGGAAAACGTGGTTTAAAGAAGACAATTTTTCTCTTAAGTAATAGAGGCTTGGAGGTAGAGAAAGAAAGTCTGGGATTGTACTGGAGGCTTCGTGGTCATTAAAAATAGACTTCTATCTTTCAGCCCCATTCTCCTGGTGTTTAGGTTCTGTTCTGAAGAGCACTTGATGAAGCAAAATGGATGCCCAAGTTTCAGCCATCTTGTCCGCAGTGAGAGCATTAGGAGAAAATAACAGTATGGAAAGATAACAAAATTGTCTTTCACAGTCTCCCACCAGCTGAGTCAGCAACCTTTGTGGATGGCTTCTGAAGGCCCTCTGGACACTTTTATTATTTATATCTCATTCTCTGACACTTTGTCATCTTGTCAATAAGGGAGGTTGGAAAACAGTATTTTAGCTGGAGTTATTTCTGAGGCAGGATAGGAGAAATAATGACAAGTGAAAAGGAGACAGAGAAAATTGTAATTTTAAAGTTATACTTTTAAGAGAAACTGCAGTTTCAGGACATGAAAGTTACCCAAGGTTACAATACCTTTTTCCCTTCCAAGAAACTCACTCCAAAACAATTCCTAAGGGTCTTAAAGATACAATAGGCCCGTAATTTGGGACCTGTGCTTTTTACCTGTAAATTATGCCTCCTCCCACAGACCTCCATCCTCAAGAAAGCTACACCATGAAGTGGGCAGCATATCTATAAACTTCAAACATATGCAAAGGATTGCATTCTAATCTAGCTCACTAAATGGATCGTCTGACAGAGTAAGAATACTCATCCTAGAAATCCTGACAAAGAATAGAAATATTCATTCTAGATCATCCATCTTGAGGACACTAAAGACCACATAAAGCCCCCCCAACCCTGACCACACTCTGCTTCTCTCTTGAAGGCCTGCACTCTAGTCTCTCTGAGTGTGGACTTCTTTCTGCCTCATAAATCTCTTTATGCCTCTCACTGATGTGTTTTGAAAATTCTCTTTCTATTATGGAAGTCCATGAACCTACAATCTACCCACAGATGAGGCGAGTTGAGGTTGGCATCCCCTCTTTGAGAAACCTCCTGGGATCCCATCCAATGACAACTGCCGCCACAAATATAGTACTGAGTCATTATAATGGAAAGAAGGATCAACTAACAGTCCTTGCTGCACAGTCTGATAAATAATGTGCTGCTTCCAGGATGCATCTGAGTAGTTGGAATATAAAAAGCTAGAAATTCTAGAATATTCTGTGGGGATTGAGAGGTAATGAACTGACAGTTAACAGACTAATTTAACCTGTAGACATGTTCTATTTAACCAACATCATTTTTAACATTTCAAAAAGTCAACACTTACAATTGGAGAATGTATATAAATTCTAATGCAGTAGATAAAAGAGACCTTCAAAGTGACCGTGAATTTCTCAAAACTCCTCAGAATGGTTTTATGAGGCCCACACCCAGTCCATCAATTACAGTCATGACAACTAATTTTTTTCCATATTTCAGTATCCATCTGACCACTGGCCACTGTTCATGTCTCCCTCAAAGAATCCACAGGTTGCTCCCAATGCATAGCCAGACCTTGGGGTGCTAGAGAGTTTCTCTGAGGTGTTTCTCAGTGTGAAGAGAATTTTGACCTCCTCTCAGCTCTGTCCCTCATTTTATCCCTTGTACTTCACAGTAACACTATGCAAAGTCTCTGAAAGTTCTTCGTATGAATGTGATCCACATTTGCAAAGCAGCCAACAAAACTAATGCACCAGCTTTTGGTTCCCAGCTAATTACCAAGCTACCAACTCTGACTAAGATGCCAAAAAGAGAGTAGATGGTATGGTTTCCCTCCACCCTCCACTCCCTTGTCTGTGCCTTCAACCCAACTCCTCCCTCCTTCACCTATAAATGAATCTATCCCAATCACATCAGTAGATGGACACAGATAACTGAGGTAGTCAAGAGAGGCCATATCAATGTTTCACGTGAGTAAGCCCAAATGTTCCATAACTCAGTGAGCCCTCAGGATCAATCCCTTTAATGGGAAGAAACAGAATCAGATGTTCTAGTAATTTCTAGGGTGTCAGGCAGAAAGAGAGAAACTGAAAGGCAGAGAGGATCCTTCAGTTGCCTAATAGGTGTGGTCCCCACTGAACCACACTGGCCTACACATGAGCAAGACATATTCCATAAAAGCTAAAAAGAAATCAAACATGAACATTATCTACATCTTTGGGACCAAATGTGGGACACAGCTTTCCTGCTCCAGAAAAGCCCATGTAGGCCCAGAGGCGTATGTAATTTAATAAGACAAAGGAGATATGATGGGTTTTGCTGCCCCTCCTTCTCTTCAAGGCATTAGATAAGGCAGGATTAATTTTTAAGATCAGCTATGTGAAACCAAAACTTTTCATGGTTGCTATGGGATACCTTCTAAATATGCGACCGGATGTGAGTTCCCCAAGTTGTTATGCAATGAAAATGTCATAGAGCCTAAGTATAAGTTTTTTCAATTACATACCCAGAGAAATGTGATATTTCCCCCTAGGATTGTATTATATTGTGCTTGGCCATGTGTCAGTAGATTTCAGTAATGGAGAATTCAAGCCATTCTAGCTACGGGGCACTAAGGACTACAGACTGATTAATTTGGGGCTGATAATTTGAATGTTGCCATTTTGTTTTTCTTAATAAAGGAATTTGTTTTCCAACAGAAAGTGTAAGAGATTTTCTCTGCCTTAAAGATACTTATGCATAGTAAATGTGGTCATCACATTTTATGTAGCTTTTGACTATTAAACTTTTCTGCAATGAACATTTGTTCAGTTGTCTCCTCTACTGAACATGGGCTCCCTGAGGGCATGAAAAATATCATTTGTCTTTATGGCCTGAATATCCAGCACAGTAATGGATGTATCAGAGGTGGCCCATGAATGGTGGTTAATGAACTCATGTATGATGCAATGCCGTGGTCTACATAAACGAGTGGTATTTTGGAAAAGAGGCCTTTGAAGGAAGGCTATGTCCAGAAATAAGATTTGTTCTGAATAAGGCTCGGCCTTACTCACAATTTTTGCTCCAGGGAGAGAGTAAGAAAAATTCAATTGGAACTGCATTTCCCCACAAATATATAGAAACCCAGAAAATAGACAGGATTTAGAGCAGTGGGGCAATACCCTAATAATCTACTGATATGGTCTGGCCATCTCATCTCCCGAAGGTAATTATATTTGCAGTTTAGAAGGATGCACATCATGTTATGTTTCCCATGTTCCTCTGTATTATCCTGCACTTCCCTCACTCATCCCTTTGCATTGGATGGTGTCATTCCAGTGAAAGTGATTATCATGATGTTGTTAGTATAAGGAAGAAATTTATTTTGAGAGTATGACATTAATCCCAGCCTGTGTAAAATTTTAGGTAGACACTTTCAGGAAATTGTAGTCATTTTGCATTTCCCTTTTACATGCTGGGGCATGTTGCCCTTTGAAGTCTCTCTTGCCCAAAATAGTATGTACTTTCTTGCATATAGATAATCTCTTCCTTACCTTCCTTTTACTCTTCAAATATTCTTTCCCATCTGGAGATGAGCACAGTTCCCTAAAGACTGTTGGTTTGTAGCAGCTGCAGTAAAGAAAGCTCATGTGGAATCCAAGTTTGCATTTTATTGCAAGTGAGGGAATGGGGAAGTTCAGCTCAAACAGTGATTTCCAGGTAGGGGACTCATATCTATTCTCCATTGGCTTTATCTGAATCTGCATACCTACTACCTATGCCTACTCCTCAGACCTGTATTTGATCATTACTTTATGGGATTTTGCAAATTCAGCTCTCAGGAAGTTGATGCCTCCTTAATGCTTGCCTGTGATTATGGTATGCAGCCAGACTGCAACTCTCAGCTTACCTGACAGCAGTTTACCCTAATTGTAGGCAAAAAGACTCAACATGATGTATAGGGAACAATTTAATGGGCTCTACATAATCAGACAGACCTGGATTCAACTACTGGCTATATCTCTGAGACTTTGAACAAGCTGTAAAATGGAACTTTTTTGGGGGGGGGGGACCGGGGATTGAACTTGGGTCCTTGTGCTTGGGCAGCAGGTGGCAAAACCACTGAGCTAAATCCCCGGCAAATGGGACTATTAATAATATTTGCTTAACAGTCATGGAATTAGGAATATGGTGTATATAAAGTATCTGGGAAGCAGCAGGTGATTAATAAGGAGTGAAAATTAATTCTACTTTTGATTAACTTTCCCACTAGTAACAGGAGATGAAAGATGGTGAATAAATTGAGGATATGCTTTGCTAAAATGCCCTGTTGATCTTTCCATCCCAATTCTTCTGTTTATTTATTTTAAAATAAATTTTATTGTGTATCTATGAGATTTACAACATGACACTGTAGTATACATATAAATAATAAAATAGTTACTCTAGGGAAGCAGATTAAATCGGTCATCTCATACAGTTACTTTTTTAAAGGCAAATAGGAGCAGCTAAAATCCACTTATTTAACCAAAATCCTTAATACAGTGTCTCACTTTTATACTCTCTTAATACAGAAACTCTGAAAGTCTTAGAATGAATGAGGGAAAATAAGATGAAAACATGCTTTTAAGTGAAAACTTTTAAGAATATCAAAAATACCTGGCCTAGAAACTTTAGTTCAATTTATAAAATAATCTTTGTATATTCTTATCAATTATATTTGAATGATGTCCAAAACTACATTCTAGATAAAAGTACTAATTCCAAGCTTTGAAAGTATGTTCCTGTGGCCTCACACACTTAAAGAAAGAGCAGGTAGGGAGGAAAAAGGAAGAAAGCACACAGGATCCAAAGGTTTATGGTAGTTTAATTCTCAAAATGATAATAGTATTTGTTTGTCTGATTACTGTGTTTACTTTATTTTCCCAGCAATGTTCATGGCATTGCATGCAGAGTGGCATGACTTAGAGAATCATTTAGACACAATATCATCCTCCACCTTTAAACAGCTGTAATCTAATGAAAAAGACACAAAAGAAATACAAGTGAAAGCCATAGAAAAGCTCCTCAAATTTCATCTACCCAAAATCATATAGGGCTGGGATGGTGTATTTGAACTTCAACATTGCTTAAGTAGGTAAAGTGTGCAAAGGAAATGCCTTTGGCCACAGACAGAGCTGTTTCTATCACATACATTTGCTAGATCCAGCTGCATTTCCTAAATGCTGAACATATTGTCCTGGCTGTTTAGATTCTTGGCATCCAGCACCACATTCCCAAGAACCAAGGGCACGAAGCATAGCAGTAGCTTTCCCTAAAAGGCCTGTAAAGCTATGACTCGTTTATTCTCCCAAAGAGCCAACATACTTGTTAAAGCACAAGATCTGTTGCAACTGACATGGCTCTGAGTTAAACATAGAGTTCCTTCAGTAATAGTCTCCATAGCTGTCAAAACTACTGTAGGTCAAAGGTTAGCAGCAGCATCTGGCAGCACAAAACCAAACCTAAAAAGTTAAAGTGCATGCTGGACCATTGAGCCCAACTCCTGTCACAGAACTGCTCTCTCTCTCTCTTTCTCTCTCTCCCTCCCTCTCTCTCTCTCTCTTTCTCTCTCTCTCCTCCTCTCTCTCTCCTACTCAGTCTGAGTAAATGCTTCCCCAGAGTAGAAGTTTATAGATTACACTGGATGCATTAAAAAATACTGAAACCAGAGTGACTGTTTAACTCCAGGAGAGGGATAGTCAAGGCTCAGAAAATGTTGTGGGATGTTCAAAAACATTTGTTTCTATTCACTATATTTTTTAAAGCAAAAATAAGAATTTTAGGTGGCTCAGTTAAGATATTCAAAATCATAGAAAGCCAGAAATATTGAAAAACAAGTCTAAGGTCAATTTTCATGGAAATGCAATAGTGGGACAGTAATGCACGTGTGAGAAGCAGAGAAGGCACAAAAAGGCTCTCTTCAGGCTCTTGGGGCCCACAACTAACCCTGCAATCTAAGTGATACATCGGCATACATCAAACAGATGGCCACATTATACCACTTTTCTCTGAGCCAGTGCTGAGATGGAAGGACTAATAGAGTTCCAAGAGGACAAGAGGCCTAAATTAAGGTTCAGAATGCAAACTGAAACAAATGAGAGGGTGTCCCTCTAAGACAGGCTAGAATGTATGAATCACTTTAGGCTGAAAACTTCTGTTGTCTCAATTACAGGTGTGTTTAACATACTAGCATATTGATTAAAATGCACTTGTAGTATTTCCCAGATCCTAACCTAAGGATGGAATTAAATGCTTTATAAGCATGACAGATCAAAGAAGAGGATAATTTGTCCTAGCAAAATTATTTAAAAGGTTATTATCTTTGAGTATAACATTTTAACTCAAAGAATCTATCTAAGTTAATAATTATAGGACTAGTTACAAAGATATCCATCACTATTATGTTTTGTGTTGGGAAAGAATGGAAAGTTGAAAGCCATTTAAATATTTGTCTAACAATAATATATTGTATAGTACATTCATATACTGGAATAATTTTTAGGAATACTGGAATATTACATTCCAGTACTGGAATAATATATTATAGATGAATGACACAGAAAAACATTAATGACATATCATTAAGTGAAAAAAGCAGTTTAGAAAAATAATGATCCAAAAGACACAGTTAAGAAGGTTAAAATGATAAAATATTTGCAAAACAGATATTGGATAAAGGACCTGTATCCAAAATATAGCATATTATTTAAAACTTGTAAAACTTGTAAGGAAAAATGCAATTAAAAATAAGCAAAAAATATTTGAACAGATACATAACGATGGAAAGTAAGCACAAGAAAAGATGTTCAACATGATTTGTCACTAAGGAAATGCAGTTTAAAACAACAATTAGATGCTACTATATATCTTTTACTATAGCTAAAATCTGAAAGACAAAGCCAAACAAAAAACTACTGATTGCTGCCAAGGATGCTGTACAATGAGAAGACTCATTCATTGTTGATGGAATGAAAAATAATACTACCACTTTGGAAGGCAGCTTAGCAGTTTCTTATGAAAAACATAGTCTTATCATATGGCCCCCACAATCAGTCTCCTAAGTATTCATCCAGTTAATCCAAAAATATATATATCCACATAAAAACCCAAATATTTGTAGCAGCTTTATTCATAATTGCCAAAAACTAGAAGTAATCAACAAATCATGCTACATCCATACAATAAAATACTATTTAACCTAAGAGGAACAAGCTATCAGCCCATGCAAAAACATGAATAACTCTTAATACACATTGGAATAAGCCAGTGTGACAAATCAGCATTCTGTATACTATTTTAATGATATTCTGGAAAAAAAGAAAGCTATAGAAACGTCAGATCAATTAGCAGTTGTCAGGAGTTTGAGGGAGGGGGGTGGTTGAATGAATGTAGAATAGCAAATTACTTTTTAGAGTGGTAGATTTATTCTGTGTGATGATGTAATGGTAATTGTATGACACTATCCATTTATCAAAATCTATAGAGCTTTGCAGCACAAAGAGTGAAATTTAATGTATGCAAATTTAAAAAGTCATTGAGAAGATCAGATCCCAGGATACGATTCAAACAATGACAAGGAAACCATCTATATTAGAAATGTATAAAATGACCTCCCTGAAGAAGGTGGAGAAAAGTGCTGAACTAAATAACTTTAAAAATGAGTAGAAACCAAAACTAAAACAGCACATAAACTCTGTACTGTAATTGGTAAAGTTGTTTCCCATGAAAATAGAGGTTAACAATTCTGAAACCACTATATATGTATACTAAAATTGAGCAATTAGGTAAATGGATGGCAGATGGTGAAAGAAGTTTCTTCTGTTTAGAGTGGGAATTTATACACAAGCAATGGAAGAAGTCTAGAATGATTCATGCTGTGTTTACTAGATTAGAGTTGGAAGCATCAGTATGAACTCAAATTTAATTTAATATAGATACAGATAAATATATAAGAATAAATAATAATAATGTATGCTGGAACCCGGCCCCGTGGACGTCAGCAGCCTGAGCCCCGCCAGACCATGCTGCACAGATGCCACGTGGCATCTGAATCCACACAGCAGAGTTGCTGGAGGAACATAAAGGTCATGGTTATGAGTCCCAGAAGATAGAGCAGAAGTGAACAACAGAGAGGGCCTTTCTGATGTTCCTCAATGAAAATTGAAGCCCACTCAGAAAGTGAAAAACTCTTCAAAAAAGCACATTGGACCATAGTGGATGGTAAGTTGGTGGGATCAGCACCTCTCATAAAAACCCAGACTCAATTAGGGGGAAGGACAGCTGGAACCTGCAGTAGAACCTTGCAGAGTTTAATCCTGCAGGAGGTCAGGGACCTCAACTTGGACCTTGCAGCCAGAAATCAGCCTGAATCTCAGTAGACTATAGCTGGCTTGCTGAGACTAATAGACTTAGACCCGCACACTGCTACACACATTGCCTACCCGGATAACAGAGACATATCCTGAGGGAGACCTTTTTTTGTTTCTTTGTTTTGTTTCATTTTTTTTTCTTTTTTCTTTTCTTTTTCTCTCTCTCTATCTCTTCTGGCTCTATATTTCTCTCCCTCTTTGTTCCTGTTCCTGTCCCATTCTGAATTTTTTCTCTCTCTATGTCCTCTTGACTATCACTTTTATAGGAAGGTGAATACAATTTCTAACTTCCCTATTGTTGTCAGTTTTTTCTGTACTTGTCTCTGTTCTTTCACTCTGTCTTTTCCTCCTGTCTTCAACAGATGCCCACAATTTGCATGATCTTCCCATGTCCTCTAGCCTCACCTCTAACCTTTCCCTCTCCCTCTGTCTCTCTACCCCTCCCTCACCAACCCCTGCTAAATCCTTATCCCAAAGAGTAAATTTGCCATATTGAAGGGTTTACTTACAACAAACATATTGTGGGCTGGCCCTAGATTTTGATCTAATGCACAGTGGTTAAAGATGACAGATTACCTGCAACCACAAATTGTCATTTTCTAAGGTGTGTTTGATGCTGATTGTGTAAGTTGGGCTAAGGTGTTGTGATTGATCTAATCAATTGTCCTCCCTGGAATACTAAAAATGAGATTGCTTAAGAGTCAACAGAGACTCACAGCCTGAAAAGTCCAGCTGTACCTGGAAGATATCTCTGAGAAGCAATCACTCCATAGGGGCTATAATCACAAGTAATAAAGATACTCACAGTAAGAAATATTGGAGTATCAGCCCAGGAATTAAAGCAAAAAATAGCACCAACAACAGAATTAAAAATGAGAAGATAACTTGGCAAGACACAAACAGAGACTTCCAGCTCACCGAAGGCAAATTCTGGGGGAAACAAGGTGGAAAAATATGATAATCAACCACCTGGACACCCTGAACTGATAGCACAGGAAGTAACAAAACAGATGAATGAGGCTCTAAAAAAATTCAAAACAGAAATAATTTCCCAGATAACTACAGAGATGGTGAGCAGAGTGAAAGACATGATTAGAGGCTCTAGAACAGCAACAGATTAAAAATAATAGATGAGCTCATAACCATTCTGGAAGCCTTGAACGAACACCCAGCATAAGAAAGAAATGGAAACCATGATCACCCAACATAGGAAAGAAATGGAATCAATGAAACAGATTCAAACAGTTATCCAGGGATATTAAAAACTCCATTGAAAGTATTCACAGCAGACTGAGTGAATGTGAAGATAGAATATCAGATATACAAGACAGTATTGTGGTTAGTGACCATGAAAACAGAGATTTCTTAAAAATAGTAAGTGTCCATGAGAAATTAATCCAGCAGCTGCTAGATGATGCAAAGAAGAATAACATAAGACTCATAGGAGTCCACAAAGAAGCAGGAGAAAGTACAAATGATGGAAAAAAACTGTTCACAGAAGTAATAGTATAAAACTTCCCAGTGAGAGGTAGAGAATTTGACATACAGATAAGTGAGACATATAGAACTCCAACTAGCCATGATCAAAAGAGCCCACACCTAGACATATAATAATCAAGATACCAGAAATGCAACAGAAGAACAACATCCTACAAGCAGTTAGAGAAAAGAAACAAATCACATACAAAGGAAAACCCATCAGAATCACAGCAGACTTCTCAACACAAACCCTCAAGTCAAGGAAAGCCTGGAGTGAAGTATTTCGAGCCCTAAAAGAAAATAACTTCTGACCTAGACTGTTGTGTCCTGAAAAATTATCTTTCAAAATGATGGGGAAATTAGATACTTCCATGACAAGGAACACCTGACAAATTTCATGAACACCAAACAAGCACTCCAAACAATTCTAAACAATATCCTAGAAAAAGACAATGAAGGTCACAACTCCATGATGCCCAACAGAGTGAAGCCACCAGACAAGGCAAGAAACTAAAGGGAAAGGGGGGAAAAGAAAAAGAAAATACCCAACAACAGTAAAACATCATGACAAGGTTGAGTCAATATTTATCAATTATAACCATCAATGATAATGGCCTCAATTCACAAATCAAAAGAAATAGACTGGAGGCATGCCATGGCTCCCACCACAGAGGAGGCCTCCAGGTAGGCATGCCACAGCTCCCAGCCCAGAGGAGACTTCCAGGTTGGCAAGCCACAGCTCCCAGGCAGGACGAGGCTTCTGGGTAGGTGTGCCACAGCTTCCAGCAAAAAGGAGGCTTCCAGTTGGTGTGCCACATCTCCTATCCCAGAGAACACAACCAGGTCATCGTGCCACAGATCTCAAGCAGGAGGGGGCTTCTGGGTAGGCATGCTGAGGCTCCCACCACAGAGGTGGTGAGCCACGCAGGCGCCAGGAACACACACTCCCACTTCTTAAAATGAGAAGACAGGTAAACAAGCTTCAGAACCAGACTCCCAGATCACCTACAGCAACCCTGAAAGGAAACGAGATAGAAAATTCTGAAGCTCAACCACCTGGACTCCCTGAACTAGCAATGAAAGAGGATCTGGAAAAAAAGAAATCAGAAATAGTTTCTCACATAACAGCAAAGATCGTGCCCATAGTGCAAGACATGATTAATAAATCTAGAGAGGATACAGATAAAAATATAGCAGAGCTGAGGAACATGATGGAATGCCAACATAGGAAACAAATTGCATCCATAAAACAGGTGGAAACAGATTTCCAGGAGATTAAAAACTCTGTTGAAAGTCTACAAGAGGAATGAGACAATGTGAAGACAGAATTTCAGATATAGAAGATAAGATTGTAATTAGTGACCAGGAAAAGAAAAATTGCTTTAAAATTTTATGAGACCACAAGAAATCAATCCAGAAGCTGCTAGATGATGCAAAGAAAAATAACATAAGAATAATTGGAGTCAATGAAGAAACAAGAGAGAGTTCAGGTGACATAAAAAAACTATTTACAGAAGTGATGGCAGAAAACTTCCCAAGCAGGGGAAAAGAATTTGACATACAGATAAGAGAGGCATATAGGACTCCAACTAGCCTTGATCCAAAAAAAAAATCTATAGGCATATAATTGTTAAAATTCCAGAAACCCAACAGAAGAACAAAATTTTACAGGCAGTTAGAGAAAAGAAACAAATTACATACAAAGGAAAGCCCATCAGAATCACAGCAGATTCTCAGTGCAACCCCTCAAGGCAAGAAGAGCTTGGAGTGATGTATTTCAAGCCCTAAAGGAAAACAACCTCCAACCCAGATTGATGTACCCTGCAAAACTATCTTTCAAAATTGATGGTGAAATAATACTTTCATGACAAAGAGCACCTTAGGAAGTTCATGAATACCAAACCAGCACTCCAAAAACTTTTAGA
>NW_004624765.1:414218-447894 GCF_000247695.1 Heterocephalus glaber | reverse complement strand
ATGAGAAACTAGAGACATTTATAGCTAAATGCATGCATTTTGAGGACATACCCTTAAGTGAAATAAATAGGACACGTGTAAATATTGAGTGTAAGAAACTGAGAGTGTAAATAAGGATTAAAATGAATAATTGATAGTGGGAAATGGGAAGAAAATGCCTAGGGGGGTAGGAGAAGTGGGAGGGGTGAGGGAAAGGAAAAATTATGAGAAAAGGAAAAAATGGAAACAAAGTCTTTGTAAATAGGGAAGGGTGGAGTGGGTGAAGGGAGGACAGGAAATGGGGAAAAAATAAGAACCAAGATACATCATGTAAAGGTATAAGTACCTAATGATAAATGTAAATGTATTGTATAACTAAAATGTACCAATAAAAGAATCTAAGGGGAAAAAAAAAGAAAATTTGCTCTTCTTCTAACTTTTTGTTCTATTTGGTCTTCAATGCTGCCTGTCCATTGTTGCTCAGAGCGATCTTTAGTCCAACTATTGATCCAACTGATCATCTGTTTCAGAAATATCCTCACAGACACACTCAGAAACAATTATCTGGGTATCTCTTGGCCTGGTGAATTGGCACATAAAATTATCCATCACAAGAACTGTGCCTGGGGAATGATGATAGCCAGGGTAAGGCTTCAGAATTCACTCATAGTCAGTAGAAAGGCTCTCATTCTCTCTAATTACAAAATATCTTATATTGGACTAGTATTTGCAAAGAAAACAATGATAAATCCTGGTCAAAATGTTAAAAACAACTGTTTGAAGGTAGTGAAGAGTAATCAAAAGCACACTGAACTACAGAGATTTAATCTTTGAAAAAGAACAAAAAACGTGAAATCCATACTTGGCTTTCCCACTGGAGCAGTCTTCAGCCCCAGTGAGCTGTAAGTAAAACCACACTGCTATTATCGAAATTAGCACATAGAGTTTGGGATTGCTATAGTGGCTAGAATTTTTAGAATGAAATCCCAGAGAGAAGAGAGTGATAGAGGGGAAACAACCCTCTGCTGACTGCTGAAATACCCTTTTTAGAGGTGAGACTCCAGGCAACTTACCAGTAAAAACCTAGATATCTAGAATGCTAAAAGATCTAAGAAAATATTTCAGCAGCTTCCCAAAGAAAGAGAAACAAAATTTGGAGTTATAAGGGTTTAACAAAAATTTCAAGCTTATGGTAAACCCCAGGAAAACCATGCCTGAGGAATATAACAAATACTGATTCAAGAATAATTTGACTCCTGATGGAAACAAGCCTCAACAGTGCAAAAGAATATGACAAAAATCTATGTTCTCTAAAATACTTCAGTAATTGTGTTTTGTATATAATAAAAAATACCAAGCATATATATCAGCAAGTAAACGTGATTAGACTCAAAGAAAATTAGTCAACAGAAGCAGACTCATGTATATTTACACAGACATTGAAATTAGGTGACACAGACTTGAAAATATGAAAAATATGCTAAATGGGAAATAAGAATATACTACATGAGAAAATTAATATAATGGTTGAAAAGATAGGAATTTCAGGAAAGGTATGAAAACAAAAAAAATGAGAAAATAGAAATCCTAAAACTGATAAGTGAAATAGTTTAAATAAAAAATGCATTGTGTGCGATTAACAGTAGAGTGGATATGACAAAAGAAAGATTTTTTTATGTTTATGATGAGTCAATAAAATCATTCAGTCTGAAACAGAGAAGAAAAATATTTCAGAATAATGGACAAAGCTTTGGTGACCTATGGGACAGTATCAAGATTTTATGTCTAAAATCTTTTTTTTTTTTGGTACAGGGGATCGAACTCGGGTCCTTGCACTTGCAAGCAGGCAGTGAAACCACTGAGCTAAATCCCCGGCCCTATGTCTAAAATCTTGTATTTCATGAGAAAGAAAGAGAAAGGAGGAGAATGGGGAAGAATACATGTCTGAAGAAATATAAAAGAAAATGCTTCCAAATTTATTAAAAACACCAGCCCATGGATACAGAAAGCTCAACAAACTATAGCAGAACAAACAACTAAGAATAACGAAGTCAAAGATGAAACATTTTTTAAAAGTGAGAGGATGAAAAAAAAGAAGACATATTACATACAGGGGGACAAAGATAACAATATAATTTGATTTTCATCAGAATGTAAATATCTTCCAAAACTTAAGGCTATATAGAAAGATGCTTTCATAACCAAAAACTAAGATAATTTTTCACCAGCAAACAAACATTATAAGAAATCCTAAGGGAAGATATTCAGACTGAAGGAAGATAATACTTGGTGAAAATTTGGTTCTTCAGAAAAGAATGAGGATATGAAAACAGCAAAACTATAGGTAAATGTAAAATGGAATGTTTTTCTTTATTTTCTTAGAAATTGTAAAATTCAATTGAAGGCTTAAAGGAAAACAGTGTATTTTGAGGTTTATAATATTTTTAGAAATATAGCATCATTGTGTGAAGATAAGGAGAGGAGTATAAATAGACTAATAGTGAATAGGGAGTCTTAGCAAAATTTTTGAATAAGGAAACAAGGATGGAAGGCGCAATTCAAACTGTGCCTTTGCAGAGCCATCCAGGAGCAGCAACACAAACAGACCAGAAGGAGCACACTAATAGATATATTGAGAGAGAACCACTAGGATTTAGAAACTGGAAAATAGCAGTGATTTGAAATACCACTTCTATATTTGGAGATTGGTGCTAAAGAAGTAAATAATATCCAGGGAACCTTATCGACAGCCCTGCCATAAGAAGAAACTCTTGAGTTTACACATGATCTTAACAAGTCTGAGGTGCAAGTCTAACCATACAGGTGGAAACTAATGACAAGCAATGCAAAATGCTCGTTTCTCCTCATAAAAATTCCAGTATCTGTCCTCAAAAATTTATGATCTTCATGTGACTTGTTTTTACCATATGCTACATAATTCACTGGAAACTTTTAATACATCCAAGCTGTTGGAAGGAGAAATACACACAAACTGTGGCAGAGTAGGAGATTTGTAGAATAGTTTGGCAAGAAGACTTTCAGTCAGTCTCCCATCTCTGAGAAAAGATTCAAGGCCAAAAGCCTGTGAACTTCAACTTCATCATCATCAACTTCACCTGCAGCCTGGCATGTGGATTGAGGACTCCTGCCCATATTACCATTCACCTTTTCTTCTCTACATTCCTTCACTTTTTTGATGCTATGAAAACACAATAAAGCACCCAGCAAAAACCAAGAGACCAAATTCTCTGGCCTTTATTCCCTGTCTCTCTCCCCTGACAGTTATTCACCTATGCACTTAGCTGTGACAGATACACGGGAATGATTTGCTTTATCCCTACCCCATACTTCAGTTTTTCTTCATCAGCGTTTCTTCTAACTGTCCTGGAATCAATCCTAATCTAAACCAATTTGTGAAGTAGTGTCCCTCAGACAGTCTACCCTTCCTTTGCATTTTCTCCTGCCTTTATCCTCCGCCTTTGGAAGGGACAATTCCTTACACCAGAGAGGAGTTAGAAGAACAAGTTGATTGAACTAATTCAAATAATATTATTATTGCTGAAGCATTTTCTTTTGTTTTTAAATTCTCCCAACCCTCAAGTGAAACTCTAGGTCATATAACAAAGGAGAAATAAAATATTCATCATTTATTATAATATAACAAGAAGGAGAAGGAAGAGGAGAAAGAAAAGGAAGAGAGGGAGAAGGAAGAGGGAGGGGAGGTAGAGAAGAAGGGGAGCACTAATTCAAGCTACTCATTTTAATGTCTTCTGTTTCATAAGTTACTGTTAAATATTCGCTAACATTCCGGGATAAAATCTAAATATAAAACAATGAAACTGTAGCATTCTTATTTTACGCGTAGAAAAACTATACAGATAGGTCTACTTGCCTTCGTCGTTCTCTTGTGTCCTGTTCTCCTCCCTTGGGTGAAACATTAACAGTAAGCACAGGGAGGCCCACATTTTCCCCATCTGCTTCACACATCTATACTATTTCAAAGACTTGGCTGCCTGGCTCCTTTTTTCCTCTGTTTCAGCCTATTTTCACCATTTTGACCACTAACAAGAAATAAATGAAGTATTTCCAAAAGGCCTCAACTTTCTTCTCTCTTTCGGTCCAGTGCACAATGTGAGTCTATGAAACTGTGTAAGAGTTAAACAAAAGCTAAGGGAAGGATAACTTAGAGTCCTTTCTTTACTCTCAGAGTAATTCTTCATTACCCAGATCAATTCTTACCACTGGAATGTCTCTGCCCTTTCCCCTTTATCCCAAAATCTCTTCTACAAAATCCATCCCCGTCCTTACTTACTCTCTTAGAATACTAGCACCAACATCATCTTCCTGATCTTTCAGAGACCTTACTGCCAATATCATACACTTCATATTCTATATTTAAGCATTCTCAGCTTCCCTTTGTATGTAATACTGCTTTTCCAATGAGGTCACGAGTTCTCAGAGATGAGAACACTAGCCTATCAATCTTAAAACATCATGTGGTTCAAGGCATATCGTAAAAACAGAGTTGGTTGAATTTTTACCTTAATAATAAGACCCCATAGAGCATTAAATGCTTCTAGAATAGCAGTTTGCCTTCCTGCTTGCAGTTTTCCTAATGGTTTTACAAAATGAAACCCCCAAAATATCCACTGTGTACAAAGGAAGACAGAATCTTTTAACACAATTTATAATGTAACAAACCCCAAATCTAGTTCCTAAAATAATTTCACATTCTTTCATTTATTTGATGATTCCTGAAACTTTCCTATGTTCATGTACATGGTGCTTAGGAGAAATGTTGGTAGAAGACAATTTCTGGGCTCCAAGGATGCAAATAAAGCACACACACACACACAAAATATAGAATCAAGAAATGACTACATTCAGTTGTTTGCAGGAATGAAGAAATAGATGAATAAGAACAGAAAAACTAAAAAAGACTTATCTATTTTACCTTAATCATTATTATCATTATATTTAATTTGAGGGCCAGTGGCTTAGAAAAGGCAGAAACATTGAGCTTATCACAATGGGTCAAAGTCTATATAATAGAATATAGGAAGCACAAACGTTTGTGTGTTCACATAAAACAAATCATAATTTGAATTATCATACACTATACAACTCAATGCCCCTGACAAATAAGGAAATAAAGAGTACCAATTTGTAATATCATTTAAGCATCACTATGACACCTTGAGAGAAAAAGTAATCACATACAGCAAAGACAATTTTCGTGGCTGAAAACCACATTACATTTCATTGGCAAAGTCACATGAAAGTACAAGTGGGCAGAGAACTATCATGCTACTAAGTGTCCAAGTGAATAGAATCACATCCTCCACATCATGCTTTATTTTTCTTTGTAACACTTCTCATCTAACATCATATAGTATTTTGTTCGTTATAATTTGTTTTTTCTCACTAAAGTATAATCACTATGGGGGCAGGAAATTTGTCTGTTTGCTGCTGTTGCTGTACTCATAAATCTTAGAACAGATATTCTTGATACATATTGGTTGGACGAACAAAGAAGAATGTAGGAAATGATGTGCTTCACAAAAGGAATTAAATACAAGTGCCTAAAGAACTCAGCTGTTAATAAAAGGAGGCAAGCAGTCAAGGTCAGAACTGGTGAAGGAGACAGATTTTGCCACTACTAAAGCCTACCATCATTACCTCGATCAACTATGTAGACAGATCTTCTGATTTTTTCATGAGAAATTAAAAATCTGGATTTTTAAATGAAAGTCCTAATTATTTCACGTTGCTCAAAAGTTTTCAGAAGTGTTCGCTGGCCATACCCAGAAAATATGGTGTCAGCCTGTGCCTTTGCTTTAGGTGGAAAGACTGAAAGTGCATATTGTGAAACAAATTAAGTGGGACAAGAAAGAGGAGAGGGGAGAAGCAGAGTTGTCCCATCCATCCCTCCATCTGAGGCTTGGCGAGATCCCCGTCCTAGCTGTTTGCCTCTCACCTCAATCTCCTTTTGCCCAGGATTTTAGAAAACTGCCTTTTTTATTTATAGATCTACTTTCATTTACTTATTTTTAAATCCTGTGAAAAGTGAGACAAGCTCGACCTGGCCTTCACTAATACTATTGTGTCTTAAATAACAATATCTACACAAATAACAGGTCGTGGTAAAGGTCTCTAAGGTGAACATATTTACAATAGAGAACTGTGGTGATTAAAATGACACTGGCAGTGTAAAATATGCAGTATCTGTTTCACATAACAGATGATCTCCAAACCAAGAACTCTCCTCCAGAGCCAATAATTTGATCTGATTACATAATGAATGCTTTTCTTTGCCCTAAAGTTGAACTATGTATAAAGAGGGACTTGCCAAACATATTTTCACTGTAAAGAAATGTTGTTTTCCAATTGTATCACCCAAGAGGCTTTAATTCAGATGAAAAATGTTCAAAAATCAAATTTCTGTATTTCTTTGGACCTCACTTGGGGTGGTTCAGCAAGCAATAGTCTTCCTATTTTTCTTCTCCAGAGGGAATTTTCACTGAGGAAGGCCAGTTAAACTTTAGGTGTGATTGTACATTTCAGCAGCCCTCAAACCCATACTTGGGAGTTTTCCAGCTGTGGAATCAATGAAAAATGCCCTGGACACTCTAGTCAAAGACATAGTGCTTGATTCAAGGCTTTTCTAAGGAAGCACTTGAATTAAAACAAGCCAGTCCCTCCCCTCTCACAGAGAACTCTAGCACTTGTACCAGACTCCCCAACAGCCCTACACACCATTCTCCCTATGTAAAGCTGCCCTTTCAGATCTCTGGTGGGATTTCTGTCACATATTTCCTTTAGTTCTAGGCTAACTGAAGAAATACGGAATAGCCAACCATCTTTTCCCTGTCCAGCCCCATCTTACAATCAAAACTCTCATTAAAAAAAAAGACTCTGGTGGACTTTGGACATACTTGTAATTGATCTTCTCACTGAGCTCCCTGCACATCACTGAATACTGTGAGTTTTTAATGTTATCTCAAAGCAAATAAGGCCTCTAATTCATGGTTTTTCAAACAAAATTACTAAGACTGATATTGACTTGATGCTAAAACTTATTCTTACAGAAATAAATGAAAAATCTCTGGAGATTGTTCACGAGCAAAATAAAATTACCTTCATAGAATTCTAGAAATCATTTAGAAATTCTAATATTGACTTGATTCTGAAAATAATTACACCATTAGTTCTCCAAATAAGTCCTCTTCAGACAGCCACTTACTTCACCAAAAAATCAATTTCAATCAATACACTGTTTTAAAATTATGTTTTGATATTTTCTTTTGCACACACATTATTACTGCCTAGCAAATAGAAGTTGAGACAAGCCATTCACTGGCTGGGTAGATCTTCAACATTCCCTAAGTTGGTATGGACTTAAAGGGCCTGGAGGGGTATTCATGAGCAGGCACAGAACTCCTTAATAAGGAGAGAACTGTTGAGTGTAGGATGAGGAAAGAGAAAACCTGTGATGAAAGAGAAAACCTGTTATAAAAGAAAACCTTCCACAAGAAAGTACTCAAATGCACAAAGAAGTGAAATGCTGAGAAAGATAGCCAACAAAATCCATTAGGATATTAATTCAATCTAGTTTAAAAGAGTGGATAAATGATTTTAAAAGACCTGAAAATGAGTGCTTAAACTGTCCAAAGTGATAAATTATGGGAAAAAATAACAACCAAAAGATAATGAAACAGTAGAGAGAATAAAGAAATAATAGGTAAATTTATAAAAGAGCCAAGTAGAAATCTTGAAGCTAAAAACTATGGTTAAGATTTAAGTCAATTCAATAGATTAAGCAAATAGGTCTATATTCAGGTGAAGATTTTGTAAATTGGAAGGTTGCCCTGAGGAATTCACTGTGAATGAAGTATGAAGGACAAGTAGGTTAAAATTATGAAAGAGAAGTTAAAGAGGTATAGACTCAACATAATGAATCTCAAAATAATTGCTGATTAAAACCTGCAAGACGAAAGCACACATATTGTATGATCTATCTCTACATTATTAACATGGCTGAAGCAGACCAGTGGCTGCCCATGGGGTGGAGTGGGGCATACAGTATGACAAGAAGGAACGATTAGAAAAGGATGAAGCAACTTTGGAGAGAAATGAATAGTTTCATTATCTTGATTGTGATGATGAGTTCACAGATGTACAAATATATAAACAGCAAACTGTACACTATAAATACTTTCAGTTTATGTCAGTTCTACCACAATGAAGCTATCATAATGTGTTTTTTTCCTAAAACAAAAAGGAGACAAAGAAATCCAAGAAATCAAAACTACTTAAAGGTGATTCTTTGAGAAGATGATTTAACCAAACACATATCTGGAAAGATCAACCAAGAGAACACAAAGAAAGAACAAATAAATAAAATCAAATGTTTAAATTCAAGATTTTTAAAAAAGGAGAAAAGAAGGATAAAATGGAAACAAATCTTTGTCAATAAGGAGGGGAGGGGGATAGAAAGGAGGGGAGAAGATTGGTAGAAAAAGAGGAATCAAGATATACCATGTACAGGCACAAATTTCCTAGGATGAATGTGATCATTATATATATTTTAATTGTACTAATAAAATTAATTGTAAAAAAAAAACAGTTTTACACCAGTAAAAAGCAAACTTAGATGAAATAAACCAATTTTCAGAAAAGTTTTAACTATTAATATGATTAAAGAAAAGCTTTCTAAAAAGAATAAAACACTATTTGTTATGGATTGAATTGTGTAGCTCCAGTATTTAACTCCTATGTTTAAGTCCCCTAATGTTTGAGTCCTTATGTGTAAGTCCTAATTCTCAGTACATCAAAATGTAGCCTTACAGCTGGTTGTGGTGGCACACACCTATAATCCCAACACTCTGGTGAGCTAATCGCAAATTTGAGCCTAGCCTGGACAACTTGGTGAAACCATGTCTCAAAATAAAAAATAAAAGAATTGGAGATGTAACTCAGTGCAAAGGCCCTGAACTTAATCTTGATACGCACACACACACACACACACACACACACACACACACTCACACGCACACCTTATGTGGAGAGATGTAACTCAGTGCAAAGGCCCTGAACTTAATCTTGATACGCACACACACACACACACACACACACTCACACGCACACCTTATGTGGAAATAAGTAAGGCATTACAGAGGTATTCAAGTTAAAATGAGATTATTAGGGTGGATCCTAATTATACGAATGGAGCCCTTCTGAGAAGGAGAAGGCCCTAGATGTAGCTCAGTCAGAGTGTTCGGGGGAAACATGCACTGGGTACAATACGCCGTTAAGGTTTGGATCTAAAATGTCCCCCAAACATCTCACATTTGGAGGTGGGGCCTGCTCAAAAGGGACAGGTCACCGGGGATGTGAACTGGAGGAGTGTATTTTCCTCCCCACCTCCTCCCTTCTCTCTCTGCTTGCTGGCTGCCACGGGGTGAGCAGCTTTCTGCCTTTCCACCACGTGTTTCTGCCTTGGCGAGAGCCAACTTTAGACTGACCCTACTAACTAGAAACTGTGAGCTAAATAAACTTCTACTCCTGGCAGTGGTTGGTCCCAGTGATGGAAACTTGACTAAAACCCTTCCACGCCCTTACAAAAGGGGGAAATTCGTACATAGAGGGCAGACAAGAAGAGAGCATAGTCAATGTGAAGATGCACAGGGACAACAGCCATATGACTGGAGTGATGCTTCTACAAGTCAAGGAACACCAAGGATGACAGCACAGACTGGAAGCTGGAAAAGCAAGAAAGGTTCTTCCTTAGAACCCTCAAAAAGATCATAGTCCTGCCAACACCCTGGTTTCAAACTCTTGGCTTCTGGAACTGTAAGATAACAAATTTCTGTTGTTTTAAGCCACTGAGTTTGTGCTCCTTTATCACAACAACCCTAAGAAACTAATACACCATTAAATAAAATTTCAGTAATCAAAATTCTTTCCCTCACCCACAGCGAATGAAATAAGGCCTAGGTTGTTTAGGAGGCAAATTTTATAAGATAATTAATGAAAGATAAATCTTACTTTATATAAACTTTTCCAGAGAATAGGAAACTAGGGCAGATACTCAACTCATTTTATGTCTGTAATAACTTTCTTGTAAAAACTGACCAAGAACAGCCCCCCAAAAAAGAAAAAACTAAGGAACAATTTATGTATGACCATGGATTTTTTTAAAACCCTGTATTTAATGCTACCAAAATAAATTCATCCTAACTATTCCCCCTGATAAATGTAATTTTCTTTGTCCTTGGAAAAGAAAAGAGAAAAAAAGAAAGAAAAAGAATTTTAACTCCAGAAATGGTATAATTAAAAATTGTATCTAACCTGTATAAAGATGAAATTTAAAAAAAAAAATCTCAGGGATAATACAAAAAAATTCTGCTCCCACCTCTAACAATAAACATGATCCTAGATAGAACAGTAAAAGGACATTGAATTGACTTATTTGGAATAACAATCTATTATCACCTGGGTCCTGAAATGTATTTTCTTCTTACACTCTACACTCCTAAACCACATAATCAGCTCTATGTTTTCTTATGGCACTTAACACCATCTAAAATGTTATGTAATTTGCTTATTGTGTTAATTTTTTGTTAAATTCCCCCAACAGAATGTAAGATTCTTCCAGACAAGGATCTAGTTTTGATCACTGTGATATCCCAAGTACTTGACCCATGCTCAATAAATATTTGCTATTGACTGAATTGTCAATTTATGTAATAGTTTTTGATCTCACAATTAAAATTAATGAACTAGAGAGGTTGCATAGATAGATGAAACTTTTAAAAAACTACAATATTGAGTATAAAAAGCTGTATGTGGAATAGTGCTCTTGGTATAGAATCTTTTATATAAAGTTCTAAAGTACTCAAAACAAAACTTTATATTGTTCATAGATATCAATAACTATTAGTAAGAGTATAAACATACAAAGAAAGAATATTTAATTTCAGAATAAAATTATTTCTAAGGAGGAAGAGAGAGTAATGGGACCATTAAGGATAAAGTTGGGAGCTTCAGCTATGTCTTCCATGTCTTATTCTTAAGAAGAGAATCTGCAGTATGGGTACTTGGTGATCATTATATTATTCTTAGAACTTTCCTCGGTCTTTGAAATAGTTTTGTTATAAAAAGAAATATAACAGAGACTTTTCTCCCAAAAAAAATATGCCCCACAACCATATTAATAGTTTTCTGATCTTTCACTCACCATGAAATTTCCTTTAAAACCAAAATTCTTTAAAAAATTTATAAATATAATTATAATATAATCAAGATTCTTTCAGTGAGTACTCAAATTCTTTTAACACTCATTGATACAGCATTTCATTAAATGTTAGTTTTATTGTTCATGATGAATATAGTGGTTTTAACTTTGTTAAACACTGAAATTTTCTGTGTCAATATGCCTTCTTACCTAGGAGAAATTTATCTTTATTAATCATTCCTTCAAAAGAAAATATCGAGATGATTACTTAGGAGGTCTGGTGTTTGTCAGAGGCTTGGTGTGTAACACCAAGCAAGTCCCTTCTTTCAGTGAACTTGATTTTTCTCCTTTCTTTAAATCTGGTCAATCTAGAAACAAAAGTAACTGGTAACCATTTACACAAAACTTAGAATATCACTTTCATCTTTTGAATAAAACTGCAAAAAATGTGAACCTTTGTTTCTCAGGGAATTTTCTTTAGTGAACAATGTTATGGTCTAACTGGCTAGCAGTAAAAAAGAAACTGCCATTCTGCCAATCACAAAGTACAGTTTTTGGGTTAACCTTTCCAAAAATTTTTGCATTGTTGTATTTCCAAGACAAAGGCCATCCAGGAGATCTTAAATGCTAAAAACGAAAGGAGAACACTGGAGAAGAGGAGGGAATAAAGGAAGGCAAAAGGTGGGAGAAGGGAGGGGGAAAAGAGAGTACAGGGGAGCAAAGGTAAAATAGTCCTTGATTTCAACCTCTGTTGTGTCCTTATTAGTACCAAAAGCTTTCAGAGATGACTTCTCCCTAGTTCTCTTCTTTGGTTTGAAGATTTATCAACCTCAATTTGCTTTTTCCATGGTGCTTTCTCTTTCTAGCTGTGAAAATATCATCTCAGGGTCTCAGGAAATCTTTCCTGTTTCCTCTGCTTTATCTACCTTTCTTATATTTGTTTCTTCAGCAAAAGGTGACAATTAAGACCATCTTCAAGACTGGCATTGATAGCCTCACACCATTTCTTCCATTTGTGTTTCTTCACTCTTTCCAACAGTTTTCTCTAATGTCCCCTTACCTGTTATTTGCCATATTCTTCTGGAATCAAATGTCTCTTGAGCAGCCTAACTAAATTTCTTAGCATCCTGGCCTTCTTTTTGGAACAGAGGCTCCCATCAATAGTCACATGAAGTTCCTTTTGCATTCCACCTCAGGGACATAGAGGCTTTTATAAACCTGGTATTCTACATACTCCTCACTTTGCCCTCTTGGATTATCAACACAATGGAAGGAGACTTTATTTTGTAGATCAACAAATGAACCAAAGCATTGTGTGTGTCTCTCTCCCATTATAACATAGCTTTCTGTTAGAGAATTAAAGTGTAAAGGTATTGAAGGGAGGCGGGGGAAAGGGGAAAAAATAAAAACCAAGAGAGATTATGTAAAGGTGCATATTTCCAATGATGAATGTCATTATATTGTATACCTAAAATGTACCAATAAAATTAATTTTTTAAAAGTAATATTGGACAGCACATAAGCCTGAAACAAAGGAAAGTGTCTCTGTATATCAGCCTCATGACCTGAGTGTGATTCAAGTTGTTTGTCCTTAAACTATTTGATAAGCTTCTGTGCCATTCAGAGCATTCCTTTTGAAAAGTCATGTAAGCTGCCTAGGCAGGGTAAGAAATCCTAACTGCATGTCTCATATGATCTATCTGTTGTATTATCTGGTAAGTTGCTTGGAAACTGTCGGCATTTCCTTATATTAACAAGGGAACAAAGCTGATCTTTCCTGCGTGACTTCAGTGTAGGCTCCATTTGATGATCCATGAAGATGATGTAACTCAAAGTAGCTCATGGATCTCACCCTAAATCTTCAATTCCAAGTCACACAAAATCAGATTTAAATGAGTTTCCACTGAACAGAGTGAAAGAATGATTTTTATGGTGTATAGAACATTTTATTGCTTGAGAATTTGTTGCAATGAACTGCAGAAAACTTTATTTTTTTTAAATAATTGCATGAGCTTTTGATTTGCTCTTACAAAGACCATGGCTGAGTTTCAAAATTAGTCCAAAAAAATTGAATTCCCTTGAATGCACAAGTACACGCTGCTAGTGTGGAAAGGTATTTGTATATAGGGCTATAATTAAGCAAACTGAAAGTCCATCCCTTAAAACCTCAGACCAACACTGTTCAGTGGAATTTTCTGTGATGAAGGAAATGTTCTAATTTCTAGGCTGTCTGATAGGCAGCCACTAGACATACGGAGCTAGTAACACTTTGAAAAGTCAGAAGTATGACTGAGAAACTGAGTTTTTATACTATTTAAAGTTAATATAATTTTAATTTAATAACTACATTCCCTAGTGACTTTTATACTGGAGAGAGCAACTTGGAACCATACATTTCATGCTAACTGAAATAAATTAAGTTTATACTATTGTATTATTACTAGTATTATTTTACTATTATATTACTACTTTTTATTGTGTTAATACTGCTACTATATTACTATTAAATAATAGTAGTAATATAACTGAGAATATAAATATCACAGTAGCATTTACACTTAGGCTATTACCACTGGCTGCTCCAGGCAACACTCTGAGGTCCAGGGGCTAAGCCTTATATCATCCCCATCACAGATGAAGAATCTAACACTCTAAGATTAGGTGATTTGAGTTACCTTGGACTCAAACTATTTGTCCTTTCCACCAAGCATGAGAAAGTGTGAAAGAATATGGTACCTATCAGTAGGCTGATCTAAAATAAACTTCAATAAATTTGGGAATGGGGAGAGAATATAAAGCTACAAGCCAATAACACTGGACATTGCTGCAAATAAAGAGTTAAGTCAAATTTTGTACAAGGATGTTTTATTTCTGCCAAAGCGAACTAAATGAGTCTCTGAGATGAGTGGGACCAACATAAGAATCAAGCATTGTTGTTTCTGTCAGTGCTCTGCAAGCCATAGATTTTCTTTCTTTTCTGCTTTTCCTCTCTCTTGTTCTCTCTGCTTTTCTGTGTGTCCCTCTCCTTTTCTCTGTATCATGTAATCTCAGGTCAGAAACTCTCCTATATTAAAATGGAAATTCTTATATAACAATCTAATAAAGCATTGTAACAGTACAGGTTTTCTTTGTCTTTCAAAATGCACTGAAACTCATAAGAAGAAAAAAAATCCATCTTCTTTTTAAAATTAGCATAATGAAATATATTAAATATGCATGGTGGATCGTAGCTTAGAGAAAAATGAATTGCACATCCTAGTGTCTAGTCAGTTTGCAAACATATTAATGAAGATCCTCTAAACCTGTTTTTGTGATAAGCCTTGTGGCAGGAACTGTGCTAGGCAGATGGGACCCATAGCACCAAGAAAGACCCTAGCACTACTGAATTGCTTATATTTTATACATTTACATTGGAAAGGCAAATGTTGAAATTGGCCCATCTAAAACCTAAGCCTGTGGTTTCGTGGATTCTAGATAATTGAAAACAGAACTTCAGTGTACTAAATCCACCTCTTCTGGGCTCTTTGCCATAACATTCTCCAATCTGAAAACACTTGTTTTAAAAGAAGTCTCTTGTACAAAGGCAAGAGGAAATGAGAGATGGAGTGGAAGAGAAATGATCACCAATATATTATACGAAACATAGTTGTCACTTGCTAAAATACATTTTTTTCAGGTCACTCTTCTGTTAATCACATTCTAGCTATCCAAATAATAGGGCATCTAAACCAATCAGTGCTCTTTTGCAAACAGTAGATGACAGCTGCCTGAGTATATAGGGTTGGGGTCACTAACTGCCAATCCCCTTAGTGAACACAAGTTCATGAACCTGGATAACCTGGCTGAGTAACCTTCTGCTTCAGTCAAACACATCAGCAAGCACTGTTTTTAACTCAGAAGGCTGGTATGGAACATTACAACAATTGTTAAATGTTAAGAAACTGAGTACAGAAGGTAGTAGGCAGAAAGATTTTCAAAAGAACACTTACAGTTGTAAGAGCAGAAAAATGTGATACCTTTCTTTACCCATCATAAGGGTAACAGCCAATATTTCTATAAGAAAAAATGTAACAAATTCATTGAAGTTTTAGGTGACAAGGAAGCCTTCTGAAATAAAGACCCAAAGACTTAGGGAAAACTGTCTCTTAGGATTTGGATTTGAAATGTCCCTCAAGAATAATGTTTTGGAGGCTTGGTCCGCAATGTAGCATTGTACAGAGGTGGGACCTTTGGACAGTGATTGGATCAAAAGAGCTCTAACTTCATCAATGGACTTATGGGCTTATTAGGACATGGGGCCTAACTGGACAAAGCAGATAACTTGGGAGTGTGGCTTTGAAGGGTATTGTTTTGTCCCCCACCTCTTGGTGGGGGACTAGATCTTGCTGGATCTCTCTCCCTTTCTCTGCTTCCTAGCTACCATAAGGTGACCAGCTTTCCTCTGATACACCCTATCACCCACCATGATGTTTCTGCCTCATCACAAACCTAAAGCCACAAAGCCAGCTGATCCTGGACTAGAACCTCTGACACAATGAGCCAAAATAAACCTTTCTTCCTCTAAGCTGATTTTCTCAGGTATTTTGTCACAGCAACAGAAAGCTGACTAGAACACTCTTTTTATCCCTGGGTTTGATGAAGAATAGAATGGACTGCCATGTAGAAATGTGACTGGGCAAAAGGGTGTGGACTAGTGATGATGAGCTGAGAAAGAAGCCCAGTAAGCTCTTCCCAGAATCTTCCTGGCCTCTCTCACTGCTGTTTCTCCCTCCACTTACAGGGAAGGACCCACTGGATTGAAGGTCTTCACAGGAGAAAGGAGAAGAAAAAGAAGGGCCTTTCTAAGTTTTTTTTTTACTTTTCTAAGTTTTATGGCTTGCTTTGAGGGAACAGGGGTCTAGTATCTATGACCCACCTTGGAGAAGGGGAGTTCTGGTCTCTATGGCTCACTTCAGGAAAGAAAAAGGCACAGGAAGCAGAAAGTTGGGAGAAAATCAGCAAGACCTTGCTTCCAATTTCCTTCAGTTCAATGTACTCAGCATGCCAGTGTGTCATAGTTTGTAATATCAACTTTGGTTCCCCACCACTGAGAATTCATAGTTTTGATTGGAAGTATCAGCAAAGTGAAGTTACATGGAATATACAAATGTTATACCTGCCATTTTGTTTTTTAAGAATAACAAAAAATAGGCTGGGGAGGTAGTTCAGTGTAAGACTCTGATTCAATCCTCAGTACCACTGGAGGGAGGGAGGGAGGGAGGGAGAGAGGGGGAGAGAGGGGGAAAGAGAGGGAAGGAGAGAGGGAGAGAGAGAAAGTCTTAAAAATATATATCCCTTGACCTAATCCCTGAATCAAAATTTCAGGAAGAGACTCCTAAGGCTGAACTCCAGAAATTGTAATGAACAGGTGAAATGGGAAAACAAAGCCTTAGTGGACAGGGTCCATGGACAGGCCAAAGAACAATAGGGTGCCTGAAATGTCACCAGGGGAAGCAGTCCTGCCGTAAACTGTGTTTAAAACCATGGCAGACTAGCTGGTAGACAAGAACGTCCTGTGTGTTTGACTTGGGTCTCTGTGTCTACCTAACATGGTCATCAGGGGCTCAAGGAATTTGAGCTGACTCATAACCCTGTGCTTATGAATTAGTCATGGAGATCACAAGCACAAGAACGGAGGCTGCTGCCCACCCTGTCCTTAGCTGTTCCTAAAATCCTGCTTGTTTCCATAATGGGTTGATGAAGCAAGAAAGTGAAGGTCTGAGCCACTGAGCAAAAGGAAAAAGAACATGAAAAACAAGGAGAAAAATGGGGCCATGAGGGTTTGTAAAGGAACATTGCCAGGATTGCTTTATCACTCTCCAACCTAGAAGTCTTTCTGCATATGTGGGCCACTGGGTTAAGGAATTTGTCTATAGAATGTGTTCTCCCAGATAGTTGCATGTATATCAAGGTTCTTGCATTTAAAACAAAATTGTTAGTGAATGTGTTGGCCCAGTCCTGTAATCCCAACTAGTCAGGATGCTGAGGCAGGAGGATCTGAACTCAAGCATTCAAGATCAGTCTGGGCAACATAGAAAGACCTCACTCAAAAAAAATTAATTAAATTTTAAAAATAAATTGAACTTTAAATCCTTATCCAAAATGAAGGAGGCTTTAGCTACTTTTGTAGTATATTTGTATTACACCAAAGGGCCTGATAAAGTTAATAGACGCAATTTTCATACTTGGCTTTTAAACATTTGTACTTCAGGTCATCTTTGTAAAATCTTTCCAACAGAAGGCATTTAATTAAAACATATGGTAAAGTATAAAAAAAGAGAATTTGATGGGAAGAGACCTATAATTTGGTCAAATGAGAATTCTCTCTGTTTTTAATTTTGGCATTTGTCATAGACACTTGCATGTTTGGGGTCATTTTAGTTATTTCATATTTTTACCATTTCCACAACCAAGTTGAATTTGGCTTCTGGGATGACAGGAGAGGGGGGTATATTAGAGACCCTGTGGGATTTCACAACTCCCTGCCAAAATCAGCACATATTTATTAAGGGATGGGCATAAAGCATCCCATTTGCTAGTTTTCTCAAAGTGCTGACAAGAACATTCCCATCTCAAGCTTGAAAGTTTTTCTTTAAAAAGTCTCTTCTCCATCCATTAACTCTGAGCAGCAGACTATCTTAGTGTTCAAAGACAGAAGACAATGCTTGAGCCTTTTAATTTGGTGTTGTAAGTAATGGAACCATCCCAAACTTCAGGCTGTAGGATATTTTTGTCAGCTTTCAAAATATGTGTAAGATCCACCCAGTATTACCTCCTCCTAGAACTGGTCTCGACCTTGTGTTGTTCCTCGTGCCTGCTGAGCAACCCAGACCCTGCTACAAACAGACAGCCCGGAGCTCTCCAGTAGATGAATGACATCTACAACCATTGTCTGTTTCCTTTCACTTCAAAAATGTTCAGCTTCACTTTCAGAAACTGAGTATGTGAGAATAATAGGGTAGGTGAGAGAGTGGTCTCACTCGGTTTCGTTTTTAGGTTATATGTTTAGCCCTCTTTATGTCATCTCACCATGAATCTGTTCCTTCCTCTCCCCACACTCATTTCCACTCAGCCTGGCTGATGCAAGAGAGTCCAGCTTGCCCAGGAGTGTCCCCAACCACTCAGAAGCAGCCAAGTCTCTCTCTTCTGCACACTGTGGCATCCTGTAATTTCCTTTCATGGAGTCTTCCACAGTTCTAATGGTTTAATGATTTTTTCTGTAATTATTTGTTTAATATCTATGAGGACAGAATTCTGGGATGGTTCCCAACACTCTCCTGCTGGGTTTACAAGCCCTGTATGAGCCCCTCTGTGTAGGAACATCCTCTGCGAATACAAGGGGCTAGCACTCTTATGACTGTGCACTATCATGTAGCAACAGTGAAGAGCTTTCGCAGATGTAATGAAGGCTCATAATCAGTTGAATTTGAGTTAATCAAAGGAATACCACTGTGGGTAGGTTTGACCCAATAAAATCCCACCGGTTTGCTGAAATCAGAGACTCTCCTGATAACCTTGAAAAAGTAAGTTGACATGAGTTTTACAGTTACAAGACACTGATTTCTGCCAGCAGTCAGAGGGTTTAGAAGAAGACTCAATACCGCCAAGGACAGGAGTCCTACTCAATGTTTAGATCACACTCCCCAAAGATCCTAACCAGAGGCCCAGCTAAGCTATCCCCAGACTTCTGATCTATAGGACCAAGATAATAAATGAGTGTTAAATCAAGCCACTAAGTTTATGGTAATTTGCTATACAGCAACAGAAAATTAAAATAATGTCTTCACTCCACACTAGGACAGGGTCTGTATCCCTATGCACCATGTGCCCAATGGCTACCACATCCAGCAGTGAGAAGTTCACTAAATATTTACCAAAAGACAGGGTGACTGTCATTGATCAAAGGGCAGGTTCAGTATATTATGAATTACAAACCATACATCCAAATTTAAAGAGAATTTCCACAAGGGTAAAATACAAAGCAGAATGAACCTGGTTGATCATTTTCAAAGTCACTCCTCTGCCAGATACAGTGGATCAACACAGAGATAAAGAGCCTCTAATAAATTTCCCGCAGATTCATATCTGCACTTAGATCGGTCTGATGAATTTTTAATTCTTCCCCCAACCTTCCTGCACTTACTGAACTTTTTAAAAAGTAATTCATCCTCCCACCACCATCATCCACTCGTCTCACTCCAAGACCACCTGTTTTGCCTCATTGACCTCAGCTGTCAGCAGGGGACAGACTGGATCATGGATGCCGGGCAAGTTATCCAAGCTAAACCCAGAAAGATTCCAGAACAAGCTTGTGACTCAATGAAAAGCAGTGTTTCTCCTTGAATCAGCCCTGGGCTGGCCACATCTGAAGGAAGGCATGGCCACAAGCTCCACCACTACCTGGCTGCCTGTGGACACATGGATCCTGCACTGTCTCAGATGAGAGGATCCCATCTGCTGATTCACTTGCACCTGGGATTTCTTGGCTGGACATCTGGAAAGAGCCTCTTTTGCAAGCTCAGATTTTATTTATCCATAGCAGTCGTTTAAAAATCGTGTCTGGACATGGTGTGGAATGTGGTTTATTTTGTCCACACTATGGCAGACTGTAGAATGGAACTTGCTGAGATTTTAAATCTATCATCAATATACAGACTGACACCGACTTTTGGTGAGGAGCAAGAGAGAGCTGGTGGGGAAAACAGGAGAAACAAAAAGGTACTGCACACTGCTATGCCTGAAAAAACTCATCTTCATGTAATCTAGACATATCTCTTTGGACCTATCTACTTAACTAAGTCAGTATATTTGAAGGGCAGATTAGCAATCTTAGTGTGCATTAAAGTCGATGTTTAGAAGTTGGACTTGCTTGACATGATATGAACTATAATTTCCTTGCTGCGTGTAACAGTTTACAAGAAGTTTTCTATGCATTCACCTTTTAACACAGAGTAAGAGGGGAAAATGCATGAGCATAGCCCTGTTTTATGTATGAGGGATTTCTCAAGAGCAAGCTGTGGAAAGAGAAAGGAATCTGGGTTTGGGTACTATCTCCACTATGTGCTGGGAATATTGGCCTTTATGAGCTCTTATTATTCACCTATAAAATCCAGTTAACAGCAGCTCCTTCCCAGCTAAGTTATTATTAGGGAAAAAAGGTGTACATAAAACATCTCAGACTCTGACCCATAATAAACTGGTTATTTTTCTTGAATTAAATGTTCAGAGATGTTTAGAAACTTATCAAGGGTAAAGTGGGACTTGAACCAGGTCTTTGATTCTGCATTCTTTTACTGGTCTCTAGAACTTGATTTGTTAATTGCTTTTGAGAAAATAAAGTTCACTTCTGGCATTAATTTTCCCATTGTGCTGAGAACACCATAAGTCTTTGGTTTGCTCTTTCTTTGTCACTCACTGTCTTCTTTCCTCTCCTTCCTCTACTTCAGCTTAAATCCACTTTTTCCAGAAATCTCTTTCCAGATGTTCAGGATATAGTAATGTTAAATGAAAGAAGAAGTTTCAAAGAACACCTTTAATAGGAATGATACCATTATTATTTTTTAAATTAGATGATTATCTATCAGAAAGAAGATGTGAAATATACATGAACATAATAGTGGCTGTGTTTCTCAGCCATCTCATCTTCGATAAAGGAGCCAAACACCCTCACTGGAGGAAAGATAGCCTCTTTAATAATGGTGCTGGAAAAATTGGGCTTCAACTTGCCAAAGATTAAAACTAGACCTGTATCTCTCACCATGCACTAAACTCAAATCAAAATGGATTAAATATCTAAATATTAAAATAGAAACTCTGAACCAGTTGGAACAGAGGTTAGGTAGGACACTTGAAGACATCAGTGCAGGAAAAGATTTTATGAACAAAACCTCAGTTGCCCATGAACTAGCACAAACAATCAACAAGTGGGATCTCTTGTTATTAAAAGGCTACTGCACAGCAAGAGAAACCACCAGCAGTGTGAAGAGACAACCCACAATGTGGGAAAAAATCTTCACCTGCTCTTCCTCAGACAAAGGTCTACTATCTCGAATCTATAAAGAACTTAAAAAGATCAGATCTCCCTAATTTAAAGACCCAATTCAAAAATGGGCATCTGAAATGAACAGACATTTCTCAGACAAAGAAGTAGAAATAGCAAATAAATACATGGAAAAATGTTCAACATCACTGGTCATTTGAGAGATGCAAATGAAAACAACATTGAGATTCCACTTCACTCCAGAAAGAATGGCTGCTGTCATGAAATCAACCAATATCAAATGCTGGCAGGGCTGTGTGGAAAGAGGAACCCTGCTCCACTGCTGGTGGGAGTGTAGACTGGTACAACCACTGTGGAAATCAGTATGGAGATACCTCAAAGAACTAGGACTGGAAGTCCCATTTGGCCCTGCTATTCCACTGCTGGGAATCTTCCCCATAGAATTAAAAGAATCATACCACAGTGATATATGTGCACCCATGTTCATAGCAGCACAGTTTGTGATAACTAAAACTTGGAAACAGCCCAAATGCCCATCAACTGGAGACTGGGTAAAGAAAATGTGGGGGGTTTTTTTATAAAATGGAGTACTACTCAGCCATAAAAAATGAGAAATTAGAGACATTTGTAGCTAAGTAGATGCACATTGAGGAGATCCTCTTAAGTGAAATAAATAGGACACACATGTATAAATAATGAATCATTTCTCTGGTGTGAGAAACTGAAAGTGTAAATAAGGACTAAATGTATAATAGGTAATGTGAAATAGGAAGAAAAGGGGCAAAGGGAAAGGAAGTGGGAGGGCTAGGGGAAAGGATAGAAGGGAATGGGATTAATATGAGAAAATGGAAAAATAAGAACAAAATCTTTGTAAATAGGGAGGACTGGAGGGGTTGAAGGGAGGGCTGGGCAAGGGTGAAAAATAAGAACCAAGAGAGACTATGTAAAGGTGCAAATTTCCAATGATGAATGTCATTATATTGTATACCTAAAATGTGCCAATGATTAGAATGAATAATCGATAATGCAAAATAGGAAGAAAAGGTCCAAATGGGGTAGGGGTAGTGGGAGGGGCAGGGGAAAGGAAAGAAGGGAAAGGAAAAATGATGAGAAATGGAAAAAATGGAAATAAAGTCTTTGTAAATAGGGAAGGGTGGAGGGGGTGAAGGGAGGGCTAAAAATGGGGAAAAAATAAGAACCAAGATGCATTATGTGAAGGTACAATTCCCAATGAGAAATGTAATTGTGTTGTATACCTAGAATGTACCAATAAAAGAATTTAACAAAAAGAAATAGTGGCTATGTTTGACTGGTAGAGGTAGGAACTATTTTTAGTCTAATATTTGCTTTTCTAGAGTTTCCAAGCTTTGTACAATAGTTTGCATTGCTTTAGTAATTGAGGGAGGGGTCCTCTTTTTCTTCAAATGTCTCTACAAAGTCAGATCTTTTGTCTCAGAGTCAGGTTAAGTTACCAACTGCTTTGTTCTTGACATCTACATTCTCTACATAGCCTCCAGCCCACTCTCATAAAACCTGCTTTAGTTTCATTCTTTTCCATTAAATCCATAAGGTTTAAAAAGTCTACAGCTTTCTAAAGAACTGAAGTCATGGAAACAGCTGTCAGCTCTCCAACTAGAGGTGCTAAATCCTTCTATGGTTAAAGTAATAATACTGATGCTCACCTCTCAATACAAGAAACCCCGTCATTCTTATTAAGCCTCTCAATATTTGCCAGCTCCCTTTCACTAATGTCCCCTCCCAAATTATGTATCATGATCTTTCTCCTCCTAGTTTCCTAATTCCCTGAAGGAAGAAACTGACATTTCATTTCCACCTTCTATAAATTTCAAGACCACATGCTTCTTTGAGTATTTAAATGTGTTTATGAACTGTGAGTAAATTATGCCTTGGCAAATTAGCAAATTGAAGTGTTGAATCTCCACATTCTCAGACTTGTAAATTTAGCCAATATTAACTTTTAATAAATGTTTTTAACTTTTTGCCCTTCTAAAACTTGGGGCAGTATTTCTCACTGAGGACTTCTTTAAGCCAAATTTAACATTTATAGCTCCAATTGTTTCAGAAGTCAGACAGCCAGACAGCCAAATGCATTAGAGAGAAGTTTCCCAGATTTCTCTCTCTATGTCATTTATTCCCCTCAAGAAGCAGTTGAAAGATGTTTCTCTTCGAGATCTTAAAAGATCATCTGTCTTATGTGTGGCAGCTTCACTCATTAGCTGACAAGAGTCTACTGTTAAGAAAGAGAAGTAGAGGTTTAACAAAACATTGCCTGGTTAACTCAGTGTTTGTCACTTAGTTGCCTCGGAGGATGCATTCACTATGAAACAACACAAACAAACAGAAGAGTAAGGCAGCTGATGTGTAGGGGAAACATCAGATGCCTAATCAGATGCAGACATTAGATGTCTGCAAATTTTATGAAGTCACCTTTTACAGTGACTTCTTACAAGAGTTAGCGCTGAGTCATGCTTCTTGAGAAGCCCCCGAACCGAGCTTCTGTCACAGTGAACCAGTGGCAATTGACCTACCTCCTCTGACGACACATTCCAAATCTTGTAGCAAGGTCACTCATGAGTTACAGAGTTAATGGGAGAAGGAGTGGCCCACCTGAGACAAAGTGGAATAGACAGTCATCTAGAAGACATGTCTTCAGGAAATAAAGACCCATCTGCCTACAGATCTCTCTACCATGAGCCTGTCAAATCCAATTTTCACAATTAGAGTCAATCTCTGGAATCACAAACACATTGATCCAAATTGGCCTTAAAGTTAGGGGGGCATGGAAACAAACTAAGACAACTGTCTCTTCAAATCTTAACACCACGTATTCATCAAGTATACCTCTTAGTCCCCCATCAAGACTTGGAGACAGCACAGAACAGATGATCTTTGATGGAAGTTAGAAGAGTAGAATGTTGCTCAAGAAAATGTGAGATTTGAGAAAAGGAATCAAAAAAACAGATCTTCTGGAAAGAAAGCCTAGAAAATATGGTGCCAAATTGGAAAATACAGTGCTAAAGGGGACAAAAATAGAACATCAATGACAAGTCTTGCCTATCAGTTTTGGCTGGGTCCATACCAGACAGAGGCTACTGAAGAGATTATTAAAGGAGGAAAGAGGAGAAAGGAATATGGGAAATAATTCTAGCACTTTGGAAGAAGGAGATTCTCCTGTGGTGGTCCTATTTAATCCACTGTGTAAGCGTAGGCAGTGTGTGTGTGGGAGAGGGTGAGCTTGGAAACAATCCCTCTTTCTTCATCATGAATGCCATAGTGTCACCATATCCCACCAATGGGATAAGAGGATCCTTTGCCTATATCTTTACATTCTTAAAATTCTTTTAAGTATCTAAATTGAATAGTAAAATTTTCCATAAACTATTCCTGGGTAGATCACCTGCCTGGCAAGCCATAGGTCTAAGCAGAATCTCTCTAAATTACACTTACCATGATATTATAGATATTTCAGATTATTATAGGGAGACTACTGTGCCTTCCATGCCTTCAGAGGTCAGAAGATATTTTTTAAATAGAATCTTACTGTCTTTTCAAAGAAAACAATTATTTCCACAAACATATTGGAAAATCATTATGAAAACTGGATTTTAAAGCTCCGTTTTACTCACTTTTACTTAGATGTCTGCTTCCTTGAGTCACTAAGATTTCCTATCATCAGTTAGCTGTACAATCCATGCTGACATATTCCCTTTTAGAACAGTTTCTTTCACTAGCACCTTGTTCAGAGACTCCCAAATGACTCATCTAAATGAGACTGGAACTCCAGCCCACGGGGAAAAGCTAAGTGAGTCACTAATATTTCACACTTGACAGAGAACAGGAAAGTAGCTTCTTGTTTATTGTAGAAGGAGACACTACAGAACTCTGATAAAACACTAGGAAATGCTTCAGTCCTAGGAGAGAGTGCTCACCCATTTTGCCTAAATGTTGTTATTAAGTTTAGAGGGTCAGTTTCTGAGTGTCAGATGGTACTGTTGTAATACACAAAAAACTAACTGATGAAAGTCATTTGAATTTCAACAGCAAAAGGGAAAAAAAGATAGAGGGAGAGAGAGAGAGAGAGGAAGAAAAAAAGGAAAATAAGTCCCAACTTACTATATGAAAGAAATGAAACCTCAATTTTTTTTTTGATCAGGGTAGGTAAAGTATTTTTATTATAAATTTCAGGATCTAAAAAGTAATTTGTTACATTGACTAAGATAAAGCTGAGATTACTTATCAAGCTCGTGGGCCTTGCAAAGTCACTGTGGCCCTCAGGTGTGAAAGGACGCAGTTCCACCACTCCTTGAGGGATAGGATCAGCCCAGTAAAAGAAAACCATGCTGCCCCCTCAACAACACACAGTGACCTGGATCCTTTCAGCTTATTACCCTGGCACCTGGGCCGTGAAGAATTCAGGTGAAGAGATCTTTATTCCTGTACTGTGAAGGCCAAACTAGAACCGCACAGTAGACTCACATGTAAAGTTCAAGCTTTTTATTCTCACTTTAATTTCAGTAATATTTGGGATTAATGGATAAAATATTTATCATTTTATTTCAATGATAGCACAGTTAATAAGTTATGACCCAACTCTCTCCATAAGTCGGAGGATGACAATCCTCACTTACCACACAGTAAGAGAACTACAGGGCTGGATGACCAGTCCTAGGACAGGCCAGATACTAGAAAAAATATACTAACCCATGGCTAGACAGCAGCACACAACTCCAGAGGTGCTGGCAAGTCACTACAGGCAAGTGTGGTGACTGTGACAGAAAGGGATTGAAGAGACCCAGTAGATAGGTCAGTCAGGTCACCCTCTTGCCTCTAAAGAAGACAGATGTCTGTGCAGCCAGCAACTTGCAGGTTAGGGAACCCTAGGCCTCGGGTTTTGGTCTACATATTTAATTCTGAAACCTCAATTTTATTTTGATTTAACATTTTGGTTTTGTCTGTCTGGTCAAATAAAGAACAGTAAATGTACCAATAAAAGAATTTAAGGAAAAAAAACAGTAAACAAGATTTTCTTTCAATTTACAGTTAAATCTGCCATCTAAAACCAAGGCAACAATGAAACTTTTTAATTTGGCACACCCTATGTGTTTTGTATGGATTTTATTGAACTTTTAAAAAAAATAAAGATGGCATGCTTTCAACAATGATAACAATACATGGAACTACTAGTGTTCCGGCAATTCTTGCCTTTGTCAAAATTCCAATTGTCAATATTGACTTTACCACAGTATCTCCATCATGCCTAATTTTTTTAAAAAATCAACTTTTTAGTTATAGTATTTCCATGATCTAGAAACAATATAAAGTAGAATATTATTGTTGATTGGAAAATCAGCAATAGAAATTTTTCATCAAAGGAAATTTTTTTCTATTTTCTACCATTCAGCATTTTCTCATGAAACACTTCCCTGCACAACAATAATAACAGTTGTCTATAGACTAATATCAAATAGCCAACCATTCATTATTTTTGCTATTGGGGAAAAAAAAAAGCATGGTTAAAATCAATCTCCTGTTCATCCCTTTAACATTCTTTCTCACCCAATCTAATAACAACATGTAAAAATTAATCTTTTATTTTCATTTTTCTTCTCTGCTTCTCTTTGTAGATATATTGTAGGAAAATGGTGAAATAATGAGTGCATGTAATCTTTTAGGTTAGACCAGCAAACAACCACAGACACTATCATGTATGCTTTATCTCATTAGCAGAATTTTATTAAACAATAACTAAAAGTTATTATTACTTCAGATAAATGCTTATGAGTCATAAAGTGTTCTCTATTCACAAGGATGTTTTTCAATATTCTCCTTCAGGTGTGAATAGAAAAATAGATTCTGATCTTTCAGTTGGCAAATGCAGTGGGGAAGCTACCACTGAGGTCTCTGAAAATTTGTTTACACACAATTCACTGGGCTAAGAGTCAAGGTGGCCCTCCTTACCTGCTTGCAATTTAGAATAAAAGCACAACCAGTTTAATGAAATGAAGTTGGTGTTTTTAGTTCCCTATTTTCAGATTCCATAAATGCTGAAGTATTTAGCGTACCTATTCATGTGTCTACCCAGGAATGAAAATCCAAGATGAGGTGGTCCTCAACAAAACTTTGATAAAATAGCAACACTCATATTCTTCTTTCCTTATTTCTATAGATCATAATAAATACAGTAATACCTTGGTTCATGAACGCTTCTGTTCGCAAACAATTTGGTTCACAAACAGAAGTGTTAGGCAAAATTTTGCTTTGGTGAGCAAATTCTGCATCAGGTGATGAACAGATCTCAGCCACCTTCCCTAGAATCATGGACAGAACTAAGCTCGTAAACTGAGGAAACACTGTATTACCTTTACTTTTTCCATCATTCCAAAACAACAACTCACAAAATGACTCAGTTATAAGCTGAACCTCAAGCATTCCTCGAAGTTGACCTGTTCTTCATTCCCTTCTCTCAGAATTCTATTAAGGAGTAATGAGAGCTGATACATAGTTGTTCTCTAGGATCTCATTGATGATACATTTGAATATCAATAGAAATTCTCATTACCTTATACCAATGTTTTCTACATTATATTTTTGAAGAAAAAAAGGACATCCTGATGTATTTTAGGGAATTTCTGATATCTCAAAAGAGGAATAATGGAAATATGTCAAGGTAAGGGGAGTCCTGAAATAGTCCACAAGAATGCTGAGCCTGCCCATTTTCCTCTTCCTCAGTGCCACGGGTCACTCTGTGAACTAGGGTACATCATTGGATACAATTCAATACTTTTCCCATTTTCATTCTCGTGGCGTTTTTCTGCTTACCTTAACTTTTTCTTCTCTCTCTGTGTAAAGTCGATTCTAGCATCTCTTGGTTCTGAACTCTTTCCTAATTCCATTACGTAAGTTTCCAAAAGAAAATGAACACACTGGGAGCCAAGCTCTTTCCAATTTTTAGATAGTGGGGAAGCAGAGGAAAATCATTTATTCTGATTGATTTAGAAGACACTGTAATTCCCATGAAAATTACTCTGTATTTATACTTGAGTAGTGGGGCAAAAGGGGACAAAACGAGTAACTGGAGAAAGTTATGACAGGAGACAATTCAAGATTTACTGTCATAGTTCAGAAGGGCAGTCTGACCTACTCGCTATTGGAAAGCAATACTCATCCCTTAAGTCTTAAATGATAATCAGACAAAAGCTTCTGTGAATGTGTAAATTTGTGATGGTGATATTTCTCAGCTTGCACATGGTCCATCTGCCAGAGATTCAAGATTTGCTGGCACAATCAGGAGCCATCCTTATTAAATCTCAATAGTCCAGGGAGACTCGATCCAGCCTTCATAGGTAATTGTTCTGCCGATTGCCTGAAAGGAAACAGAAGGATATTTAGCTCTATGGCAGCAGCCCACCTTCACCTGCAAGTGACATCAGCTTCAGAGAACAATTTTAGAAATTAAAAGTGAAACAGAACTACTACATTGCACGAAAAATCACTGCCAATTTCAGGGACTAGCTACAGAGAAATGCATTTGAAGAGAACATTTCTAATGTACTGTTGCTCTCTCTGACGGGATTCCTGTCACGGATGTAATGCCGAGGTCAGGCTATTTTTACATTATACTTTTAAATCACATCTGGTAACTTAATCTCTGGAAATATGCAAACCCTTCTCTGCTAAGTGGGGTTTCAAGTTTGCAGCTTTAAAAGGATGTTGAAAGCAATGAAAACCAAGGACATTTCTTTTTTATTTTTTTTACACTCAAAAGATGCTTTCTCCTTAGTGTTTTCCCATCACACAGTTGCCCCAAAGCACCAAATGCATAAAAGTGCAAATGAAGATCTTCTGAGGATGGTGAAGTATTGGAAGGAGTATGTGCTACAGGACATGAAAGCTATGTTCCTGGTTGTCACACCCCAGTCAATGAAAATACTTCCAACACTGCTTTGGTGACTGTGTGTGAACTTGATGAAACACCTGATAAATGCCCGGCGCACACCCACGGGAGGCATCTCAGCTCATGGCTGCCTTCTGGGTACACTCTGAGCTTGGCACACATATCATCCTCCTAGGAGGAAAACAGCTGTTTCCACACATGATAACAATCCCAGGGAAGCCCTGGCTTTGGAAGGGAAGGCTAGAGAGAAGTCAGTGACACCCTACTAAGGACACCAAGATTTCCCAGATGGCTCTTTTTATTTAATGATAATGAAATCTGCTCTGTGTACAATTTTGAGCTATGCTATAAGCTGCTTTGGCACTGGCAATATGAAAAGAGGTGGGTGGGGTGCCGAATTCAGTGTCTTTCCTCATGAATTTTTCTCTAAGCAGTGACAGGTTACACCAACAGTTGCTAACATAAGCAGGCAACACTTAAGATTAATGCCTTAACAGGGGCAGCAAAATCTGACAGAGAATTTGTCAGAAAATGCAAGAGGGCCTGAAACAAATTATTTATTACTTGAGAACCCTGTACTAGTCACCCACAGCAGAATAATAGGGTTTGACTGTAAAGACAGCAAATGTGAAAAATTAGGAAGAATTTTTCCCCCACAATTTTCTACCTGTTGGTTAGCATAAAGCATAAAATAATATTCTTCTTTTCTAGGATGGAAAGGCACCCAAGGTAACTTTAAAGGCATAAATTGATATGGTTTTTGAGACTTTGTAGCCTTGGCTTGGGCTTACATGGCCTTCTCACTTCTTAGTCTACCTCTCTTCTTCCTGAGGGTGGAAAAGGGTCTCAAAAGTGGATGCATTCACACAGGAGAAAAGAAAGAAAATGGGTTGTAGACACAAAAGGGAAGTTGAGTAGTCAGAATCAGATGGCCTCAGGTTGGCCTGCCTAAGATTTTTTTCACTTCCAAATCCTGGCCGTTGCTACCAAAACAAATTACTGTCCCTGCCTGTCATTAGCTTTGGGCATCTATCCTGCTCAGTTCCAACCATCCACCCGACCTAAGAATTTGGGGTACAGGAAGTATACTTTCTCCTGGGCCACCTCTTTCTCCAGGTCTGGATGTTGCTCTCCTACATGCATCAATACATTAGCTGTGGCTTGGATACATGAAATACCTTTCTAAATGACTAATCCATGCACCTGGCTTCCTGTAGCTGTGCTTTGTGGAACTAATGAAATACCCTGTTCCTTACCCATTCTGGGCTTACAAAAAGACTTCCTGGTTCTGCCCACTTTAGTCACAGAACTGGTTATCCCTTCCCCATCTCCTACTGCAAGAGGGACTTTCTCATTGCAGACACCTGAGATGGTAATTGTAAATAGGTGTCAGAAGTCTCTGCTTAAAGATACCCCAAATCCCTCTTTTGTCCTTTTACTTTTAGACGTTTTAGGCCTGCATATCACAGCAAACCATGATGAGAAAACCAAATGGAAATACTTTCCAGAGCAAAATGAATGGAGCTATTAAAATAAGATAAATGACGCTACATTCAACTGCAAAACTTGGCTTTAGAGACTCTGTTATCTTCACCTTAACACTGCCTTTCAATGGTGCAGCCCAGAGCCTGGCCTTAATTATTGCATGAACATGGCTACACCCAAGCATTTTGGGGCAAAGTCAATTCTGCCCATTCACAATAGGAAGGATGACAAATTACTCTAAATTCATTCTAAGATTTCCACAGGGATTTGGGATTGATTAACTACTGTGTTTTCAATTTTACTGTGGACCAATTTGTGAAAACAGTAACACTTTTGTTTCTAGAAAATAGACACATTTTAAAATGTTGACTGTATAAGGGGAGGTTTTGAAGACTTACCTCCCCCAGGACTCACATGTCCAAATAAGGAATTGGTGTCTGCAATTATCATTACCTTCATCATTTCTGAGAGTTTGGTGACAAGGGAGGTATTATCGGATAAATACAACAATATCTATTACCTCATCTTTTGTTTATTAGTGTCGATGATGTACTATTCACAGAATGAGTTGCCTAGGCTCACCTATCAATTACTGAAATCACAAAATGGTGTAATAGAACCTGACCCTAACTATAGGTGCACTCTCTGCTAGTAATGTCACCCAGTTCCAGTGTTCTGGGGATACCTTCTAGAGAGTCTTTCTAGGTTTTTATTCTGAACAAAAAATTGGACAAAATGAGCACAAAAGGTAGTGAGGTTTTACATTTATTAAAGATAGAAAAAGAAACTTGCTCTGCAGAGTAAGTGTGGGCCAATTAAAGTAGCAAAAGAAGTGCAATCTGCAGGGTGAGAGCACCACTGTGAAAGAGAGAACATAGTGGCTGAGAATTTAATTGCACCCATCTTTGTATCCCCCTCTCCTCAGGCTGGTGTCAGGTCTAAGCCATCCTATCAAAAACTTGTTTGATTTTTCGTGAAAAGAATCAAAGATAGCACTTTCTGTGTGCATGTCCTGGAGTCCTGTGATTAACAGGTCACACCCACTTCCCCAGCTGGCTGGCCATTCCCTAATCTCCTGCCTCATTAATGTGATACCCGGTCAAGGCACATAACAAGTTTGACCTATTCATCAATAAGGTGCAGAAAAGATACCCCCCTGCTCTCTGACTCTACACAAACAATGTAGGACTGGTCTTGTATATGTTGACATAACTGCTTGAATAATCTGTTCATAAATATGTTCCTTTGCCCTTGTGCCACACCACCTGGCACCCTCAAAAAGCTGGACAGCTGCCATCAAGCCACACTTGACCATCCCATTGACTTCTCAGCACCTGTGACACCCTTCCTTATGGTTTGAGAGTGGCCTGTCTGACCACTCTTCTCTGTCCTTTTCCAATTGCAAAATTCTACTTCTCCTTAATCCCCAACCATTCCAATGAGTTTAAAGAATTGGTCACCTAAAATCATGTTTTTCAAACTTTAGCTGACAAAAGAATGATAATGGTTGTTTCCTAGGCTCCACCCCACAGAGTTTTCTATTCAACAGATGTGAGAAGGAGGCTGGGAATTTGCATTTCTAGCAAGTTCCCAGGTGGTGCTGTTCCTGTGGTCCTTTTGAGTAACACTGATGTGGATGAGAAATCCTTTACTACTCCTGAAACCATTGGGGAATGGGAGTGGAAGGGTGAGAGAAGCTGTGGCAGGGGGAGGAGATACAGAGTGTGATGGATCTAAAAGATAGATATCAGATTCTTGTTTATGTCAAGCAAAGAATTGCAAGCATATACCCAATGGTAAAAGAAAAGGTAATTACATTTACTGAACTTAACAGGGAAGGTATGCTAAGAGCATGTGGGTTCCTTCCAGTAAAAACAAAAGGGTGGCTCCAGTGGGGAAAGAAGTGGTACCTGAACAGTGGGGCAATAGGGGAAAGTGAAAATAAATCAGGCTTATGGATTTAAAAGAGGTGCACCTCAAGAGCATCTAGTGCACATGACTCTCCCACAAGTTCACTCTGTTGTAATCATATGGCTGACATGCAGTCCCTATGTATGAACCTTTAATGAATTTCAATTGGGGAAAACATTACTGCAGGTCATGCCACAGGATCTAGCATGTCTGTGCTCTAGCCTGGAACTTCAGAGATTTCCTGGGTCTTTCTTATTCTTATTTTTGCTTCCCTTAGGACAAGAAGGGTTGGCCCTAGGGTGTTGTCCAAACTCTGGTGGGTGGAGAGGGAATGGTCCCACAGCCCCCATTGTGCTTCCTACACTGGGGGTGAGGGTGGGCTGCTAATTATTAGGAGTGAATACTAGGAACCAATAACTGAACAGTAAGAACAAAAGAGGAAATAAATATTTTTCTACAGTGGTTCATGGTGATAGTGGACTGAACAACTGATTCTCTGCTGTGATTTTTCCAATATAGGAATATGGATCAGCAAATATGATTTAGCATACAATTGGAAACCACATTGTAGTCCTGATCTTTATTCCTTTTTTTTTTAAAACTGAGGATTACTAACTCCAGAATTCCAAAAAATGTCCCAATAAAATAATTTTTCTAGATATTAGCTGCCTAAAAAAGAAAGTCAGAAATAAAAGACTATATCTCAGGAACTAGGAATATAGTTTGGTGATAGAATTCTAGAATACACAAGGCCTCAGGTTTGATCCTGACCCTGAAGAGAAGACAGGGAGAGAGGAAAAGAGGGAGGGAAGGGATTGGAAATAGAAGTTTTAAATAAATATTTTAAGCAACGGTTATAAGCATTCTCATAAAGTAAAAGTAAACACTAGAGAAATGCATGGGGGGAATATAAGTTCATAGCAGAGAAACAGAAAGTTTAAAAAAGAAACAAATGAAAATATTAGAAATGAAAAACTATAACACTGAAATAAGCACTTCATTGGACAGGCTCAATAGCATAATAAGGATTATGAAATAATAAACTAGTAGATAAATCAATACAAATTAACCAACTTACTAAACTATCCAAAAATGGACACCAAAAAAAGAC
>NW_004624765.1:372568-399721 GCF_000247695.1 Heterocephalus glaber | reverse complement strand
TATGAGCCTGCTGTTGTCATATAGGTAGGTTTTCAAGCTAGGAGTATACTTTCCTTAATAGGGGCTATTCAAATTTTATATTTCCTCCAGAGTTAGCTTCATTAATTTGTCTTCCAAGGTACTTCTTAGAAGTTGTCAAATTTATCTCAAAACAGTGCTTTCTATATCCTTTTAAATTCTGTAAAATCTGTGGCAATATCTCCTAGATCTTGATATTGTAATTTAAAAAATGTATAATTGGTATTGTGTAACAGGAAGTAAAGGTCTAAAGGAGCAGGGGAAGTGAGGGGGTAGGGGAAAGGAAGAAAGGGAAAAGAAAAAATATGAGAAAAGGAAAAAAATGGAAACAAAGTCTTTGCAAATAGGGAAGGGGGCTTGAAGGGAGGTCAAGGGAAGGGGGAAAAAAAAGAACCAAGATACTCATGTAAAGATACAAGATCCCAATGATGAATGTAACTGTATTTTATACTGAAAATGTACCAATAAACTTAATGGGGCAAAAAAAAGAAAAAATCAATCAATCAATCAATAAATATGTATATTTTAATAATTGCTGTTAAAACAAAAATAAAAATAATGAAGACTCACCTTTAATTCCGTGTCTATGGTTCCCAAACCTAGCTAGACATTAAATCATCTTGAATTTTTTCAAAGCCCATGCCGAGATCTCATTCCAATGTAATTAAGTTAGTCCCAAGGTGCTTTCCATTCTGTGACCCTGTCTTTCACTTTATATCTGTCTCTATGTCTGTCTGTCTGTCTGTCTCTCTCTCCCTTACACACACACACACACACACACACACACACACACACACACAGCATAATTGTCATTGAACTCAATTGTTAAATGATTATCTTAGTAATTGCCTAAGGGATGTGTTTAAGCTAAATCCTTTTTTTCCCTAATGGGATTTAGACTAGAAAACATGTGTAATTTAGGACAAATCTAGCACTATAAAAACATGTAGCTTCATTTATTTACATCAGAAAACTTAAGTAATTGAGCCTGCTCGTGGGAAGGTGGGCACACCGCAGAAAGCTGCCCTCATTCTCCTCTCTTCGCCAAGGTGTGGCCAAACTGTCATGAACACCTATTGTTCCCATCCCTTTCTTCTCCCATATCTTATTTTCTTCTACCTGCCTCCAGTGACTCAAGTTTTAAGGGAAGTGAGAAGAAATTTCTCTCTAAAAATAGGATACAAGCTGTGGATTTATATAAAAGATAGCATATCAACACCATTGCCAAAAAAAATTAATAAGTCAAAATAACAGATGGGTTAGTCAAAATAAAAATATGTAACTCACAGACGTCATGCAAAACTTTTGGAATGTCTCGGGTTTTCTTTTCATCTTCTTTGTAAGTTTTAGTTTCCTATAGGATATTTCTCTGGCTTTCTAGCATTCTCATCATTTCCTTTGGCAACTTCCAAATTTAAAAACATGAATGTGATGGCTTGTATTGCCTACTTCCTGTCATCACAAAAACAAGTAGACATTTAAATTCAAACATTAAAAAAGGTTTTCAGAAATGGGAGCAAATTGAGACTTCATAAGAAACTCAAAAGACTGTGGACCACAAATAAAATAAAGAAATAATAAGAATAAGGAATTACATTTATAGACTAATTGAGATTAAACTCGACATGAAGATAGAACAAATGTGAATTCTTGGAAATGGAGCTATCTACTTGACTGATTTATTGAATTAAGGATAGATGAATGTTCTAAAAAGACAAAAAGAAACAACAATTGTCACTTTGCTACACAACTTGTGTCATTCTGTCATTTAATATCTATTTTCTCAGGTGATAAGTGCTATGAAAAAAATGTTTTTTAATTATGCAAGAGTATATTGCTTACCTAATCAGGTGAATACTGAGGAAAGGAACTACTGCTTCATTGTACGTTCCACACAACTTCATAGAAAGGGATTTTTAAATTAGAAAAATCAAATATTTAAGTATAAATGAACATTGAGGTCCACTTAGTCTGAAAGGACCTGAGTAGATATTTCTCAAAAGAAGACATATAAATGGCCAACAGACATGAGAAAATGCTCAACATCACTAATTATCAAGAAGTGAAAATTAAAACCATTGAGCTATCACCTTATTCCTATTAGAATAGTTATAACCAAAAGGCAAACGATAAGCATGGTAAGGTTATAGAGAAAAGGGAATAGTTGTACATTGTTGATAGAAATATAAATTCATACAGACATTATGAAAAACTGTAAGAAGCTGCCTCAAAAAATTAAAAATAGGACTACCATGTGATTCAAAACTTCCACTTCTGAGTCTACCTCCAAAGGAAATGAAATCACAATGTGTCCAAAAAGATACGTACATTTCTTTGTTCGTTACATTATTTACAATAGCCAACATTTGGCCTGTGTTCATCAATAGATGAATGGAAAAGGAAGTGCAGTAGATGTGCACAATGGAATACTATTCAGCCTGCAAGAAGAAGGAAATTCTGTCATTATAGCAAGGTGGATGAATTTGTAGGACATTATGCTAAGTCAGGTACAGAAAGACAAATACATACTTACTAGTCTCACTTTCATATGAAATCTAAAAGAGCAGAACCCACAGAAGTAGTTACTATCAGCTGGGGGTTAGGATGGAAAAGAGAATGAGGATATGTTACCAAAGGATACAAATCAAATAGGAAGAATATGTTCTGGAGATATATTGAAAGGCACTGAAACTATCATTAGTAATAGTGTATTGTATATTTTAAAAATTGCTAAGAAAGTATATTTTAAATCTTGTCACCACAAAAAAATTATAAAAATGTAAGGCAATGGCTAAGTTAACTAGTTTGAGTTAATTGTTACATAATGTATACCGTATTGGTCAGCTTCCCCACAACTGGGATTAACATCTGACACCAAAAAATTAAAAGAGGGAGGTTTAATTTGGCTCTCAATTTCAGAGGATTCATTCCATGGTCAGCTGGCTACAAGGAAAATGCTCGAAGGGTACAGTGGAGCAAGCTCAGTCATGACACCTAGGAAGCAGAGCAGAAGAAAACCACCAGAGAGAAAGGGCCCAGGGACCAGATGTAGTATAAAAGGTCATGTCTCCATGACCCACCCAGACACATTCAGAACTATGCTTTCTTAATCCCCTGGGTAGCTCCCAAGACAATCACATTGACAACTAAGCAATATATGTGTGTGTGTATGTGTGTGTGTGTGGAATTTATTTATAATATATATTTATAAATTGTTTATAAATTCAATTAAGATTAAACATTTTATATATTTATAATAAAATTCTGTCATATACCATAAATATACATTATTTATCAATTAAATAACTTCAAATAATAATAAAATTTACTTGGCTGTATGTTTTCCAAAGTTAGGTGTTTTTTTAAAGTAAGTCTTTGTATGCAGATATGACAAAAATAAAATGATACAAATGACTTCAGTAATCTCACCAATGCCCTCAGAGATCAGGTAATTTTCCCAGGATCACATAAAAGACTCTAGTCTTCAGCAATTCAGCCTAATTCTCTTTCAGTTGCACTATGTGTTTAACAATTGTCTTTTAAACATTGCACAGGGTAGATATTATTTCTGTCCTTGGGTACCATAAAGTAGGCATTTGGATTTTTTATAATTAATAGAAGTTACATAAAAACAATAATCTTTAAATTTTGGAATTCCCTTACTATATTGGGTCAGAAACATTGAATATCTAGGATTACAGCAATTGAAACTATTTTTTAAATGTAGTCACTGCAAAATAATTAATGGAAATTCAGGCCCTCTACATTGAGCCATAAATATTCAGAAAAAATCCTGAAAATGGACTCTTCTGAAATAAAGGAATGGTGATATTGTTTTAAATATACCTTTAATATAAGTAGGCACATTTTAAGGTTGGCCAAACAATTCTAAAGCAATGCAGTCACATGCTTAAACAATGTGAAGATCATATATAAAGTCTAAATAAATGTTCAGTCATCCAACAGGAAGAAATCATAAAGAAAATGGAAAGACTATATCAAATTGGTTAAATGCATTCAGCATTCAGAGTTTCCTCACTGAAGCATTGTTCATGGCTTTCTTTCTGATTCTGATGGACTCCACATATTTCTTTTTAATTTTTTCTTTTTATGTTTCCCAGGTTCCCCATTCACATAAAATACCCATTGAAGCAGACAGAAAAGTGAAACAAATATTTCAGAGCTCGTTGGGGACTTGAATAGCTTTTTACAATAAAACTGATTACTCAGAAGGGGACAAGAGTGCTTAAAATTTAACTGCAGGAATAGAGAGCGGGCAAGTTCTAATACGAAGTGTCAACAGAGACACTGAACTTTAGCGTCTCCAGTCCTAGAGCCCCGACCATGCACCAAACCAGAAAGAGCTCAGACAGCATTAGACATAGCTACTGCAGCAACAACAACAACAAAAGTCACTTGGAAAAGATGTGCAAGGTTGTGGTTTCCTGATGAATTAAATGACATAGACAGTCTCACAGGGCTTGCTTCATTATATTATTGTGAAATTTGGACTCAAATAGACTGAGGCAAACCCACAAATAAAAGTATTTTCAAAGTGACTTAATAATCATTTTGAAAACACGCCAGAACACTTTTTTAATCAACATGACTAGAATTTGGTCAACAAACATCCAAGGGATGCAAACAATCTTTTGTGAACAGGAATGTCAAGGTAGGGCGGGCTTGGGAGGTATGACCCCTAGAAAGATGCTTTTCTTCTCTAATTATGAAACTTGGTGGTTGGGTTATGTGATATGATGTTTTTCAGAAATCTAACCCCCAGTGAAGGATTTATAAAGGTTATTGGAGATAACACAAAGCTGTTTGATCTCTTTTGAGAAATCAAAGGCATTAAGTCTTTTTTTAATTTTCCCATTTTATTTCCTTATTTAAGAATCAGCTGCCAAAAACACCAAACCCCAGTTGGGCATCAGGCCAATTGGAATAGATTTTTTTTTTTTTCAGTTTTCATCCTCTAGATTCCTTAATGACTTGATTCCATACCACTTCATGCTGCAGAGAGGAGGTGATGGGCTGCAAATCAGAGACCTCTGGGGAGTGAAGATGGACAGGAGAAGACAGAAGAGTCCACAACCCATCTTGACTTTCAAAGTGCAATCAGGGAGTTTCCAACATTTAATAACCTTTCTTTATGTTGTCTATCAGTTTTGTCCAGATATAAGCTCATCCTATATTTGTCATTGGAGCCAGACCATGGACATCTCTTGGAGGTTCCAGATCACAGTTTGAAAACCATTTTTTTTTTTGGTACCGGGAATTGAACTTGGAACTTTGAGCTTGCAAGGCAGGTGGCGGAACCACTGAGCTAAAGCCCTGGCCCAGAACCATTTATCTATAACAGTGCCCTACAACTTCAGATGACTCCTCCAGGAGCCACTTTAGCTGTGCTAGGACACTAGCTCTTTCTCTGACTTCTCAATTCATCTCCAGAGCAACTAACACTTTTCCAACAAGTATTCATCCATTTACCCCTATTTATAAAATATTTTAGAGCACCTGCCATATTTAAGCCTTTCTTTTAGCATTAGGAATATAGCATTCAACAGACCAAAGTCACTGATTTCCTGATGTTTAACTTTCAAAGGGAAAATATTTATTATTAGCATAGAAAAAAGTTGTAAGTAGCAAGTGAAAATATTCTGGTCAAGGCTGGGAACGTAGCCTACCATAAACTTATTGCATTATGAAGACTTAATATTTAATTGAACAATTATTGTGTGCAAAAGTATACATTTCTTTTCTTCTTGGGTAGGAAATTAAGCTGGATGATTTTTTTTTCCAGTACAGAGAATTGAACCCAAGGCCTTTCGACAGAGCTATATCCACAGCCCTTTTTTGTTTTATTATGAGACATAATCTGACTAAGCTGCCAGGTTGCTCAGGCTGACCTCAAACTTGAGATCTTCTTGCTTCAGCCTCCAGAGTTCTTGGATTGTAGACATGTGCCACACATTTGGCTGTGATTTGTAAAGTGTCTATTAAACCTAGATTATAATTTGGTTGGTCACTTTTGCATAAAATAGGCTGTCTGCAAATTTTGCCTAGAAATCACTCAAGATGTGCCAGAGTAATGCTATTCAAGAAGTCTCTTGAAATGAAGTTTTGTGGAGAGAGGAGTCTCCATTAAGCCAGGTAGTAGAAAGAGCTACACCTAGGTTCAAATCCCGGTTCTTCCACTAACATTCCTGAGCTTTTTATGGTGGAGTTAATTCATTCCTTCCTTTATTATCATGAGGATTACATTAATTTTATTGGACAAATATTCGTCATATACCTATTATACACTAGATACTCTTCTCACTACTGAGGCTATAATAAGTAACATGATAGAGACAGTCACTTTCCCTATGAGGTAACTTATCTCTTCGCCTCTTTCCTTTTGTTCTTCTTTATTTAGAGGGGAGGATGGTCATGTGGAAATCAGTTAAATCAGTTGAATCATTGTGTGTGGAAGACTAGGTCCAGTTTTGTGTAAAATTCTCTTGCTTCTCCATGAATTCCCTGACAATATCAGAATGGTCAGAGCGGAGTTAGCTCTGAGCTGCATCTCCTGAGGCCTGTCAGGTGGAAAGCAAAGGGGAACATTCAGCATTGAGCCAAACCTGTTTTCTGGACTAGCAGGGTTGGGAAAGGTTTCCTGATGCTGGCTAAATGGCCAAAACATCCCAAAGCTCTCTTATAATACATTCCAAACCTATTTACAAACTTAAATCATAGGACTTCAGTTCAAATATCCTAAATGCTTAAAACTCAGTAGATTTTCCTTTATCACCACCTTCATTCTTCCCTTTCTCAACACAGAAACAATATTGTTTTAGCCACTCGAGATCAATCAATACTTTACCTACTTTTAGAGGAATCTTAAGAACAAGAAAAATGTTTATTTGTGTAATGAGTTAATTTTTTAAAAATAGATTGGAACATATCTGAAAACTAAAAAAGCGTTAATGAATAAAACACAAATATAGTTTAATTTTCTTTTTCTATATTACAGAAACTCACCCACCCAGTAGTCTTTAGTAACATGTACAGAAGGGATGATGGTAACAATAATAGACCCAAATTAAAGATCTAAATATTAAAACAGAAACACTAAACTTGCTGGAAGATAAGCTAGGTAGAACTTTTGAAGACATTGGCATAGGAAAAGACTTTATGAACAAAACCTCAGTAGCATGGGAACTAGCACAAAGAATCAACAACTGGGATCTCATCTTATTAAAAAGCTTCTGCACTGCAAGAGAAACCACCAACAGAGCTAAGAGACAACCTACAATGTGGGAAAAAATTTTTAGCAGCTGTACCTCAGACAAAGGACTACTATCTAGAATATATAAAGAATTGAAAAAAATCAGACCCCCCAAATTCAAAGACCCAGTTCAAAAATGGGCATCTGAAATGAACAGACATTTCTCAGACAAAGAAGTAAAAGCAACAAATGACTATATGAAAACATGTTCAACATCACTGGTCATTTGAGAGATGCAGATGAAAACAATGAGATTCCACCTCACCCCAGAAAGAATGGCTGCTATCAAGAAATCATCCAACAACAAATGCTGGCAGGGTTGTGGGGAAAAAGGAACCCTCCTCCATTGTTGGCAGGAGTGCAGACTGGTACAACCACTATGGAAATGAATGTGGAGATACCTCAAAGAACTAGGACTGGAGGTCCCATTTGACCCAGCTATTCTCCTGCTGGGTATCTTCCCAAAAGAATTAAAATAATCATACCATACCGATATATGTCCACCCATGTCCATAGCAGCACAGTTTGTAATAGCTAAAGCTTGGAAACAGCCCAAGAGCCCATCAACTGGAAACTGGATAAAGAAGATGTGGTTTTTTAATAAAATGGAGTACAACTCAGCCATAAAGAATGAGAAACTAGAGACATTTATAGCTACATGGATGCATATAGAGGTGAAATGAAATCTATGTAAGTAGGGAAGTGTGGAGGGGGTGAAGGGAGCACAGGGAATGGGGAAAAAATAAGAACCAAGATACATCATGTACAGGTACAAGCACCCAATGATAAATGTAAACATATTGTATATCTAAAATGTACGAATAAAAGAATTTAAGCAAAAAAAAAAAAAAAAAAAAGAATAGACCCCGATTTCATTTGGTATCTCCTGAAATTAATAAACACTAGATACGTTACTGCACAAGCAGATGTACTAGTGGCGTTTATTTACCACTCCATGCTCCTCGCGTTGGCTGAGTTTAAGGCTCTGGAATAAGGACTTGCTGAAATCACTGCAAATTTTTAATAAGCCTAGAAACATAGATATGTTAATGAGAGAGAGAGAGAGAGGGAACTTGGCTGAGTGAAATCCATTGTAATCCTTCCTGAAGCTAAGCTAGTGACAGTCAGCTCTCAAAAAGACAATTACATTCACCTTCCTATGTCCTGGAAATGGAAATGTCTTTACTGATCTTCCTACAAGAACTTAGAGATGTTGTGACAGGGTAAGGACCTGGACATGGATAACAGAATAGACAGACTAGCTTTTTTGCTGTAAAATGTCTAACTTGAATACAATGAAGTTAAACAGCTGCACATAGTTTCCTTTCTTTGGCTTTCATTGGTTTTTATATCTATCCTGAAGGTGGATGTGACTTACAAATATGATAATTTTGTATTATGCTTTTCACCTTTAAGGTTAACAATGGAATATGAGTATAAATAATATATAATCACTAAACTATCAATAGTCAGAAGAGCTGTGTGTTTAGCATAAACAGCAGAGTGTATTTTGACTATTTCCACAAATATAATGGCTAAAAAGGTTATTTTATCTATCCATGTCAATGACTTTCCAAATTAGAAGTCACAATTCAGACAAACTCAACTCTCAGAATTCTCTCTTTTGTGTTCTACCTCAAGAATCAAGAATCAAGGGTACAATTCTTAATACTCATATTGCTGGGCAGGTGCATTACCTTCTCATTTCCTCAGTTTTCTCATCTTTAAAATGGAGCTAATTGTTTCTGCTTCATAAAAGTAAAATAAAAAGTAAAACTATCTAGAAAAATATCTGTAATACAGCAAACACTCAATTTTTGTTAGCTATGGTATTTATTTAAAATTCCCAACACTCTTTATAACCTTCATGCCTAAAGAGAAGATTCAATGGTTTGAGAAATTGCTAAATCTAAATCTCTTAATCTCAACACCATTGATATTTTATGCTGAATAATTCTTGTTCTGGGAGGCTTTTTCATGCATTGTGGGTTAGTTAGAATGATCTCTGCCATCTATCCATTAGATGCAAGTAGCACCACCCCATTCTAGTCATGACAACAAAACATCAGATTTAGCCAAATATCCTCTGGGAAATGGGGAAAGGGACAGAGGCAAAATCGCCCCTGATGAGCTCTCTAGGATATTCCACAATTTAAAGCATAGGCCTCAAGTGATTGTCTCTACTAATGGGATTGTCCAAAACAATGCCTCTATTTCCTTTTTTTGAAATCTAATTCAAACATAAAAATGTAGTTAAAATCTGAAAAATAAAGTGAAACCAGAAGAAAAGAAGGAAGGAAGGAAGGAGGGAGGGGAGGAAGATAAGGAGGGAGGGAGGTGTGTGGTTTATTGCACAAGAATTCTCTATCACTTAACTGGAGACTAGTCCCTCTCTTTCCCTGTCTACAACAATTTCACTTTGTTTAGCTAAAGCAGAGTTATTGAAGCTTAGAAGCAGTCTGTGAAAAAGAATTTTTTTCTTTACAAAGAGGCAGAAAAATCTGATTAGATGATTAGTGGCCTTTGATGTTTTGCTATTATTATGCATAGGCTAATTTAAAGATCACTACTTTCTATGCACATTTCTGAAATGGATTTTGTGGGAGGAGACAGCAAATGAATGGCTCTTTACTCAAAGATCTACTTGGCTTTGAGCAGTGGCTTAAGGGTTCTGGCATTCTGTGGTGAAGATAAGAGCCAGAATCATTATTTTTAATCTATCCACAGGGGAGGCTTTGTTTTGCCTGAATCTTGAGTCACCCTATGTAAGTATGATCTATCCTCAAGCAATTAAAAACCTCAGATATCTGCTGATCTCAGAGACATGCAGAGACAAATTAACCTGATTATTCAGTCAAAATGGCAAGACTTCTGTTTTTATAGATGCAGAAATGATTTTTTGAGAAATCAGATTTTTTAAATTCTTTTATTGGTACATTTTAGGTATACAATATGTTTACCTTTACCATTGGGTGCTTATACCTATACATGATGTATCTTGGTTCTTATTTTTTCCCCATTCCCTGTGCTCCCTTCACCCCCTCCACCCTTCCCTACTTACAGATTTCATTTCCATTTTTTCCTTTTCTCATAATTTTTCCTTTCCCTTCTTTCCTTTCCCCTTCCCCTCCCACCACCCCTACACCTTTGGACCTTTTCCTAATTCAAACGATCAATTATTCATTTTAATCATTTTCATCCTTATTTACACTTTCAATTTCTCACACTAGAGAAATTGTTCAGTATTTATGCATGTGTGTCCTATTTATTTCACTTAAGAGTATGACCTCAATATGCATCCATGTAGCTATAAATGTCTCTAGTTTCTCATTCTTTATGGCTAAGTAGTACTCCATTTTATAAAAAAAAAAAAACCACATCTTTATCCAGTTTCCAGTTGATGGGCACTTGGGCTGTTTCCAAGCTTTAGCTATTACAAACTGTGCTGCTATAAGCATGGGTGCACATACATCACTGTGGTATGATTCTTTTAATTATTTGAGGAAGATACCCAGCAGGGGAATAGCTGGGTCAAATGAGACCACTAGCCCTAGTTCTTTGAGATATCTCCATACTGAGAGAAATCAGATTTTTAACAACAAAGGTAATAAAACTTAAATTCATCTCTGTAACCAGGAATTCAAAAATGGGTTCTCTAACAATAGCAATATTTAAAATGTTCATAAAGAATGAGATGATCCACATTAAAATCCACACAGCACTAAGCAAAAAGAGGATCCTTGTATGGCTTGGGGTGATGACTAATGTTAGAGCAATATGAAATAATCTAGAATAAGTAAAACTACACAGACAGAAGGCAGAGTAGATGCTGCCAGGAGCTTAGGGGAGAGGGAGCCAGGCATGGCTGGTAAATGGATATGGAGTTTTCTTTTGAGGTCATGAAAATGACTTGAAAATAGATGGAGGTGATGATTGCACAACATTGAAGACATGCTGAATGCAACTGAAATGTAGCTTTATTGTAATTAATTCTATGGTGTGGGAATTTCATCTTTATTTTTAAAAATACTGGGTCAGCATGTACCTACTATATTTGAAAATGGCTTCTATATAAAATCTTTGCTATAAATATAGAAATACAAGAAAGTTGATGCTAGAAGGGCCAGATACTCAAAACCAATCATTTCCCAATATTTTAAATTGCCACAGTTCAGGTATCATCATACTTAAAACAAGAGTTTGGGTAGGGACATAAAAAATTTGAGAAGTTTTCAGACATGAAAGCTCAAATATGTAGCTAGAATTAAATCTGTACAATATGACCCAGAAAGGGGAGATGAAGCTGACAAAACAAACCAATTAGTTTAAATATCAGGAGATGTTGCCTAATGATGAAGTCAACTTCTCTGAAAGAGCAGCCAAAGGAAGTTATCCAAATCTCATAATTTGGATCATTAAAAATGGATCTAAAAAGAATAAAGAAAAAAAGGATTTGGAAGGAGAGCTGGAAAATACTCTGCACACTAATTTTACATTCGAAAGGGTGGAATATAATGACAGAATGGTATTTTTCTAGCTCTAATAGTCAATCTCACTGGCTTTCTTAGGGTTTGCACAAAGAACCTGAGCTTTGTTTAAATCTTTTCTATTGAAGAATTTATTTGGGGGAAGTCTTGAAACATGAAAGATGAAAGACACTTTAGAAAATGAAAATTTCTTTGAATTCAAGTGCTTAAACAATCAAATTTATATAGCTGTCACAGTTACTATTTTTAAGTCTTTGGTCTCAACATAAATTGATTCTATATTTTAACTTATTTGTCTAGTCATTTTTAATAAAAAGCCCAAACAATTATGATATATATTGGGATAAATGACAGTTAAGGTCATATAAACATATGAAGTCACCAACTCTTCTTCCTTAGGAGCAAGACATCTCACTTGGATAAGCACAAGAAAGGCAAAAGAAAAGCAAAGAGGCTGGAAGAATGAATTTCCCACCTACCTCCCCCAACCCTCAGAAAACTTAACTAAGAAAGTAATGCCAAGAGTGAAAAAACACTAATTCACATTGCTTCTTCATTCAAACAATACAATGAAATCCAAGCAATACAGTGAAATCCTTCTACAAATTGGCTGTGCATTTACACTGGAGAGGAGGGCTACTAGTGATGGTAACAGAAGGAGCAGACATATTGAGTACTTTCCAAGTCAGAGAGAGATGAGCTAAGTAACTTGCTGAAGGTGAAATAGTTGGCAAGCTATGGTACTTTTGGACTAAGTACCTAAACAAGCTGCACATCAACCATTTAGGCATTCTGCCTCTTAGAACATGGCAAACACAGAGCACCTAGCCATAATTAGAGTATCAGAGAAAGCTTCCTGGTGAAGATGACTCCCAATGCAAATATTGTAGGATAAGACTGTGTCAGAAGAAGGGGCAGAAGTAGGGAATAATATAAATATTCCAAGCTATGAAATACCATGGCAAATTTAGAAAATCACAAAATGTTGTATATCATTAGACTTTGAGAAAGAAAGTAGATGAGTTTGGAGTTGTGGAGAAGACTCAGATCATAAATGTTTTTTATGTTGTGAGGTGGAGCTTGCATTTTATCCTAGAGATAAGAAGACAGGGGAAGGATTTTTAAACAAAGGATTTTTTAAAGTTTTTAGATAGATCTTTCTGATAGCAATGTGGAGGATGTGAGGTTGGGGGAGGAAAGTTTGGAATTAAGGCAATCAGCAGGGGACAATTGTGACAGGTTAGGGAAAGGCAGACAAGGATGTGAATTAGGGTGCCAGAGAGATAGGAACAAATTAAAAGAATGCTTGGGGAAGTGAATCAGTAAACTAAGCAATAAAAAGAATGAGGAAATGTAAAGAATAATTGTTCTCAAGTGCAAAGAATAATTATCAAGTTTCTGATGGTGGAACATTGGATAATAAGTAGAAGGAAACAAGTAAGGCTGAGCTGAGTTCAGTTTGGAATATTGTGGATTTAAGAGGCCTGCAAAACATTCAACTAGAGCACTTTAGCAAGCTCTAAGTCCATAAATTTAGACCTCAAGGAAAAGTTCAGGGCTAGAGACACAATCTGTGAGTCATCCACTCACTCATTGAATAAACATTCATTTTAAAAATATAGTTTGTTGCTTCAAGAGCAAGGAGGACCTTATAAGTCACAATAAGAAATTTTAACTTTTCCTGTAGTCATCAGTAATGGGATTCATCAAGAGAGAAATAAACTCAAATTTTTATGTTAAAAATATTACTTTGCAAGTATATAGAGCTAGTTAGCCAAAAAATGGAGTAGACCGGGGAACATGCATAGTATGATATGAGCATCACCCTTAGGGGAGAACTTCAGGGCTCATCAGAGTCAGTTTAAGGGATGGACAAAGGCAGGAACATGCACAGAGATTAAGCCAGAAAGAATGAGAGAGGTGACAACATTGTGGACATGTTGGGAATGGGGTACCAAGAACAATAGACAAGTAAAATAGTGAAATAACTGCTACTAAAAAGCTCAGTAAGATGCTCAGTAAGATAATGTTATGGCTTGTATCTACATGTCCCCCCAAAGCCTCAGGTGGTCATAGGTGGGGCTTTTCGGAAGTTGCTGGATCTAGGTTGCGTGATGCTGGGATTAAGACTGCCCACCCTTGGGTAGGGGAGCACCAATCAAAAGGCATGTATCCTGGATGGGATAAAAGGGAGAGGCAGTCTCGTCACTGCTGCTTCTGCTGTCTTGCTGTTTTGCTGCTTCACTACTTGGCTGCTTTGCTGCCTTCTGCCTGCCACAAACTGCTTCTCCTCTGCGATGCCCCTCTGCCATGCTACCCTGCCTTGGAGTCAGCCAATTATGAACTGAAACCTCTACAAACTGAGGTACAATAAACCTTTCCTGCAACTTTGGGAGTTGAGTATTTTGTCTCAGCAATGAGAAAAGTGACTAAGACAAATGAAATGTGTGTCCATAGTGCCTAAAGATAAATATTTTCTTGGTGATCTTTTGCCAAGTTTCAATGGATATGAAAGTGAACTATGAAAAAGAAAGCTGTCAATTAAAATTACAATGAGATATCACCTTACACCTGTTAGAATGCCTTTTATCAAAAATAAGAAAGGTAACAGTAGTTGTCAAAAATGTGGAAAAAGGGAAACTTTTATATTGTTGATGGGAATGTAAATTAAATTAGTGTAGTCATAAAAAACTATATTTCTATATAGTTTATGTAGTTCCCAAAAAAAGAAACTAAAAATGGATCCAGAAATCTATTGGTCTAGCAATCCCATCCCTAGGTACACATACAAAGAAATTAAATGTCAAGGAGATATCTGTACTCCCATGTTCATTGCAGCATTATTCACAATAACCAAAATAAAGAATCACTCTAAGTGTACATTAATAACTAAATGGATAAAGAAAATATGATATCTCTGTATCTATACAGATATATAATGGAATACTATTCCTCCTGGAAAAAAAAAAGCAAACCCTGTCAGTTCTGGAAGACATTATGCTAAATGAAATAAGCCAACTGCAGGAAAACAAATAGCTCATGATATTAAAAATCTTGAGGCCAGGGATTTAGCTCAATGGTTCTGATGCCTGCCTCACAAGCGCAAGGTCCCAAGTTTGATCCCCAGTACCAAAATAAATTAATTAATTAATTAATTAATTAAAATAAAATAAAAATGTTGAACTCACAGATGTAAAGAGTAGAGTGATATTTACCAGAGGCTGGTAGATGAGGAGATTCAAGGTCAGATGAAGGAGTTGTTGGTCAAAAGGAACAAAGTTTCAGATCGGATGAATAAGTTTTTGAGATCTATGGCACAACAGAGTGGGTAGAACTAATAATGATGTTCTATATATTTCAAAATAATTAAAATTAAATTTCAAGTGTCTCACCATAAAAATAATAAGGTGACAGATAAGTTAATCAGCTTGACTTAATCATCCCACAATGTTTACGTATATCAAAATATCACATTCTACCCATAAATGTATACAATTATTATACATTTAAAATAATATTAATGAAATACTCAGTTCAAACTGCTCTTTAACTTAAGTTAGTTTTAATAGAAAGGAAAGAGCCAGATGATATTTTCCATAGAATGGAGAGAGATTTGACCATTTTTATAGACTGAAAAGGATGCATTAAAAAGTGATTAAAGATAAAGAATAGAGTGATAAGGAGGCAGGGGATAGGGTTGGCCTTAAGCATGTTGATTTCTTGTCATACTGCATCTTTTTGACCTAAATTACATATCATCTTTCCAATATAAAGAAGTTACATACCTTGAGAGGTTAATTTGAGCTAAATGGATTTAGCATGGATATAACCATATAGATATATCATAGTTAATCCCTGTCTTGGACAGTTGAGTCCAAGACTCCTTACTTGTAGAATACTTGTGGTCTGCTTCTGTTGGAGCATACAGAAGTGTGATGAATATATTGGCTCCCCTCCTGCCAGACCTTTCCCTTCTCAAAGTCACCCCAAGTCCCAGACACTCTTGTGCTGCAGCCTGACCCTCATGACGTGAGAGTTATGAGACTGTACACTGTTGTTGTACATTAATTTTTGCCTGTGGTTAGTAGCTTAGGACAAATGTGAAAAAATACTTGTGCTTGCTGCCAAGGTATGGGATACTTTCTCATGAGAAAAGCAGTCCAAAAGGGAAGACTGCATACCCCACATGCCCCACAAACTTCTTTCTGTAAAGATTAAGGTATTTCTGAGCTCAGGGAGGACTGGATCACCTGTAGGTACTGAGGGGCTGGGTGTAATACCAGTGGTGGTAGTAGAAACAATTCCAGTAGTCACTTTGCCCAGGAGAGGTAAAATGTTATTTTCCTCAGGAAGGAAAATAGAAAAACTCAGAAGCAGTGGGGTATGAAAGAAAAGAATGGAAATGTAAAAATGGTCTTGTAAAGAAGGGTCTCTGTGGGATGGGATTCTTAGGTATATTAAAGAAGTACAATTGTACTGAAAGTATATATATTCCTTTTTGCTTGTTTAACAATACTATTTTGATCATTATGTCAGTCTGAGACTTGGTCACATGGAGCCCTGTGGTTATCTGGAATTACCTGGTAAAATTAAAAGAGGTAAATTTGTTTTGCTGCAACTGTTATTCTATTTCTACTTCTTCTTAAATTATTTTGTGGGTAAATAAGCTACAAGTTATGATGCAGTCTCAGCAGTGGACGCTCATGAAAGTTGGAAAATTTTTAAATAAATAATCCTGAGGAATTTACTGAATTCTGCTACTCCCATTCAAGCATGATGATCAACAATCCAAATTAAACTCACTAAAATGTCCTAGAAAATGTGGGATCAATAAAAGATAACATCAATTCAGGACATAACTGAATTTTCCAGTGCAGTATCATGGAGTCCATCTGGACTGTTGCTAAACCCCAGCTACAAATGGAGAATAAGCAACAGGTTACAGCTCTAGGGGCCTAGGATGAGAAGGAAGGTATAAGTCCACAGAAAAAAAAGTAGCTCAGGGGCAAAATGATGTAAGCAGAAGGAATTAAATCTGTTCACAGGGACTGGGCAAACATGCTGATGAGTAGAGGAGGAGCCTGCCATCCAGCCTTTCTACTGTACTAGTTTAGGTGATGAGGCTACTAAAATATTCCAGACCTAGTTCAGGGCAGCCTAGCAAATAGGTAGGGCCATGTAGACACCAAAATGTACACAGTTTTCGCCTACTTTCTGAACCTTCTTATCTATGCTAGGCATCCTCACTACTGTGCTTTTTGCAGAACTGCTCTCCAGTGTGGCAATATCCCATGCTCCGGATCTTTGCCAACTGTCTCTTCTTTGTCCCAATCAAAACATTCTGTTTTTATTCCCAGTGCATCCCCTCAAGGTCTTGCTAGAGGCCAGACTAGGAAAAGAAAAGAGGAAAGAAAAAAGAGTAAAGACATATCTCTGTGGATTAGTCTATCCAAATAACACTGACATTTTAGCAAATGCTTCTAGTGCTAAAGATGGAATATGGTGGAAAAGTTTTTAGGCACTGGCAGAGTAAATGCAATAGCTGTCTATCTAAGTATTTAAATATTCACGTGAGTATTTATTATGTGAATGTACTTCTCAAAAGGAGCCATGTAAATTGCCTATTTGATTATATGTATATCTGGTTCTCTCTCTCCCTCTCTCTCTCTCTCTCTCTTCACCCCTCCCTCTCTCTCTCCCTCTTTTCTTCCCCTTCCTTCCCTCCCTCTCTTTTCATCTCTGTCTCTATATCTCTATCTCTTTATCCCTCCTTTTTTTCCTGTAACATACCCTCTTTCTCAGCTATACAAAAATATTGAATTACTGCATATTATTTAGTATTAATCTATAGATTTCATATTTTTGGAAATGTGTAGATTTGCTTTATCCAAATGTTTTAATTATTTCATGCACACTTAAAAAGAATGGATATACCCTCAGTTTTTGAGTGCAATGTTTATTAAATCAAGCATGTGAATTGTATTTTCAATTCTTCTATATTGCATTAACTTTTTGCTATTTGATATATGGTATCAATGGAAGTATGGTAAAATTTCCCGCCATAATGGATTTTTAATTTTCTCCTTATATTTGTGTCAATATTTTCTTTATATATCTTGAAGTTATACTAAGTGCACATTACTTTATAAATACCATATCATATTGTAGTTATCCTATTTACTCATAGTAATATTATTTTGTGTGATAATAACATAGACAAATGTAGTTATACTAACTAGGTTGTATAGTATTTGCCTCATATATTCATTATTTGTATTGCTACATAACAAAATTACCCCCAAAAAATAGTAAACTACAATTCACATTCATTATCTTCTCAGATACTGTGGGTCAGAAATTCTGGAAAGATTTAGCCAGACAGTTCTCAGGTGGGGTTGAAGTTAAGATGTTGGCTGGGGACACAGCCTGTTTCAAGAAGGAGGGTGTGCTTCCAACATGATTCACTTATATGGCTGGCAAGTTTTGGGGTTTTTTTTTTTTTTTTAGTACTGGAGATCAAACTCAGGACCTTGTACTTGCGAGACTGGTGTTAATTATTGACAAAAGGTTTCAGTTCCTCTCCATAAGGGGTCTCTCCACAAGCTACTTGAGTATTCTCACAACGTAGTGGTTGTTGGATTCTCCAAGGAAGGAGCCAAGATGAAAGATCAAATAAGAGATCTTTGTTACAATATGGCAGGGCACCATTCCACTACTATCTATTGGAACAGCCTAGGTTTAAAGAAAGAGGAATAAGACTCTATCTTGTGAAATGGAGAGTGTCAGCTAATTTGCAAATATATTTTACAAGCACCATAACTAGTCTTTTATTACTTTACTTCCTATCTTGTTATATTTTAACTAGGCCTCTTATAAATGAATATAGCTGAAATTTTATTCCAATTTGATTACCTTTCTCTATTAACTGGATAATTTAGGCTATTTGTATTACCTATTGATTACTAACAAATTAAAATTCATTCCTATCACTTTCATTTTATCTTGTCTTTTCCATTTCTTTACCTTTTCTGTATTTTGTTTTTCTCTTCTTGACACCTTTTGAAATTATTTTTTCCTACATTCCAAATTTTCTTCTCACAAAAGACTTTCTATTTCCATTTATGGTACAGGTTTTGATTGTTTGGTTTTTGCTTTTTTTCTGCTTTAATTCATATTTTATAACCAACGATATTCTTTGTTGGGGGAGTCTTTTGTAAGAAGAGGAAATTTTTGTTTTTAAGAATTTCTTTCCTTTCTTGTCAACTTAGTTATATGGTTAAAAGGGTTTTTAAAACTATGTTAACTAGGGAAGTTTCAAAATACTTTGAAAATGAAAGTAACTTTAAATCCACAACCCACAGGAGACTAATAAAAACTTACATCCAGAATCTAACCAGGTTGATTGCCTGCTAAAACAAAAATATTGACATTTATCATGATATTCTAATAAAATACAATATTTAAAGTGCCCAGTATACAATTCAAGTTTACATGGCTTATGAAAAGCCAGTAAAATCTCAATTTACATGAAAAAAGACAATCAACAGACACCAATTCCAAGATGATACCAAGATCTGAAAAAATTTAAGCAGCTATTAGGAAATGCTCCCATAAGGAAGGGAAAATACTCTCGACACAAATGGAAAGTTTGGAAGTGTCAACAAACAAATAGATATCCAAAGAATTAACAGGAAACTCAAAAACTGAATAATACTGAATAATACAATAACTTAAAACCAAAATTCATGATATGGGCTCAGTAGTGCTTTAATTACATTAATCATCATTAGACATTTTTTGAATGAAGTGTTTTTCAAAATTGCCATACTACTGGAAATCACTTAGAATTTACTTATAAATGATTGACAATCATCATCTCTGAAGTACTATAGCCCTTAATAACATGTTTTCTGGAAAAATGACTTCATGTATGAACATAACTCCAACATATTTGAAGCTCTACAGATTTCTGTATTTTTAAGAGGGAATATATCTTAAAACTCTTGTCAATTCCTTCAGCTATATCATGGAGATAAAAAAAAAGTATAAAAATAGTATCTACTTCATAGGGTTGATTTGAGAATTAAATGAAGTAGTGCACATAAAATACGAAAACAAAGTCTAGCACATTAAAACATTCATTCCCTATGAACTGATACTACTGTTACAAATGTTAGCACTATATAGTGTTTATTGTATTGTACTGAAGTTGGCTTTTGATATATGTTTCCACAGCTAGACTGTTGTCCTTATATTCCTAGCACTCAGGATAATACTAGACAAGTAGCAATTATTCAATGGCAGTTGATTGAATTGAAATGATTATTGGAGCAAAGAAATAAGTCTCATAACTTTTTAATGGTTAAATATTTGATGCACAGGACCAAGTAGATCCAACCACAAAGTAATGGGGATAATCCTGAATTGGAGCTGAAAGTCATGAAATGCTTCAACTGTGGTTTCCATAGTCTCATTTTGTTTATTGTTTTGGTGTCTTGTTTTGATTTAGTTTTGGCAAGGAAAATCCTGCATGCAAATCAAATCCTACTCAAAATATTAAACAAATAAAAATAATTTTTAAAAAACCATACACAGTTCCCTGGCTGAGAACACCTGCTGGGCCCTCCTTTCTCACACTGAAGTGGGGAACTGAGATGACTCTCGAGATCTCAGCTTGAAAATATACAAACAAGACCCCCTTTGAGGATATTTCCAGCTGTCAAGTTCCATGGACTAAATCTTATTATGTGAGAGTGGGTAGACTCATGCAGTGCCTTGGTGACCTGAAACAAATGCATTCTTGGAGAAGAGAAAGAGAGCTTTAAATCCAGCATTAAGCTGTGTCATACTTACTATGTAAAATAGATCTGTGCACTTTCAGAGGGAATAAAGATAAGAAATGGTTGATAAATTGGACTATATATGAATTAGGATATATCCTACCAGTGGTAACAGAAGCCTGCACTCAACTGCTGAAGAATTGGCAGTTTGTTGTTTCATAGAAAAAGAACAAACATGGTGCAATTCCAGGGTGAGTCAGTGATGAGCTGACCTTGTCAAGGACCCAGTTCCTTTCCCTCTTTCTTGCTCTGCCATCCTCAGCAGGCAGAAAAGTTCTCATGTTGTTGCAAGATGAGTCGGTAATTTCTCATGCAAAAGTAATCTCTTCAAGTGAAGGCAAGTGTTGATTCCCATGTGGCCATTCTAAAAGAGGGTATCTTGGAAGAAGTGGAGTTCTATGACTCCTACCCTTTGTAATAAAAATAGAGAGCCAGCTATCACATATACAGAGAAACTCAAATACTTAGGACACCATGACTCATGATTTTTAAGGTCTCACCTTTGTAAAGAATGTCTGTCAGAATCTCACCAGCAGATAACGACATACTCAAATTAGAATAGCACTTGAAAAGGGTCAGGAAACAGAGTTTCCACAATTTTCCCCATGTACAGAAGAGGAAGAGAGGAGATGTAAGTAGAACCTGGAAAAAGAAATTCATGTAATAGACTTCCTCTGGAATAGAATAGACTTTTTCTGAAAGAGCCATTTCGAAAATACTTATTTTTTTTTGTGAGCTTCATCTCCGTCTGTCTCAACAGCTCAGCTCTGCCACTGTATTTTAGGCCATACAAAAAGTAATGGGCTCTATTTGGCTTATAGATCATGGCTTGTGGAGTCCTGGTATCGAGATGTGCTACAAACTTTGGCTGAGGGAAAGAGTCACACTTAGTGACAAAAGAAGGAGGAATAAATACCTGACCTCACTCTCCTCTCCCCACTCTGAACTCCTGCCATGGCTCTCCATTAAAAACACCAACCAGAAGCCAAAAGTAAATGCAGTCCCTAGAAGTTACCTCCCATGACAGAGAGCTGGGTAGAAAAAGTTACAGAAGATCTAGAGGGACAAACAGTATATCTGGCACAACAACTTCCTCATGCCTTCAGTTTATTATCCTCTGCTTCATTCCTTTAGTAGTTCACATAAACTCATAGACGCAAACTCAGAGAACAAAAGATTATTTATAGTAGTTTCCCTTGGGGCAGCAACAAAGAGGAAAGACAGGAATAAGACTATATCCTGCTCTGGATCTAGGCAGAACCCAAAAGGATAGAGAAAGTGGATTTAGCTCTACTGAGAGGTAGAAAACAGGTCAACCCTTTGGAATTTTGAGCAAATTTTAAAAAGGACAGTGCCCTGAATGGGGCCTACCTGATGACACTGGTGTTGAATAGAGGTGAAAACCTACCATTTGGCTGCTGGAATAAGTCTCCCTAACAACCAGTGTTAACCCAGGGACCATTTGCCCTTCCTATGAAACTCTGTAGAATATGGGGCTTATTTTACAGCAGATTTGACCCTAGTTGAGCAAATACCTTATTTCATTACATGCGTTAGGAATATTTAATTTGGAAGCGATAGAACCCAACTAAAATCAATTTAAGTCTTAGAAGGGAACTCATAGGAAGAATTCTGAGTTACAATATAAAGGAAGGTTGACTAATTAAAATGGCAAGAAGGAAATGTATTTCAATTTTCTGGGAATTGGGAATATATATGTCATCACATCCTCTGTATCTCATCTGTGATTTTGTTGGCTTCACTTTCAATATATAAAATCTAGATTCCAAGTTTTACTTCATACCTCTCAAGGAAAGGAATTGCTGGTCTAATTTGGATCACATGACCATTCCAGGATCATTCCAGTTGTGGTTGGTTGTTAGCCAAAGACTTACTAGAACATTCCTTCTCCTATAGAAAAAGGGAAGAAAACAGGGTAGTCTACTCTTCATTTTTCTGAATGGAATATCAAGTGTGAGACTTTCACACTTTATCACCGCAGAAGATAGTATAATGTCTTTTACATGGCACTAAACAGAACTGCCTTTGGAATAAAAGAATGAATTTTGGTAGTGACATTTTTCCTAGATCATTTGAAATTTACATGTTCTGAATAACATTTCAGAATGTCATCTAAGCTAAGATGATTTTATAACTTTTATTTTTTAAATTTTTAAATCTTGTTTAGTAATGCAGTTAACTATAATCAGTGAAGCACAGTAAAATTAAGCAAATTCTGGCACCAAGTTCTGGATGGAATCAAGGCATACAAGAAGCATTATGTCAGATTACCCTCCATTTTGCTATTTATGCTTTAATTATCAGATGGATTTGTCAGATTACTCTACATTTTGCTGTTTATGATTTAATTTTTGTATGAATAGCATATATTGAGTGGGTTCTTATCTTTCCAAATCATTGTATTTACATGATAAATACAAGGAAAACTAAGGCAATACTAAACAGCAAAATCTTAAATTCAAAATGTTCCCTTTCTCATCAAAGATTCTATTGCCTACTTCCCTTTTTTCTCACTGACCAAAATTCTATAACCTCATCATGACCTTCAGTACCTCCATTCTGATTCTATCCCTCACACTACTGGCCTCCTTTTGTCCTCAATTGTTTCCTGCTAAATGGAAGCAAGAGTCAGTCTTTTCTACTGTTGCCTTACATTCAAGAATCTCTTACACTCCTTGATTTTCCATCCATAACAATGTGTCCAGAACCACTCATAATATTTCATTCAAAACAGGCAGGTATTGTTGAAGAAAACTTATAAAATTGTCATAGATGAGTACATGCCAAATGGCTTGATGTTTATTTTATTTTAGTGTAGCCTGTCTTTTTTCCTACCAAAACTTTTCATACTCCAGTTTTAAATCTTGCTGCTCCCCACCCCATCAAATAATCTGATTGAGTAGATTTAAGTCAGCTAGTATTAATTCTTTCATCTTTTTTAACTTCAAAAGTATACTTTCTCAAAGAATAATACAACTTTTAGTTTCACCAAACACAACTTCTCCATTTGCAATTCCATTTTTTTCTCCTATTCCAGAACCTTGTGTATGAGTCAGCTCAGGCTGCCATAACAAATGCTACAAACTGAGTACTTAAAAACCAGAAACTTGTTTTCTCACCATTCTGGAGTCTGGAAGCCAAGATCTTGGTGCCCACACATCGGATGCCTCTCATGATTCTTCTTTTGGTGGGCAAGTGGCTGCCCTCCTTCTGTGTCCTTTCTTCTGTGTCTCTGCATCCCCCAGAAATCTTTCTGCATATTTTAATCTCCTCTTCTTTTGAGGAAACCAATCAGATTGAATTTGGGCTCACCCTTATGTCTTCATAGTAACTTAATCACCTCTTTCCTATTTCCAAATTCAGTAGTAGCCTGCGGTACTGGGTATTGAGACTTCAACATATGAGCTTTAGAAGATGTAACTCAGTCCATATAGCATCTTTCAATTTCATTTCTAATCATTTTTCTCCTAAAAATAACCATGTGGAAACATATACCCCACATTCACACATAGACAACCTCCAGTCTTTTTTTCACCTTGCTTCTGAGTTTACTAATGGATTTACCCTTATAATAAAATCTTCTCTTGTTCTTGTCCTTTGTTTACAGGTTTCCCCCAGTATACCATTCCCTCACCTTTCAAGTAATTTAAGGCTAACCCTTGCTGGAAGTGTAGTTCCATGGTAGAGTACTTGCCTTGCATGTATCAACCCCTGTCTTGAACCCCAGCACCAGGGGACAAAGTAACCCTTATCTCAAGTACCAATGAAATTTTACCTTATAAGCCATTCTTTTTCAACTTCCAATGATTTTCTCTTCCATGTTATTATAAGCTTTACCTCTACTATTATTTTTTAAAACTTTTATGTCTTACATATGCATCAGGTCAACCTAAGTAAATCTGAAACTCCTTGTTGGGTTCATAATATTGCATATAATGGAGAAAAGAAAAAAATTACTACTTGAAACCACAATTCCTTTAGAAAGGATAAGGACCTATAAAAAGAAATCTCGAGACTTCTTCCATATAGTTATTTGCTGAATGGACATTTTGAGAATATTGTTGGGTTTTGTCTGTTTGTTTGTTTGCTTGTTTTTTGAGATGGGGTCTCTGTATGTAATTCAGGCTGGCTTTGAACTCACTAAGTGGCCTAGACTGGCCTCAAACTTGGGGCAATCCTCCAGCCTCACCTACTTCAACCTCCCAAGTGCTGGCATTACAGGAGTGTAACACCACCCCTGATTATGTTGTGGGGTTTCAGACATGAACAAGGGGGACAGAACTGAGTTTTAGTTATCTTTCAAAAATATTTACTCACTGTCTCTAATGTGAAGTCAAGAATTAAGCCTGGAAAGACCAATTGTTCTTCATTATAAAGTAAGAAGAATTTGGGGCTGAACGTGTGCTAGGTGTCATGGCTGTCTGCAGGCAGTGCTGCTCCTGTCTATGGCTCTGGCCGCTGGGTGATGAACCCCTCCGACTATCTGGGCAGAATCTGGCACTTGCTCATTTGCAAGTATGACCACTATGGAGTAGCACGAGGTCCTGAGCTGTATCTGTGGACTTAGGCAACAGAAAATTAGAAATATCTTCTGGAAAACTGGCCAGATTTGCAGATGGCTCTGCTGTAGTACAGTCAGGTGATACTGCGGTAATGGTCACAGCAGTCAGCCAAACAAAACCTTCACCTTCATAGTTCATGCCTTTGGTAGTTGACAATAGACAGAAGGCTGCTGCAGCAGGTAGAATTCCCACAAACTACCTTAGAACAGAAATTGATTCTTCTGATAGAGAAATTCTTACAAGTCGAGTAATTGATCGATCAATTAGACCTCTCTTTCCAGCTGGCTACTTTTATGATACACAGGTCCTTTGTAATCTGTTAGCAGTAGATGGTATTAATGAACCTGATGTCCTAGCAATTAATGGTGCTTCAGTAGCCCTCTCATTATCAGATATTCCTTGGAATGGACCTGTTGGGGCAGTACGAATAGGAATGATTGGTGGAGAATGTATTGTTAACCCAACAAGAAAAGAAATGTCTTCTAGTGCTTTAAATTTAGTGGTTGCTGGAGCACCTAAAAGTCAGATTGTCATGTTGGAAGCCTCTGCAGAGAATATTTTACAGCAAGACTTTTGCCATGCTCTCAAAGTGGGAATAAAATATACCCAACAAATAATTCAAGGGATCCAGCAATTAGTAAAAGAAATTGGGGTTGCCAAGAGGACACCTCAGAAGATATTTACCCCTCTACCATACATTGTGAAACATGCTCATAACCTTGCCATGGAGAAACTTTATGCAGTTTTTACAGATTACAAACATGATAAAGTTTCCAGAGATGAAGCTGTTAACAAGATAAGATTAGATACAGAGGAACAACTAAAAGAAAAGTTTCCAGAGGCTGATCCATATGAAATAATGGAGTCCTTCAATGTTGTTTCAAAGGAGGTTTTTAGAAGTATTATTTTGAATGAATATAAAAGATGTGATGGACGTGATTTGACTTCACTTAGGAATATAAATTGTGAGGTAGATATGTTTAAAACTCTTCATGGATCATCATTATTTCAGAGGGGACAAACAGGTGCTTTGTACTGTTACATTTGATTCATTAGAATCCAGTATAAAATCAGATCAAATTATAACAGCTATAAATGGGATAAAAGACAAAAATTTCATGCTGCACTACGAGTTTCCTCCTTATGCAACTAATGAAACTGGCAAAGTCACTGGAATAAATAGGAGAGAACTTGGGCATGGTGCTCTTGCAGACAAAGCTTTGTATCCTGTCATTCCCAAAGATTTTCCTTTCACTATAAGGGTTACATCTCAAGTCCTAGAGTCAAATGGGTCCTCTTCTATGGCATCTGCATGTGGTGGAAGTTTGGCCTTAATGGATGCAGGGGTTCCAGTATCATCTGCTGTCCCAGTTGTAGCAATAGGATTGATCACTAAAATCAATCCTGAGAAAGGTGAAATAGAAGATTATCATTTGCTGACAGATATTCTGGGAATTGAAGATTATAACGGTGACATGGATTTCAAAATAGCTGGTACCAATAAGGGAATAACTGCATTACAGGCTGATATTAAATTACCAGGAATACCAATAAAAATTGTAATGGAGGCTATTCAGCAAGCATCAGTAGCAAAGACGGAAATATTACAGATTATGAACAAAACAATTTCAAAACCTCAAGGATCCAGAAAAGAAAATGGACCTGTTGTAGAAACTGTTGAAGTTCCATTATCAAAACGAGCAAAATTTGTTGAATTAGGTGGATATCATTTAAAAAGACTTCGAGCTGAAACAGGTGTAACTATTAGTCAAGTGGATGAAGAAACATATTCTGTGTTTGCACCAACACCTACTGCAATGCATGAGGCAAGAGAATTCATCACTGAAATCTGTAAAGATGACCAAGAATACCAGTTAGAATTTGGAGCTGTTTATACTGCCACAATAACTGAAATCAGAGACTCTGGAGTAATGGTAAAACTATACCCAAATATG
>NW_004624765.1:342745-372228 GCF_000247695.1 Heterocephalus glaber | reverse complement strand
AAGAAGAAGAAGAATTTGGAGTTCTTGAAAGCAACATGAGAGAGATGGGCTGAGCAACATAAAAAGGAGCAAACATAGGATGGGAGAATTTTGGGTTCTACCAAGGCTTACAGTGCTGATGATAAAATGCTCAATTGCCAGAAGCACTGAACTCTATATTGCTTACTTTCTTAAGTAATAAATGCCTCTATCTCTGCAAAATTTAGATAAAACTGCTGTTTTTGCTAGTGCTGCCTATGTGTAAATCAAGGAAAAGAGCTAAATCTCCTCTCTATGTTGAGGCAAAGTGGAAGGGGCAACCTAATCAGCAAGATGGGGTGGTTTCCTAAAGACATCATTAAAGCAGAACAATGGAAACAGAGCATGAAAGCATGGCAAGTAAGAATTACCAAAAATTCTGAAGAAGGAATTGGACATTTTTAAAATTGTATTATAAAATATTTGTCATTCAAAAATATATAAAGATGAACACAATGAATATTCATGTGCATATAACCAATCAAAGAAACACATTATCAATATATTCAAATCACTCTGTAGATCTTCAACAGTATTTCCCTCCCACTCCAGTCTAGGCATAATCCTCATTTTTTGATTTTTTTGATTATTTCCAAAGGCATTGGACTTTTCACAAATAGCAGCATGAAGTTCAGTTCATGTTGACATGCTGCCATGTAGACCATAAACATATTCTTTATTCATCCTCAGTGACAATCAGACAGTATATAATAGATGCAAACCTATTATATTATGTTCACAGTAAAATTCCATATCAATGCATTTTGCAAATACACATATTTACATAAAACAGTTATAATAGAAACACTGTAGCTATAAAATATAATCTACATGTATATTTTAAATATTTGCTTCCTTACCTATTCCAGGTTTATTCAACTCTATTTCATTTTAACAAATAAACACAAAACAAGCACATTCATAAAAACAATCTTACTGAGGCTTAAAACAATTAAATATGCAATATACTCTATAATTTCTCTGAAAGCCACTAAACCAATTTTCTTTTTGGCAATGGACACCTATTACAGCATTTAAAATTAAAAGTTCAAATTGCTTTGGGTTTTCTACTCAGTTGCAATTAATTTTGAAACTCATATTCATAGAGCATGTTTTTCTCAAATCTCTCAGATCTCAATTAAGCGTATAGCAATATTATCCATTCTTGGAGGTCATTTCAGAGATCTTGTATTACCAGACATACTTTTCTTAGCAGACATTACATTTAGAATACTGGGCTAAAGGACAAGAAACACAAAACTCAAATATTTTCAAGTTTGTCCAGGGTATTTGGGGAGAAATACTTAATTCATTCTTTTAAAAGATAATACCATCAACCAATGAAATATCTTTAAATAATGAAGCAGAAAATAAGCTATGTTCTTATCTAAGGAAGTTGTATTGCATGATTGCTGATAAACATAGTGCAGTTCTAAAGGTGATTTTCAAAGTGAAAGCCATGTGCATCCATAAGGTATCAGTGTATCCAAAGGAATGTAAGGAGCCGAGCTCCAAAAGAAAAGAGCTCTTCACCTTGACTATCTCCACTGCAGCACAGTGGCTTTCAGAAATCTTACAAAATTTCCCCAGTTCAAAGACCAGTGCACACCTAAGGGACTGCCAAAGGTGCAAGTATTATACTGGGGGGTCCTTAGGACTAACAATTGTCTTTCTGTAAGACACTCACAGGTCCATTGGAGGAGATAAGGCACCTACAAAAGAGCAAGTCATCCCTGCAAGTTGAAATAATCAGAAAGCTTTGAATACTGAGTCTGTCTTAGTTCATTATAATAAAATACCTTAGACTGAGTAATTTATAAACCACAGAAATTTATTGTTCACAGTTCTAGAAACTAGAAAGTCTAAGATCAAGCTATCAGCAGGTGTGGTGTCTTGTGGTGTCTTACTCTGTGCTTCGTAAATGACCCCTTCTTGTTGTGCCCTCACATGGCAGAACAGACCAATAAGTTCCCTTTGCTTCACTAATCTTATTCATGAGCTCATGACCTAATCGCCTCCTAGTGCAATTGCACCAGGGGTTAGATTTCACCGTATGAATTTGGGGGAGGCACCAGCTGTATCTGTCATTTTCTTATTGCTGAGACACAATACCCAACAACCACAACTTAATGGAAGAGAAGTTTGTTTTGGCTCACGTTTTCAATCCATTGCAGAAACTGCATGATGTAAGGGGCTGCCACAGGGGAAGGCTGCTCACATCATGGCAGCCAGAAAGTAGAGCACTAAACAAGATACCCTTCCAGGTCACATTCCCAATGACCAGCCTTTTTATGGCCAGAGCCTGAACTCAAAAGTAAACAACAGGGAATCTTTTTTCTATTCTTTTTTCTTTTTCTTTCTTTTTTGTTGAAAGAAGAAACAAGATTTAAAAATTAGGTCATTGTATACAGAAAAACTGTAGCAAAATAAAGATACATGTCACTTTTCAGATGCCTTCTTACTTTTCTTATGTTTCCATTCTTGGATAATGGGGTCACTTCCTTTGGATATTTAGAAATTTAAAAACTAAATTGTGTTTTACTTTTCACTGTAGCTATTTCTCCACAACCAAAATCTCACAATCTAATTTTCAAGCACCTTGCACAGTACTTAACACCTAGCATATTTTCTAATAAATGCTTGTTCAGTAAGGACATGAGTGAAAGAACGGGTTAATTTCCCATTTCCTTTCCCTACTGCTTTCCCAAATGGTCTTTCCATTTGGTCTCTGTATTAGTTTCTTTCCCCTCCAGACTAGCCTTCATATGGCAACCAGTACTACTGTCATCAAGCACAATACAAATCATGTCGTTACCTCCTAAAACAAAAAGGAAGACACAAAAGTTCATGGGTTCTTATGAGAACAAAAGGAACAGATTATCTAACAGGGAAAGCTTTTATAAGGATTCAAGCCCTCTTTCTAATTTAACTTCTTCATACTTCCCTCTTCCTCTCCTGATATGTCTGATCTAATTAACATCTTCCCTAGTTACACCTAAAGTTTTAGCATTGTCATGAAAGTTAAGTAAGTTTAAGCATATAGATTGTTTATCATAGTTCCTAGCACATAGTAAGTTCTCAGTAAGTATAAATTGCTGTTGCTGGTATTATTGATGTCTCTGAGTATATTCCTGCCTGCTTTTTAAAGTATTCTCAACCCTGAAACTGAAAGTGTAAATAAGGACTAAAAGGTATAATAGATAATGTGAAATAGGAAGAAAAGGGGCAAAGGGGAAGGGGAAGTGGGAGGGGTCAGGGAAAGGAAAGAAGGGAATGGAATTAACGTGAGAAAATGAAAAAAAGGAAACAAAGTCTTTGTAAATAGGGAGGGGTGGAGGGGTTGAAGGGAGGGCAAGGGAAGGGGGAAAAATAAGAACCAAGAGAGTATGTAAAGCCGTATATCTCCAATGATGAATGTCATTATATTGTACACCTAAAATGTAGCAATAAAAGTATTTTTAAAAAAAAGTATTCTCACCCCTGCCAAGTACCCTACTACCTCATCTCTTCCTGATAAAATTCTACTTCTGATAAAATTCTACTTCTTCAAACAGGTCCCATTCCAATGTTGCCCTCAACACTGGAAACTATGGAAACTTTCCTAATTGCCTAGTCAAAATCCTTCTTTAGGCTACCTACTAAAACTGGAAGTGCTACCTAGTTCTAGTTCTACTGAACAGCGGCATGATAAATAGAGAACTTCGCACTCCTCCAACCCCACCACAGGAACAAATTTTCTATAGGGCAAGATTTAGGGATTATTAACGTTTATATGAAGCTGGTAACCCTGGATTAGGCCCTAAAGACCATTCTCAGATAATGGACTCATCCTAACGTGAACAGGCAGGAGTTCAGTGATAACTAGAAAAATAACACCAGAAACATTATTTGGCAAAAAATAAAGTTAAAGGCATCTTAAAAGGAAGGAAATGCTTTGCTCACTAGAGAACAAACTGTATGAATCTCTTAAGGAAACAAGTATTCATGGTGGGGAGGTATGCTGGTACTTCTATAATTCATCAGGAATTAAATGAATCTAATTTTCCAGCTCAGTGCTGGAAAATTTTTAACTATCTTCTTTCCTCACTCCACAAGGAGATCTCAGTTCATCCACCAGCTTTTTGTGGCCAGAAAACCTAAGGTAGAGTCAGCTAGCTTTGGGCCTCAATGTGAAATCTGGAGTTGAATAAAATAAAGGAAAGAATTTCTTTCCCAGTTAGAAATAAGGAGGCGAAGGGTAGGAGGGGAAAAAAGGACACAAAATCACAAGGAAAAGGCTGGGAAGAAGAGTTCAAAAACAGGATACATTCTAAACCCTTTAAACTGAGATACACTTCTCATATGGGGTGCAAGAAATGAGCTAACAGATGAAATCATAGTTCCTGGCCCTGATCAGCATTGCTCCAGAGTATCTATTCCTCTTTTAGTAAAGGAACTACATGGATCTTCCTTTTAGTTCACTTTGTGCCTGATCCGAAGAGGAACACAGAAGTAGACAGAACCCTATCCCTGACCAACATACAGGGTGCCTGCAAAGGAACACTGAGGCAGCCCCCTAGCCACTCTATAGTTGAATTTCCAAGTGGATCCACGGGCCACACAGAGACAACCATTGATAAATTGGCCTTCTAGACTTCCTCCTCTGGGGAGCCTGTCCTGGGAGAGGCAGGAATAAAGGACCACTAGAGCTGGAAGATCTTATCTTCTGAGTCTTTGCCTGATCAGAGGTCTCAGGGCCTTTCTCAGTAAGTGTTCTTCCAGTCAAGTGACATTAACAAAATCCACTAGGAGATAAAGAGTAGGGCTGACATGGGATGGGTGGGCTGGAGTTTGTTAGACACAGATCCTTCGGATGTCTCCATGTACTGCAAGTAGTATCATGAATCAGCCTTTGCTTGTAACAGCACAGTATTGAGCCTTGCAGTGGCCTATTTCAGGTTTCTGTTTTATCTCCAGCCTCCAAAAGTAAAAGGAACTTTCTGCAAGAGTTTCCTGCAAGATGCATTACAATGCTGAGGTAGGAGATTAGGGCTGGGATAAACCAGATAACCAACTGGGTGGAACGTGTCAAAGCCCATAAAAACCCAGACTGCCAGGTTGAGCAAGATGTTTCCTGAAAAGGAGAGGACATGTACAGAACAGGGGACCAAAATGACATTAGGCTTATGGTTGAGCACAGTCAGAAAAATCCTATTCCACCCTTCAGTATAATCTGGCACTTTTCATGGGACCAATAAAAGTCATTCTTTTCAATCCTCAAAAGATTCCATTTCTGAACCTTTATTTAAACCTGGCAATAAGCCAAGTGAATTTTTGATAGGACAGTTTATATGCCAAGAGGGTTTTTGAGAGAACGAATGTTCCAATGTCTTCTTGACGTATGGGATGACCCAGGAATTTTAGATATTAAAGACCCTTTTTCCTTCATCCTCTGAGTCACTGTGAGCCTTTTCACCAACCCACTCTCTTGCCCTGCAAAACATACTTCTTTTCTGCCTTTACTAAATGTAAATCTCCACTGCCTTTTCTGTATGCCTTGTCTAATTCTTTGTTCAGTTGCATGGACCTGGAAAGAAGCCCTGCAAGACCCCCTCATCCAATAACTATGCCACATTCCTTTGCAGTTGCCTTGATCCCTTGACATAGGGGGAAATGGGGAATTCACTGAGTGAAGCAGAAACACAGGTCTCCTACAACTACCATCAAGGAGTCTTAAATCCCCTTAGTATTCACTATCAGAGTTTCCCCCTACAGTAGTCAGAGGCCTGAAATGAATCCAAACACAGGAAGTTCTTTGAAATCCTTCTTTCTCTATCAGTGCATGCATTCCTTGAAGACAGGATCTATGTTTCTGCCTATGCCCTGAAAAGGCTACGTGCTTAGCAAATGCTTGATCATTTGATTGGTGCTGCTAAGATTTTCCAAGATATTTGTGAAGCAGAGATAGCCTCTCATGTAGTCAGGTACTTGTTCATGTGATCTGACTTCGAAAGCCACATGAGAAAAAGTTATTAATAATATTCAGTTGATGAGTGAAAAATACCTCAGCTCTCAAATTACCTTCCCCTTGATCCCACCATAAAACTTAAATACAAATAATGTTTAATTTTTCTTAACTGTTAAATATAAAATGTTAACCCTGCAAGGTTGACTTCCTTAAATCATATAAGAAATAATTAAAGTCATTATACTTAATAAACATTTATTTATCTCCTTTTATTTGCAAAGCAGTTACAAAGTTTTTGAGGTATGAGAGCCACCTATATATCTTCAGCTTATAGCCTAAAAAGCCTGAGGTTTGGTGGTATTATCCCAGCTTAGCTGCTGTATGACTTTAGGCAAGTCAGTGAACTTCTCTGAGCCTGTCTTCCTCACATGTAAAATGAGAAGAGTGACAATCCCCATTCATGTGAGGGTTAATCTGATAATGTCTGGACTTTACCCAGAATTTCATCCATGCTCAGGACTTGATGGGTGACATTATCATTATCATTACTGTTGTTATTGTTCTCATTCTTGCATTTGTTCTTATTACTATAATGACTGCTGCAAAAGCTTTCCTGAGATATTAGTAGTGATCAATCCCCTGGGTTAAATTATTTTAGCAGAGTAACTGCTCAGTCATCTATCAGGTCTCTGAAGGTCAAATGACAGAATTTTTGGCATTATGATGAAAACTGGGAAGGATGCACACCCTGCTGAAAACTGCTGAAGGATCATGACCATCGGGAAGGTTCTGAGAGTTCAGGCCAAGTGGACTCACCCAGGAAGCAGCAGAGGCCATAAGGAAGGAGCTATTAGCTATACCCTTGTGCTTAAATCCACCATCATATGAACAGTATAGTTACCCATAGGCACTTCACGTCCACTGAATCTGAAGTTTATGGCCTTGTGTCATTTCTGCCACTGTCTCCTTCCTTTTTCTTACTTAAAGGGAATTCCACAAGAGTGCAGTTTGAGGTCAAAGCACATAAGCATTTAAGGCATTGCTTTTCTCCAAATCTTTGAACAAATATTAACTCGTTCATCATCTCCTTACCCCGGAGAGTTGGGAAAGCAGAGGTTGGAATGTTATAATCTCATCTATAAATTACAGTGTTTGCAAAATTTATTAAGTGAAGGGCTTAAGATTTTAGAAAAATTTTCTTAACGTGATCTCTCAATTCCTGTCATAAGATTTCTCAAAATGCATTTGCAAAGAGAAAAATCATTTTTCATGCCATATTGTCATGATAAGTCAACCAACCATCTCAGAGATCAAAGAGACTAGCAAGGAGGAGGAGAGAAGGGGTGAGAAGAAGTAAGAGGAGGGGAGATGGGAGAGATGGGTCTGGGGAAGAAGGAGGACAACATAGAGGAGGAGACTGTGGGGAGGAGAAAGAGAAAACCAAGAGCAAGATGATTTCAAATGCATGCTAAACAATAGTTTACTACATTTTAAGTGGGGGGAAGACACTTGAAAGCAAAAGCATTCCAAAGATTTCCACTGTGCATGTTCAAATCACAGCATGAACAAAAAGCTCTGCAACTGAAAGTTCTTCCCAACCACACTCCCAAAAGAGACTCATCAGGAGAGAAACAGAAAGTGGAGAGAGAAGATTGACTCATCCCTGTGCATGCATGCTGGGGCGAGGCTGCACTTGGAACATTTTACAAAGCACGTCCTCTCCCAGCATGGGAAGGGTAAGCTCTGGTTCTATAGATGGAAGAGATGATAAAGGACAAAGCCCCAGGATGATGGTGCATCTTTCCCAACACACCTGAAACTCACAGTCCATCGCCATCAGGAGTCATTTCCTACTAAAGACAATATCATTAATTCCATCCAAAAAATGCAGATTCCTATCAACATGACTTTGACCCTGCTTTGAGGAAATGATAGTCTTCATCTTATTACACTGAGTCTGAACCTCTTTACGACTTGAGTTTCCTAGTAAAGTCTTATTATGTTCAGGAAGAAATGAATGTGTAAGTTCAAGCCATATCTCTAATTGAAAAGTTTATCACTTGACAATAGATTACCTTTTATCACCCACATTATGAGAGCAAACGTGCATTATCTAGCTTTAGCTTCACAAAAACTCTCCAAGGAAGTTATCCCCATTTCTAGACTAGGACAATTGACCCAGAGAGATGAAGTCACTTGCTCAAAGTCACAGAGCTTTCATAAAAGCCAGATTTTTGGGCCGGGGATTTGGCTCAGTGGTTCTGCCCCCTGTTCCACAAGCACAAGGACCCAAGTTCGATCCCCAGTACCAAAAAAAAGGCAGATTTTTCTGATCATGTTATCTCTGTCATGTTCCACTTGTCCAGGCTGGACTCACACTTGAAACAAGCATTAAAAGTTGATGAACACACTTTTCTATGAAGTTAGTCTTTGTTCACCTTCAGACTCCTTCCCAAGAGCTCCCTAGCAGCCACTGCAAGGCAATCAGAGCTGTTACATTTGTATGTCATTTGTCATTCCTGTTTCAGGCCAGTCCTTCAGCAGATCAGATCAGCATCAGTGCCATTTTTATCTACTAATAAAGACACATCATCACATGCATCTAAGGGCTTTCCTAGTTGAAAACTTACAATGGTAGCTGACAGACTTGGAAAAAGTCTTAGCCATCTCCCTCCCAGGTGTGGCAACAGTAAGTTTTTATGGAAAAGAAAGAAATTCAACTTGCAGTAGCTCAAATGTCTCTGGTCACCTTTATCTCCAGATATACACACAACACACAACACACACACACACACTAATGCTTACACATGTTCATGCATATATACATTCCATTGTTCCTCCTTCTGCTTGCACTTTGCACATAACATTCAAAGAGAGAGAATATCATATTAGTTTTTTTAATTTTTGGTTCTGTGTTCATTTTGCATTTGTGTTTTATTTTGTTATGTGGCAATGGGAATTAGACCCAGGGCCATTGCACTGACCTAATTCCCCAGTGTGTTTTTTGTTTGTTTGTTTGGTTGGTTGGTTGGTTGGTTGGTTGTTTTTTGGGGGTTTTGGGGGGAGGGGTTTCTTTTTTTGTTTGTTTTTTGAGACAGGGTCTCACTAAGGCACTAGGTTGTCCAGGCTGGATTCAAACTCACAATCACTCTTGTTAAAGGCCACTTCATGCCTGGTGTCATTACATTTTGTGTGACCTCATTGAGGGCAGAAGATGTCAGGTTCCATTTTTCTCTCATGACAGGAAGGCAGACAGAGGCCCAGATAAGCAGCAGAATCCCAACTCACTCCTGAAATCACTAGCAGGGACCACAGCAAAATGTAAGGCTCCCAGCATTGAGCTTGGCTTTTCTTACATAAAATCTACCATCTGAGTAGTCAAAAGAAGTAATTTACCTTCTTTTTTTTTTTCAAAAATATAAGAACTCAACACTGTCATTGCTAAACCAATGAAAACCTTGTCTTTTTCTGAACTGGAAAATATAGTAAAACAAATATCCAAGATTTTCTTGCTCCTTGAGTTTTAAAGGTCATGGATTATCCTAGCAAAATGAATTTCATATAGTTCTGATTCATATATTTTAAAATTTAATCAACCCATTTTTTAACACTTACTTTAATGTCCATGGAAAATTTGAGATTTTTGAAAAATAAGTTTGTGAAGCCTTTTCCCAGGAGAAATAGGAAAGCATTTTGCCCAAGACTAATTGCCTGGGACACTGAATCTTGAAATAGCTTCATGAACAGAGGGCAAAGAGGACTTCAACATGGCCAAGTTGACTTGTGTTCCAAATACCATGCCATACTACCTCACCTCTGTCCACCCACCCACAGCTCTTCAGTGGTGCTGAGGACCGGGAGGAGGCTGATCTCATGTGTCTACCAGGCATGTCACTCACAAACGCTCTCATAATTCCCAGATGCTCTCAGACTTTCTGTGAAATAATATACTATGTCTCTTTTGAACTAACACACTAATCCCATAAATGATACTGATATCTTGTTCTGGGGTACCCAGGGGTCCCACAACACACCCTCATAAGACCAAGATGTTGGATCTAAGGGGAGCAAACTTACTCTTCCATCCAGATCTCAAACTATATCACACCCACAGTTCTCTCTTGGCAGAGCTTAAGAAACTGTCTTCTGGGCTAATGCAAATGGAAGACACTTTGGTTGTGAAAAACGTAGCATGCAAGTTTAAAAAAAAAATTCTAAACCCTTGTTAATATGTTAATTCAGGTCTATATCAGATAAGTGGGAAAAGAATTGACTTCAAGTTGCCAAATCCATTCTAAAATTTGAATTCATTTCATTCTGGGGCTGATAAGATTGTATTGGGAGAGAATTTGGCCCACTGAAAAATAACAGTTTTATGATGCTTTCCTATAAGTCTAGACAAGCAAATGTCTTTTTCAAAGGTCGTTTTTCAGTCTCAGTATTTTACGGTTTAAGAGATATTCATCTACCTTGTAGGGTCTTTGGAACAAAGAGACTGGTTTCTGTTTTCTACAAAGTTTGGCGTCATTATTATTTTGTAAGAGAACCATGCTCACTCGTTGCCAGATAACCACTAATTTATGTTCTCTCTATTTTTTTTTAATTTGCTTCTGAAAAGGAGGTTGGGGGGGGTGAGAATGGGAAGGGTAATCCATGTCCTACCCCTCTCCTGGCAGTGAGAAAATGTGGGCCTAGGAACTTACAGTTTGTTTTCTATAATTCCATCTAGTTTGAAAGCAGAAAGGATATATTTTTGGAGAACAGACCACAATTTGAATGAAGTTGGGGGGAGGTATAAAAGTCAGACAGGTCAGCATTTGGCTCCAAAGGAGCTGAGGGAGAGGACTCCACTGAGTGTGTTTTCTCTTTCAAGTCTCACTTTTGTTCCCTGCCATCAGGAAATGTAGTAGACATTTGTCACCAGCGGCTCTTTGGAGACATCAATATTCTTTCCTCCCAGAGTCCAAAAGGAAACTTCAGACACATAAGAATAGAATTTTGCAAACCAGCAGAATTTGTATGCAGTGTTTATCAAACAGGCGAGAGGCTGTGAAAGAAGACTTGGGGAATAAATAGTTTAAACAGTTCATAAACCAGATCTAAATGAAAAGGGTAGGATCTCTCCTCCAAAAACCCCCATAACCTTCCTTTAATAATCTCTTTACTGGGGCAGAATTGTAATGTGTATAAGAACCAGGGGTCTAATGAAGTCAGGTTGCCTTGGGTCATTCAATGTAATTTGCTTTTTCTGGTGAAATCATGAAAGAGAGTTGCATTCTGTTCCCTGTTACATTTGTATGATACCATCTCTTTTGATACTGTCAAGTGTTTTATGCCAGGCTGCATAGCATTACTGATAACAAAATTCTTCGGAAAAATCTTTTTTTTTTCATACACCAAATAACCACAGCTGAAATCAGCTGTAGTACTTGGCTGGCCAGAAGTCAAAAAATGCTTTTCATATGAAATTTCTAACAAGCCCTAGAAACAAAATACAAAGTTCTTTTGCCCCTTTTGCTTTTAAACTGGTAGCATTTACATGACTTAAAATTTATATTTGGTATGCTGACCAAACAACAGTTTCCCATCAAGACTCTAAAGGGTTGACTAAGATTTTTCCTTTCAACTTAATATATGATCAGTTGTGAGAGCATAAGGAGAAAGTTTGGGGAACTAATGGTGTTGTTCACTGTAGGAAGACTCTCAGACACCAGAAGCTCAGGAGAATGGAAAACAGCCTCAAGAGTTAAGAACATGCAAATACCAAAGAGAAGTTCAGACCCTAGTTCTGAAACACAGCCATTTTCCAAATGCCAACCAACAGAATTGTTATTTCCTGGCGCGCCATCACAGGAAAAACCTGACCAAAGCTAGATTACAAGTTAATGCCTGGTGAGCTGCTCAAGTTTTAGAGTCTATGTCCAAGCCTCAATCAATTGACCATGGTCAGTTGTTTTTTTGTTTGTTTTTTGTTTTTTTTCCAGTACCAAGGATCAAACTCAGGACCCTGCGCTTGCGAGGCAGGCTCAGTGCCACTGAGCTAAATCCCGGGCCCATGTCAGTTGTTTTTAACTTCAGCATTTCTTCGGCAACAACTCTTTCTTATTGTAGCAATCTTAGCAGATTCTCACTGCTACATGATTGGCCCTATTCTCCAAGGACAATGGAGACTATATACTCTCTGACAATATTAAGGAAGATGGGAATTGATTTATATATACCATAATTGTATATTCAGTAGGGATGCTTGGAACACAGAAATATACATTCTGCAGTATGCCAGATTGGCACTTGGCCACCATTTATAAGCTAGATTTCTCATAGAACCAACTGTTTGGGGTTAGTCTAAGTTAATCAAGAGAAGTGCCCACATATTTAGCTCTATCTTGCTCACCAGAGGCCTTGCTTCTGGACATTGATCAGGTGGGGAATTGGCTTTTTCTCTTCATGATTTCCAACATATTTCTCTCAAATCTTACTCCTTCAAAGGCTCTCTTCAACTTGTCTGTGGTTGCTTCACAACGAACTTGGCCTCTGGTGTGATAAAACAGAATCATCTGTTCAGATTATATTTAAGCCAAATTCACTGTCTTATAGGCTTGTATGATTTATTTGCCCCTTGGGGGCTTCTCCTAAAAGTGCTGAAGTGCCATTCTGACATTTCACTTCAGAATTACAACCACCTAAACTCCAAGCAGGATTTATTTGTGACTGGAGGGTTTCTCCTATTAAAAATCAAATAGTGTGCAAGACTTTCACCTGCTGAGTAATCTACCTATTAATGAGAAGGATGAGAGCAACAGAGGAATGAGCACAGTCAGAACGAGAGCTGTGTCCACTCTGAGGGAAAGAGATGGACCAGAGAAGTTCAGTGGCTACTTCCTAATGAATCCATCAACTTCAGCTCATCTACCCAGAATCACAGTTAGAACAGTGATTGAAATAGGAGAACCACACACAGGGGTGTAGGGGAGATTCTACTGCAACAGAAGCTGGAAGAATTTGTAACCATTCCAGTGCTATATTCATTGATGCTGTTACATCTACTCTTGCTTCCAATTACTATTATCAAATGCCACAAGATTCCTATTTCTGAAAGCTTTCCATTCCCTTATTAGGAAGACCAAAGAAGTCAATAATGTTTAAGGCTCTCTTTTATTGCATCCACAAAATTGGCAGAATGGGAAATGTGTACAATATTGCCACTGGGAGTATGAGTTTCTCACCACATGTACACCACTGTTAACATGGCATGAACATTCATGCACTAGAAAGACTGCTCAGTGATGCCCAGGCATGTCCAACACAACTCCAGGTTCAAGAAATTATCTGATGATAATATTGAGTGGCAAAGGCCTCTTGTCTCTTCTTCCATCACCTCATATCCCAAAGGCCAGATCCTTAGGGACTGAAACTGTGCCCCTCACATCATCTAGGGTGCCAAACCACAGTAAAGCCATGTGGGGAATCAGCACTGATGATCTATCAATTGGCACAGCACTTGGCCCACATGGAAGGGAACGTAGGGTAGGATCAAGGACAATGTCTTCTTGCTCAGCACATACATATTACTCTCAAGGCCTGGAAGAAATCTACAGAGGAAAGAGACATTAGAATTAAGTTTGCACTGAAGATGCATTTCTTTACTGCTTTACTCTATCCCTGGTTATAATTGATATTATTATTATTATAGAACTGTAATAGTTATTTTCCTGCATAGTTCTTATCTTCACATGCATAAAATTAAGACAAGTAGAATACTTCCATTATTAAAATGAGGTGACAGTTACTCTCCTTTACAATTTTTATCATTAAAATAAAACAATTTAACATTTTAGAACTGAGATCTGTTCAGTAAATTAGACATTAGAGTAGACCACAGCTAGTAAGATAAATGATATTGAGAAAGGAAAGCTACCAGCATGCTAAATAACCCTTCCTGTAGGGATACCAAACACTCTATCAGAAAACACCATGGCTGTTGATTTAGAATCAGCTTTTCAAATCCATAATATGTAATTTTTTTAATCTGAAACTTTCCTAACAATAGTAACAGATCTCCATCATGCTGTAGAAGGGAGCCCATTACAAAACTCTCTTGGAGTCCTCCTATGCCTTACATGGTGTGGTTAGTCAGCAATTTTTTTTTCTCTTCTAAAGCACTGGAGAAGAGGAGGGAAACTGCCTGTAACTTCTCAAGGCTTCATCTTTAACCTTCTGCCAAAGACCAGGTTGCCAGCTGGCAAGGCACAGTACTCTTTATTTCAACAGAGAACCACGTAAGTGTCGCTGAAGATAGACATAAATTGTTCCACTGGAGCCTGAATCATCTGCATGAATAAACAGCAAAGCATATTATCCCTCTTAAGGTGGCTGGCAATGTGAGCCACACACAAGGTAAATTATGAAGAAGCTTCACTCTTCACCAAGAACATAGTGTCCAATAAGCTACTTAGCCATGTCCATTCTTTTCCACCCAGTGACCTCTGAGCCATCCCCACCCAACTCTGCATTTAAATCTGTTCTGTTTTTGCTTTTGGTTTTTGAGACAGAGTCCCCCTGTCTAGTTTAGGTTGAACTCACTATGTAGCCCAGGCTGCCCTCGAACTTAGAGATTGTCCTGTCATAGCCTCCTGAGTGCTGGGATTGGGAGTGTGCACCACCATGCTCAGCTAAATCTGTTCTTTCTAGAGACCTTGTGTTCCAAACCAGTGCTTCAGATTTGATTCATATGACTTCAACTTTCACTGTTTTTGCCCATAATACCTCTAATATTTCCCAATATCTTACCATTGCTACATAATAAAAATTCTAATACATTTCATAATTTGAAGATCAATATACAAATAAACTTTATAAGAAATAATGCCATTAAAATTAACTAAACAGGGCCAGGGATCTAGCTCAGTGGTTCCACTGCCTGCCTTGCAACCCTAAGGACCTGAGTTCAACCTCCGGTACCAGAAAAAAAAAAATTATCTAAACACTACTACCTGTATAAAGCTCAAAAGCCTAAGTCCTGTTCTTTGCTGGGAGAAAGTTAACGTGTTAGAAAGTCAAAGATACACTGGCACCAAACTGAACTTCTCAATATATTCAGAAAGAATAACAGAATATCAAGGAAGGAACACCTCTCATCTAAAATGGTATGAATCCATTTTATGTAATCCCATGTTGATTTTATTTAATGCCCCTCAAGATCACCTTGGTCCAAGGTAAAATAATCTTCTAAATCCTACAATGTAGGAAAGAGTATTTCACAGTGTTTCTCCCAATGTGATTCTTGGACCATCTATGTAATTAACATGAAAATTCCCTGATTCCCTCCACAGGATTTCCTGGGATAGGTCTTAGGAGTGCGTTTTTAACAAGCTGCCTCAAAAAAAAAAAACAAAAAAAAAAACAAGCTGCCTCATATGTGATACTTATATTCACAAATATTTAAAAATCATTAGTCCAGATTTGTTGTTTTCAATTATTTAGGCCAAGAAACCCTTTCTTCCAATAAAATCTTGCGTACAAACTAATGTGTAAAATAGGTCCCCTAGTTGAGTCAGGAAAGTGGGACAGGGAAGAGAGTTGCAACTTCATTTCCTCCTGTCCCATGTGGCCCCTGGGAGCACCTGCACAGAGCTCCTAGGATTCTGAAGAACCAAATGTGAGAGCCTGTGTTTTATATCATTCCCTTCACTTTTTCCTCTTCCAAGCTCGACTTTCCTCCACATTCAAAAATTACCTGTAGCTAATTTGCTTTCAGATTGAGAAATCTGCTCTCTCCTCCATGTTACCTAACAAAGCAGCATGAAAGTTGAATACAAATGCATTGAATTTAATTGAATTGATTCTGACTCATTGCATTACAAAATAAAAACACAAACTCCCTAATAGCTAAATCAACGAAAAACAATTTACAAGGTAAAGTAGTTAATTAACATATTAGAAAAGTTCAGCCTTAAAATATCAAACAAATCCAAACAAAATAAGAATACCTTATTTTTTACTTGTAAATTGCCAAAGATGTTTTGAATGATAGCCAGTGTAAATGAGGACAATAAGATCAACGTTCTGTACACTAAAAAGCTAACGAGTACCTTTCTGGATGTACTTTAAAATATTTCTCCTTTAATACAATACTTTACCCTCTATGAAGCTATTATGCAAAAAGGACCCGAAATTCAGGCAAAGATTTAGAAATACTTCTGGAACCAGGCAGTGGCAATAGTTGCTAAGGTTGTGAAAATCCTTAATGCCACTGAATTCTACACTTTTAAACATTTCAAGTGGTAAATATTGTGTTGTGCATTTTTAACAAACAAAAAATTAAGCACAAGTATTCATTTCATTATTATTTATGATAATAAGAATTTAAAACTGCTGAATGCACAACATTAGAATCATTTCCATATTGTGATGTTTCAGGGAAATGCTACGAAACACACCTAAGAGAAAACAAAAACAGGATTTAAAACCATGTACATACAGTTGACTTTCCATATCTACAAGTTCTGAATCTGAAGTTTCAATCAACTTTGACTAGAAAAAGTAATTAGGCTTATGATGGTCATATCCATACTAAACTTTTACGTATTTTTTTGTCATTGTTCCCTAAACACTACAGTGTAACAACTATTTACATTATATTTATATTTTATTAGGTATTAGAAGTCATAATCTACAGATGTTTTAGAGTCTACAGGAGAAATGTATATGCAAACATTTGTTTTATAAAAGGGATTTAAACATGAAGAACTCTGAGGAGGGGCATTGACCCAATCCCCTACGCATACTGAGGGACATCTCCATACAATATCACACCACACATCTTCTCAAAAATAGAAAAATCTATATAGAAATATATCAAAATAGTCCCAGGAATGAGCATAGATGTCTGGCAGGTTAACAAGACCTCCTATCTCTTACTGTTGGATAATCTTTTCAGATTTTCCTAAAACTAGCACACATTGTTTTAGTAAACAAAAAAAAAATAAATAGCTGTAAAAGAAAATAATCTATGCCCACAATCTATAATCCACTGAAGTGCTATTGATTAATAAAATAGAAAATGTCCATCTCTAATTATACATTACTTTTTACAATTTTTCAATGTGGCACTTAAGAAGATACAATAGGATAATAATAGCAAACATATGTATAGTGCAGGCTTTGTCTTAAGTACTCAGGACATCATATATTACTATCCTCTGAGATGAGTATTATTATTTGTCCATCTATACCTGACTTAAAAGAGGTATGGAGGGCCAGGGATTTAGCTCAGAGGCTCAGTGGCTCAGCGCTCAGTGACAAGCACAAGGTCCTGAGTTTGATCTCCACTGAAAAAAAAAATGGCATGGAAAAGTTCAGTAATCTGCTCAAGATAAAACAGCAGGTAAGATGAGAACTCAAACTCAGATATCTTGGCTCTGGACTTTATGATCTCAGTCACTATAATACTCTACCTCTCAAAAAATATTTTTGAAAAAAGAAAGAAAAGAAGGGGGGAAATGTGTTGACAAATTACCACAAACTTAGTGGCTTAAAAAAACACAACCCTATTAACATTCAATCCTAGAGATCAAAAATCTGAAATGTATCTACAGGGTTCCATTCCTTCCTTTTGGAGATTCTAAGGGAGAATGTTTCTTTGCCTTTTTAAGCTTATAGCAGCTGCCCATATTCTTTAATCCATGTCCTCTTCTGTCTTCAAAACCAGCAGTTTAGCATCTTTCTCTTCTCCATCCTCTGCTTCTGTCCATCTCACTTCTATTTTCTGATCTTCCTGCCTGCTTGTACAAGAACCCTGTAATTACATTAGTCCCACCCAATAATCCAGGATAATCTCAGCTCCTCAAGATCTTTAATTTAAGCACATCTGCAAAATCCCTTTTTACTGTGTAAACTAACATGTTTTCAGGCTCCAAGCATTAGGACATGAACATCATTGGGATTATTTATTTAATTTACCATAAGAAGGAAGAAAAAGAAAAGTGGAAGTTGGAGAAGACAGGCAGAAAGGAAAAAAGGAGGGAGGGAGGGAAAAATACCTCTCTGTTCCAGGTTCTATTCTTGCATAAGCATTGGCTCTATTTCTGAATGGGAGGAATAGCAAAGAAGTTGACACTATCTTTAATCTGCCATGTGCTCTAAGTATAAAATTTCGGCAACTAAGAAGTACATGATGAAAGCTGTCTGAACTGGTAATGTTGGGAAGAGGTAGGGGTAATACTCAGAGAATATTGTAAGGAGTTTATATCTGTCTAGGTAACAGAAAAATCTGTGGTTTTCAACCTTACAAACACTTCTTGGATTTCTGTTTGTTTTGTTTTGAAAGTTCTTCCTCCGCCATTTTTCATTGACAAAGTCTATGGAAATAACCACTAAGATGGGTAATCATCAAATTTCTCTAATTCATGTTTTCATGTATTTTATGTTACTATAACTTGAATCCTATGTCTCAAAGCCCCTTCTGTTAAAGTTCCCCTTTTGGCACTACTGGGAAGTAGTGGAAACTAGTGGGAGGTTGTAAGTCACTGGGGGTATACCCTCCAGGGGATTGTGGGACCCTCCCATGCCCCTTGTCATTTTCAATCTTTTGCCTCCAAGTAATGAGATAAGTGGCTTTTTTTGCAACACCCATTGGCCATGATACACTGCCTCACCACAGAGCCAAAAGTAAAGGCCCAACTAGTCATACACTGGAACATTTAACCATGGGCCAGAATAAATCTTGCCTCTTTATAAGTTATAATATTATTTATATTTGTTATAGTAACAGAAAGCTGACTAACACATGAGCAGAAGACTTTGTCCTAAGTTCCCTATATAGCACACTGAGGTTTGTCTGGAAAATAAAATCATGTTCTTCACCTCTTGTTGAGAAGCAATGGTTTTACTAGGTTAAAAGCCACTTTTTTTCTATTTTTGCTTCACCAGGTCTAAACTAAAGCCTTTGATTTCTTCTCTGTCTTAGTAGAATGCATAACCTATTTTCATTTTTCTTTTCCAGTAGAGTATTTGCTTTAATAATTAGATATTTAGTATTTGCCTTAATATTCTGCAGAGGATCCACACAGAGCTTGGAGTCACGGCCCCCTCCTTCCCAACTTGCTCAGTCTATTAGATGAGGTGACAGGCTCTCCAGTGGGATGAAGGAAGGGTTAGGAAGGTCAATGATGGGATGATTAATTCCGATGGAAGGAATGATGAAGGTTCCAGGGGAGGACAATGTTTGGGTTGGCCTTGGGAGCTAAGCAGGCAAAGGACATGAGAGTAGGCCCTTGAAATAGGAAGAATATGATCCAAGCCACAGAAGCCTGAAATCGGGTGTTGATACATTTAAAGACTCAGGGAACTGCCACTCATAGAGGCAATTTCCACAACTCTGACAGAACAACTGCCAAAGTTCTTTCGCAAAACATTCCAATTTTACTTTAGTTTTCATAATGACAAAGTGATTCATTAGTTCCTATTACACATTGAAGTTTCAAAACAATTAAATGCTGAAAGCCCTTTCCCAATTATGAAAGCTCAAAAAAGGGGAACTTACACCAAACCCACTCTTTCTACTCAGCAAATCTGTGACCACAAGAGATACTTGACCACTCCACACACAGCTCCCACTGTACAAGTTCAATGAGTATTTGTGCTTTACAACATGTACAGCCTCATATGTTGCCCTAACTTATAATAGACTTAGACAGACCTTCAAGTCAAATAATGTTCACCAAGACATAATCAATTACATTTGTTAAAAACAGTTCAGGTGAAACTGGAAGAAAACTCAAAATGTAGAAGTGACTGATTTCTAAAATGGATACATTCAGAGGCAGCTGTTTTACATTCATTTCACCATTGGGTTTGCTTTTAAGAGTTTTTGAATGAAGCCTAATATGTCAGAAATGACTTTCATGCAAGAATATATTTCTTGTGTAAAGTGAAGTACCCCAAGGGTTATTTGGTGACCAACAACAGAGATGGATTCTGGAGGACCCAAGTAGAAAAGGAAATTCTTGTAAGAATATTGTACATGTCATCAAAGAGAAAACTGGAAATAAAGCTCAAAAAAATCTGTTCCTCTCTTCTTCTTCAAAAAAAAAATGGCAGCTCCTGGGATTCTGCTATCAGAAACTCATAGAAAGTAACTCTGCTGAGCATTTTTCTGATCTTTTTCAGAGAATTTTTCTGATCCTTTCAGCTCAAACTTTCAAGTCCTAAGATAGAAGGGCCAGTTTGGGACAGTTGCCCAGAGAAAGTTAGCATCTTCAATTGCAGTTGGACGTGAGCTACACAGATTCATGGAGAATGATTTCCTCGCAGGAAATCCATGTTGTAATCCAAGAGGGTAGGATGGACTCTAGTGGCTGGAAAACTGAGAATGTCCCATCTAACCCCTGACTCACCATAAATTTAAAACAGAGCTTCCACTGAGCTGAGATTTTATCTTTGTCTTTCTTCACTTTTTCCTGATGCTTTTTTTTCTGAAGGGATCAGTATGAACTTTTAAGATCTGCTTTATTGAGGAAAATTTTAGAGGCAGATTTATTGGCTACTGATGTTTCTGTGTGAGGAATTTTACACACTAAACAATGTATCTACCATTCCAAGCATAATAATATGCACAATATCTGACCACAAAATATGAATAAATAACATAGAAATTTATTATAACTGGGTTTTTTCCCTATCTGTTCAACAGTCACATTATGTTAGGTAATTTAAATATATCCACAAATGCAGAATATTTTTAAAGGAAGTTTTTAAAAGTTTAAAAAGAAAGAGGTTCATAAAAAAGCCTTTATGGGGGCCAGGGATTTATCTCAGTGGCACTGTGCCTGCCTTGCAAGAGCAAGATCCTGAGTTCGAGCCCCAGGACCAAAAAAATGCATTTAGGTTTTTGGTGCCAAACATTCCACTAAACAGATATTTTTCACATAAGTATTCAATGACATAGTTGAGCAATATGTAATTATATCTCTACTTTCTATAAACTTATGTATTTTTCATGTAAGGAACCTATAGCACATAAAATATGTTGCATCTATCCATAAAAAGACAGAATCCACTGAGCTATATCTCCAGCCCCTATCTAGAATATTTACAGGATTAAACAGATGATTTTTTAAAATCTTTTTTAAATGTACAGCTTAGCTCATAAGAAATAAAGAGGAATTCCAAGAATGCAGAAGTGAAGAGACTCCAGAAAGGCAGAGGATACACTGTGATGGTGCAGAGGCCTGGATGAGATTGGAAACAGGCCAAACTCCGATACAAACACAGGATATGAAAGCTGAGCCATGCAAAGGAGATGGTTATAGCTGAGACCTCTGCATAAAGCTAACCCTAAAGGCTACAGCATAAGTATAAAGGAACTAAACAGAGCCATCTACCAGACCAAGGAAACAGCAGAGATTTATATGAGCCCTAACAGCAGGTGGGAAAACAATTTCCCAAGAGAAAATGAAGCCCCAGGGCCATGCCAAATCTAGGCCCAAAACTGAATTTATACTTTCCTCGTGATATAGAATTTCATCCAGTTTAAAATTGACATGGACATTGTCCCTGGGCTAGTGGCTCAGGGCTCTCTGAAGAAGCAAATACAAAACTTTTCTAGAAGGATACTCCATGGGGACTGTCACAGGTACTCCCACGGAGAGGGGGAGGTCTGCTAACAATCAGGTTACAATGAAAAGTATATACGACATAAAGATCTGACATGAGCACGTGTCAAAAGGTCTCTTAAAAGGTGCACCTTTCTAAGAAAAGCAATTTTGTAAGAAAAGTAAATATTACTTTCAAATAAATGTATACCATGTATCAAAGAAGTATTATACAGGGCTAAAAATTTTTTTTGAGGTATAAAATCTAGGATGAAAGAATAAGACCTTATGACAAAAAGCACATGTAATTTTTTTAAAGAGCCAAGTGGAAATCTGGAAATTTAAGATAAAATCTAAAAACTAAATTGTACATACTGAACATATAGATGAGTATGTGTTAAAAATGTACTAAAACAGGAAAAGAGAAGTAGAATGCAAAAGAATATAAAACTAAGTGTGAAAAAAGTAGGAATTTGAAAAAAATTAATGCATGCAATTAAAGAAAAAATAAAAACATAACTATTTTTAAATCAGATTTGTAATATATCCTATTATTTACTTATGTCTACACATAGAATAATTTCATTTTTTAAAAATAATGAGATCATAAAATATATCATGCAAGTAATCATTTGACATATAATTCAATTAACTACCTATTAAAAGACCCTCTCTGATTTGATTAGAAGTAATAATCCACACATATGCTTCTAATATTGACATGCAATGACATTGGAAGGTACAAAACAATACTATATACCAGGCAAATTCTAAACAAGGGAAAGCTAGCATATTAATACATATAGTACACAAAACAAAGTTCAAATATTATAAGGATTAATAAAGGCTATTGCTTAATATTTAAAAGAATCATTCTCCTGGAAAATAACATAATCTTGTGCATGTTTTAACCCAACATTGAAGCTTCAAATATACAAAACAAAAATTCAAAGGAGAAATTGATGAATATACAACCACAGAGGAATATTTTACTATTTCTCAGACACATCAAGAGAGGGCATCAAGAGAGGGGCCGGGGATGTAGCTCAGTGGCACCACACCTGCCCGGCAAGCACAAGGTTCTGAGTTTGATCCCTGGTACAAGAAAGAAAGAAAGAGAAAGAAAGAGAGAGAGAGAGAGAGAGAAAGAAAGAAAGAAAGAAAGAAAGAAAGAAAGAAAGAAAGAAAGAAAGGAAGAAAGAAAGGGATCAAGAGACAAAAATTAGTCAGCATACAAATTATTTGAATAACACAATGAATATAATTGAGCTATTGGGAATAGTATATAAAACCTGCTCAAATAATTACATTATAACTTATTTTCAAGCACAAATGAGGGTATAAAAATTGCCTTGGCAACAAAGCATATCTCAAAAACTATCAAAGATTTGGCGTCACCTAGGCTACATTCTCTAACAGCCATGTATCCAAAAGAAGGCCCAAAAACTCTTAGACGTTTAGGATATTTAAAATTTCTGAAATAATTTATGAGTCAAAGAAGAACTCTAATGGAAAATGTAAATGTAAGGAAATAATAATTAATGAACATTAAAGCTTTAGTTATATCTGTATTTTTAAGAAAATCTAAAATGATGCTAGATACACAAATATCTGTTGTATTATTTTTATATATGAAAAATATTTCATAATTACTTGAAATTCTAGAATAAAGTTACTTAGTCTTAGTCACACAATTGTTACTTATACTTCAATCAAGGGAGATACTGGTGAAAACTTGTTTGGCTTTGTATTTGTTTTCTGTGTGGATTAGACAGGAAATTAGACCAAATTCTCCTATGAGTGAACACAACTCATTATTTCCGTTCTCTGCATCCCATCTCAATAGAGGCTCAATTCCGGCCATTCCCAGCCTGCCCATTGGGGTCACCTTCAGGTCTGTCAAAAATATTTCTTATTGATGAGCAGAAAAAGCTGCAAAGCCCATATTTTGAAAAGAGTATGTTGTAAAACTCACCCACCTATGAAGTCCACCCTGGAGGCAAGTCCGTGGTTGATCACATTTATAATGACCCCATTTTAAATTGTTTGATTAAATACTTCTCATATAAAAACAAAATATGCCTTTACATTGGAAATATATTAAACACTTCCTATATGGTATATAGTTCCTATATAGTATATAGTTAAATAATTATCCTAAGCAAAATTAAGAACTCTCTATTCTCTTGTGACCCAAATCCTAGCCAACCCTCAGACCCTCTCTCCCAGTTCCCCCAATTAAACTGTAAGTGATTCCTGCTATCAGAACTATATACCTTTATTGTCAAAACTTGAGTAATGCATGCCCTCTTTTTGGAGGAAGAATATTCTCACAGGTCCCTAATGTTGACAAATTACTTTCATTAGAATGTTACTTAACTATAAATACAAATATAAAACTAGATATAAATTCATGACTCTGAACAATTATAATATCAAAACAAATTTACAAATTAAAAATACAACTACCAAGCCAACACAGTTCAAATTAGCAGGATTAATTTAATGTGACAATTTGTATTGTTTTGCTAACATTGTATGACAGTTAGAAACAACTGGCTTCCTTTCCATTTCTGCCAGTGAAAGGCACTAGAGACACATTGGAGACCTGGAGGAAGGAAGCCATTAGGATGTTTGTTCTTTCCCTTTCCTGGTCCTAGTCCAGTGAAGAAGAACCGTCATACCTATTCCGGGCTCCTGCAAGTGGCTTCCACCATTTTTAATTGATGCATCCAGCAATTCCGATTTCCTGCCTTTGCAAACACTTACTCGGCCTAAGGTCCTCCCAATGATGGCTTGCTGTGCCACTAACCCCTGTGTTGCCTTCCTGTCTCCTGTTTCTTTCTTTCAACACTCTTTCTTTCCTGTTCTTATATTTATTCCTCTCCCTTCTTTCCTGTCTCACCCCTCCCACTTTCCCTTCCCCGTTGGACCTTTTCTTCCTATTTCACATTATCTATTACACATTTTGATCTTTATTTACACTTTAATCTTTATTTCTCACACCAGAGAAAATAAATCGGTATTTACACATGTGTGTCCTATTTATTTCACTTAAGAGTATTGCCTCAATGTGCATCCATTTAGCTATAAATGTGCCTAGTTTCTCATTCTTTAAGGCTGAGTAGTACTCCATTTTATTTTAAAAAAAACACACACACACACATTTTCTTTATCCAGTCACCAGCTAATGGGCTGCTTCCAAGTTTTAGCTATTACAAACTGTGCTGCTATAAACATGGTGCACACATATAACTGTGGTATGAATCCTTTAATGCTTTTGGGAAGATACCCAGGAGGGGAATATCTGGGTCAAGTGGGACCTCTAATCCTAGTTTTTTGAGGTATCTCTGTACTGATTTCCACAGTGGTTACACCAGTCTGCACTCCCACTAGCAGTGGAGAAGGGTTCCTTTCTCCCCACAACCCCACCAGCATTTGTTATTGGTTGATTTCTTGATAGCAGCCATTCTTTCTGGAGTGAGGTGGGATCTCAACTAACTCCCTCTCTCTCTCTCTCTCCCCTCTCCCCCCCTTCCCATACTAAATTCCCTTTATTAGTTAAATTGCCTGGCACCAGCTCTCTTTTCCTGACTGACTTCCATACTAAGAATGGAGAAGTATGTAGAGTAATCAGTGGAAAGTAATCAGATTTCATCCACTTATTTTTATGCTATTTATTGTATTCCTAACTTTCCTCTCTTTTGTACTTCAAAAAACTTTTGCACCTCCTAACTTTCTTCTCTTTTGCATAGCATGTAGAAGCCATTTCTGCTCCCCAAATTTCCTGTGGTTCCATACATCCTTAAAAGGGATTCAACTGGTAAATGTTTACACCATGAAAGGGAAGCACAGGATGATGGATGAGTTCTGTTTGCAGTCTACAAGGGAGGAGAGTAACTAAGCCACCTACATATCACATCTCCACCATCCCCAAAGCAACCAATAACTTAAAAGAGAAATCCAGACATTCATTTCCTTTGAAGAATGGTGACTGAATTGGGATAACCAGCTCTAATTTTCCCTTCCTAAAGTTCCTTTGATATTAAATGATTCATCAGCATTTTCCTTTACTGAGCTGTATGACCAGTGGACAAGTAAAATGTTAATATTCCCACAAGAGTATGAAAGAGAGAGAGATTAGCTTTAAAATCAGAAAGTACCTCTGTAGGGGACCAGGATGAGAGAAAATAATTTCTGATAGGATGACCAATATTCCTTCTTTTATGTGCCAAGTTTCTTGCTTTCTCACACATAACTTGTGACAGCTCCAACTTTTGTCAGTTCTCAAAAGCCTAGATATTTAATGGGTTGGGAAAAGTAGTTTCTCTTAAAAGTCAGAGAAAAAGACAGCTGGTATATTTCATGCTTACTGTTTAACATGGAAATTAATAGACCACAGAGCATTCCTTGCTGATCTTCAAACTAGCAAGACAGAGGAGACTGAGTTTTAAAGGTCTTAACCAGTGATATTCCATTCCAATGCATATCAGTTTTATCCAGGGAACTTTTGAAAATGTTGATACCAAAGCTCCACCCCAGATAATGAACCAGAATCTCTGTGGGAATATCTGGGGTTGTATCTTGGGCACTAGTAGTTTCTTTTTTTAATTTTCCCACAGTATTCTAATGAAGAGCAAGATAGAGAGCTTTAACGAAGAATTAGAAGTTAGCTTCCAAATTATTTTTTATCAGATTAATCTGTCATCCCTGTATTTGTCCATTTTTCCTCTTTATTCTTTATTCTTTTGAACAACATTGATATGTTATACTAGAACTATAATGAACTTGAGATTTTGCTTTGCTTGTCACTTGATAAAGAAGTAACAGAGAATACCACAAGTAATTTGGGGAGAAGGCTGATTTTGGTGTATGATGTATGCCACAATCCTGGATGTCTGGCCTGTGACTTTCACCTCAAAAGTGACTTTTAAGAGACCATGTGTCAAACTTGCCATCCATTGGTCATCTATTTTGTGGAGCCCGTTTTCTCAGTATCTTCATGCTGTTCCCACATTGTGTCAATTCTTATCACATTAAGAATGCTCTAATGCACATTCTCCCAAGGCCATAGATCTTATAGAGTTGAAATCTCATCACTCATGCACTGTATATGTGTTTTCCAAGAAAATATTTTGCAAAGAATAGATAATGGCTTAGCCCAGGGGTCCTCTAAGCATTATTGATATTATACCTAACAGAAGTTAAAATGGAAGTTTGATGTATTCCCATGATCAGTGGATCATCTTGTTTCTACCCTGAGATGCTCAAACTTCACTCCAGAGACCACTGATCTAGTCTATAGTACAACACTGCCTGGCAAAAAGTTATTACATTTGCGGGGGGGGGGGGGTGCGGAGATCGAACTCGGGTTCTTGTGCTTGCACAGCAGGTGGCAAAACCACTGAACTAAATCCTGGACCCTAAAAAAGTTATTATATTTTTTATGTGAGTTGCACTCAAATATAAATTATTATATATAAAATTCTTACTTAGGGTTGTTCAACAATGCAAACGTAAATGATAAATTCTTCACCATTACTCATGACTTACTTCATGAAAGATTCTAGTGAAATTTGGGTTTATACCAAATGTTTCTTGTTATCATAAGGGCTAGGTCTGATTCTCTGAACAATTATTTTGTCTTCTTCCTGGCTGATTGTATAATTGTTTCAGTGGCTACTCAGAAACAGCCTGGGTTATCTTGCGCAAGTGATACATTCTTCAAAAGAAAACACTAAGGACAATTCTGGCCATGATTCCAAAGCAAATTTTCTCTCTATGATAAACAAGTGTAAAAAAATAAAATATTCTTAATGAGGTACGATTTACGAAAAAATTACATTGCTAGCAAAGCCTTTGGCTAGTACATTGATTCTGGGGGGCGGGGGGGAAGAGACACAGAAAGATTGCAAGATCAGTGAAAAATGAGCTGAAGCAAGTGTAGTCAGGGATTCCAATCATGCAGTTAAAGATCAGGCAGCTGGATGCTGGTTTTGCAGCTGAGGAAACTGATCCACCCAAGATCATGCACCAATTTCATGGCCCAGCTGAAAATATTTCTGCAGACACTTCGTTCATGATCCTTTCTTTTAGTCTATAATTACTTCCCTAATTACTTATATCCCATCTCCTTTTCTATCACTCTTAGACAGGAAAACGAGGCATTTCTTTGGTTGCCTTGTGAATCGTTCTTACTTCACAAAGACTCCTGACGCCCTCTGGAATGTCCCTTTTTCCCTTCCTGTGTTCTTCCCACAGGAGACACCTCTGTGTTCCCCACTGCAGGGTTCCCTCCAGTCTCCTTGGATAATCCTTTTAGCATTGCAACACGTTGGCTGCCTTTCTCTAAAAATAAGATTCCATTTATTTGTTTGGTAGAAGGAAAATCAACTATGATCCAGTTCTCACTGTGGAGATTTTCCCAGACAATATTTTAACTGACTCCCAAATTCCATTTTAAAAGCATTATAACCACAGAAGCACAGAATTCTGGAGATTATTAGAACAGCAGAGTTCATTCAATGTGATTCTTCACCACTGAAAATATGATGACAACTACCAAAACTCTCCCCCAAAATGCGCATACAAAGATATATACACAGACATATACATACAAAATCCATTCAAAAATCTGCATGTAGGGGACGGAAGTAAACAGGTCCCGCCCCTTCCCGCTCTCGCTTTCCTCGGAGCGGTCGCCGCTACCGCTGCCCCTGCAGTCCGGAGTCTCGGTGCTGTACCTCGGTCATCATGGAGACCAGACGGGTGGAGATTCCCGGCAGCATCCTGGACGATCTCTGCAGGTACTACTGGTTGAGAGGTACCTAGCAAAATCAGGCTGGGGATTTCCCAAAGGAAAAGTAAATAAAGAAGAAGCGCCTCATGTTTGTGCTGCTAGAGAGGTCTTTGAAGAAACTGGTTTTGATATCAAAGACTATACTTGTAAGGATGATTACACTGAACTGAGAATCAATGGCCAACTTGCTCGTTTGTACATCATTCCAGGAATTCCAAAAAACACAAAATTTAAGCCCAAAACCAGAAGAGAAATTCGGAACATTGAGTGGTTCTCCATTGAGAAATTACCCTGTCACAGAAATGATATGACCCTCAAGTCCAAACTTGGTTCGGCACCTAACAAATTTTTTATGGCCATTCCCTTTATCAGGCCATTAAGAGACTGGCTTTCTTGAAGATCTGGGGATTCCTCAGCCAATAACAATGGATTTTCCTCAGCTGGTAGCACACCAGTCAAACCCACTGTGGAAGAATTGAGTCGAACCAAATTCCACCACAGCCAGCAGTTATTTCCTAAAGGTTCTCCTGGAGGCCAGTGGGTAAAGCACAGGCAGCCAGTACAGCAAAAGCCATACAACACCCATTCTGAAATGTCTGACCTATTAAAAGCAAAGAATCAGAGTATGAGGGGAAATGGCAGAAAACAGTATCAAGACTCACCTAATCAAAAGAAAAGAAATAACGAGACCCACAGTCAGCCAGCCAAACAACAGAATTTGTTGATGAAATGTGAAAAGAAACTGCATCCACGAAAATTTCAGGATAACTTTGAAGGAGACACTGTATATGACTTGACTTGCTCCATTGAAGATCAGTTGCTAGAACATCCTGAGGAACAATCTGTGGCATGTCATTACAACATTGCAAGTTCCCTTTTTTGTCCAGAGCCTTTTTGAGTTTCAAGTTTGACCACAATGCTATAATGAAAATCTTGGACTTTTGATGGCAGCGGATGTAGAAGTCTCAAGATCAGAGGCCTGTTGGATTTGAGCGGGTGTCTCCTCAAGCCTTACCTTTCTCAGGTGTTTTAAAGAAATGCAGGGAGGCAGTGTTTCTAAAGAATTTTTTTTTTTCCAGAAGAGAAAGTAGAAATGAGTTTTCACTGTAAATGCAGTTATAACCTT
>NW_004624765.1:248058-276417 GCF_000247695.1 Heterocephalus glaber | reverse complement strand
GAGGGTTATTGTATAGGATGACTTTCACTCTCACTAACAGAATCACTGCTGTCTATTGGCTCAATGGAATCTTTTTCTTTTTGTGCAACTTTAAAAGGAACCTATCCAATGACACTTACTTTTGCCTCCTTTTGAGGATTTTGCAGAAATGTGTCATTAAACAGATTCATTGCTGGCACTGCTACACCCTTACTTGGGTGGTACTTTTCTATAAAATTTTGCACTGTTTCCCACATTTTATACATCTCCTTAATCTCATTTGAAGTGAGGGATTTCTCTCTCTTCTTTTCCTCCTCTTCTGTGGGTGAGATCCCCTTCATAACCTATTGTTGCTGGGAAATGATCACCCACAATCTCACAGAGAGAGAGAGAACACCATCGACTCAGTTGTGATCAGGTGACATTTGCCATCATGCAGTACTCATATTGCAAGACATCATTTGTTTACCAAGTTACAATTTATTAGAAATGTTTGCTTATCTTGCAGAATACTCACGGAATAAGTTACAATCCAAGATTTTACTGTAATTTTTATTGTATTTTTAAGAAAATAATAACAAGGAAAAAGGTGTATGTATTCAATAAAGATTTGTTTTTCCCAAATATTTTCCATCTGTGGCTGTTTGAATCCATGGATGTACAATTCATGAATACAGGGGCCAGTTGTACTTGATATGATGGTAGAATTAGATTATGATTTAAAACTCTGAAAAAGAAAAAAATGTTTAAAAAAAGGGATAGTGTGAGGATTAGGAGCAGAAGTAATTCAAATACAAGTCATTACTTCATCATCTCAACTCACTAATTATTTGTGCTGTGTTAAATCCACTATATCATATATCACAAACATGAGCCACTTCAATAAGAATAATACCATGAGGAAACAATTGTACTGGCTAAGACAGTTAAAGAGACAACAACAACAAAAATCTCTGGTTCATAAAATCCCTTCATTTTGGAATTATTTCAAAGTAATTAGGACACTTAGATTAGGAAATAAAGCTGGAAGCAAAGATAGTAACAGAAAAGTTAAAAATTCAAGGTAATTAAGAAGGGAAATAGTTTGACATGAGCTGAGAATAAAAATGTTGACAAGAAATTAAATAGTAGGGAAACAAAATTCAGAGTGGCTGGTGCAGAAAAGTCAAAAGCATAGAATCCTACCCAACACCTCCCCTTACTCGCCTGCCTGGCCACGGTCATGTATTGAAAGTAACCTCCACTTAGCCACCATGTCCCATCAGGCAATTCATCTCAGCAAAACCCTTTCTTCACTCTCTTCCAAGCAAAACCTCAGATTTGTCTCGTGAACTTCTGTCCCAGACAACTTGAGCTGTCTCAGCCTATCAAAATTCAAAGTGACAGTTAATTATTTTTATGAGTCTAGTTTAGACCAAGATGACTTACTTCAAGGGATAATGACCATTCTTAAGAACTTACAATTCTCCTAGAAATATTATTGTGCTTGTTTTTCCAAGACCTTTCTTACACCTTTAGTGAGTATTTCATATTAATTTAAGAATGATTAATAATTTGGAAAGAAACAGTAGTCTTCCTCTTTTGTGGTACTTCTGAGATCTTTCAAAAATACAAGACAGGCAGATTACTTGTATTAGCATATCAATAAAATCAATCCTCTTTTTATAATAAATCATGAGAATCACATTTTTTTAAATGACATTGATATGTGTGTATTTGCATTGCATTTGCGTATATATTTCCAGAGAAAAAGATTTGAGTGCTCTCTGACCCAAATGTGAATAAGGTGGATACTGAGGGTACAATAAATCTCACAAATGGGCACTGCCTGATCTAAGAAGTATCTGCCTAAATTAAAAAATAATCTGAAAGCAATATTTTCCAAATGATACTGATACTCACTGCGAAATAGTAGAGCATAGCCTTAGCTAACTGTGGACATATTCAAAGAAGTTTTAAAGCAAGAGAAATTTTTTAAAGCAGAAATGAGGAGGCTTACATCAGATATTTTAAAACAACTACCTTGGCCACAGTGAGTGGCATTAGTTCATGGATGAAGAGATAGTTGTTGGGCAGATGGCTTTATAGAAGTTCTCTGTGTAAAGGGTTATGATGACTTACATGCAAGCTTGTGATTGTGACAGTATTTTGTGACAGTTGCTACCAGAAAATTGTGTATAAGAACCCTTCCCTCAAAACTTCCCAGCTTTCTCTACTTTGATTGTTATTGTTGTTGTTAGGCTTCACACGAGTGACTCCATTTTGATTTTGACAACTTTCACATTTAGTTCATAAAAGCCAGCATCCTGACCTCAGACCTGTCAGAAAGATCTCTGCTGTATCTCCCTGATGAAGGAAATAGCCATAACAGTAGCTGGTGTATACAAATCTAAGTCTATACTGTGTGTGTAACTGCATGTAATAGGTTCTTCTCTTGATGTGTATAAAGCTAAAGAGCACAACCAGAAGATAAAAGAATGGAGAGAGATTTATTACTTGCAGCAAGTAAGGAGAGCACTAGAGTTATTTGCAAAGCAGTGTTCTCCTTTAATAAAGAAAGGGAGAGGACCGGGCATTTAGCTCAGTGGTTTCGCCGCCTGCTGCGCAAGCGCCAGAATCCGAGTTCGATCCCCGGTACCAAAAAAAAAAAAAAAAAGGGGGACAGTATTTAATTGAAGAACCTATGCATACTCATATAGGAAAGCATATGTAAGGTCAGGCACATTTCTGAGTACGCTCTGTTGAAGGTCATAAATCTCATGTTCAAAGAGGAAAGATGGCAGACACATTCAGGAGCTTGTCCAGTTCAAGGTCATAAATCACATGCTCAAAAGGATAAATGGCAGAGATTTCTAGTCATGCTCAGTTGAGGCTTAAAAATTCCATGTTTAGGGTGGGAGATTTAGTTCAGTGTCACCACAAGCACAAGGTCCTGAGTTCGATCCCTGGTACCAGAAAAAAAAAATTACATGTTTAGAAAGGAAGACAGTGGACACATTCCTTGTAAGTTTCTCCAAAGAGTATTAGCTGAAATAAAAAGAAAGAACCTCTTCGAAGGCATATTAACAGGCTTTCAAAGGGGCCGCAGCTTTCCCCATCCTAAGTATAAGAGTTGCCGCTCAATGTATCTGCCTCGCTTAGCAGCTAACGTGAATTTGCTCAGCTAACCGCAACTCTCTGGGCCAGGGAGGGTGGGGGAGGGTGGGGGAGGGTGGGGGAGGGTGGGCCCTTACAAAATTCAGCCAATGTCTGAAATGGTTAATACCCTGTGTACCTAAACTACATATAAGCATGTGTATTCAGCAGAGAAATCAGAAGAGTAAACACAAGATTGAGTCACATTAATGATGAGCCCTCGGATGACCACTCTTGGACTACTGCTTCTGGTAAAGCCAGAAAATAGCTGTCTTTTGAACTTCCTGGTCACCAAATAACTTCCTGGTTACCATGGGATCCAGAATTCCCACAATATCTAGTTTTTCAATTTCTCCTGCAGACAAGAAATCTCACCACATTAGTAAGATCTAACTATCTGGGTCTCTTGCTCACACCAAGAACATGGTTATAACAAGAACCATCTCTATAGTGTTACTGAAATAAGTCTGGACTGCCTACCACTCAAAGGCCAATATTCAGAAGACAAGAGTTGGTGGGGAAAAGCCAGGTTTAGGGCCAGCTCTGAAGAAGATAGAGGGGCTATCTTCTCAAAGCTCCACCTCGGGAGGTAAGGGATGCAAAAGGCTTTTATAGGGAAGGAAAGGAAGAACAGCGCAAAAAGGCTATGTCCCTGCCAGTGGGGTGTTTGTCACCTAGGGCATGTGTCTTCTTTTTCTTGTTCACACCACAATAGACCTTAACTTCCTGGGGCTACCTCCTGTAGTGCTTTTTAGACAGATATATCCATAGAACTAAAGATTAAAGACAGGCACTACAAAAGTTAACAGATGTTTTGGGTTCTGTAAATCTAAGTTAACATCTTAAATTAACATCTTAAGTTAACATCTTTTACTTTTTGGTGGAGCTTCTCTTTAAAATTTAGAATTGCAAACAGAAAGGAGGGTATATAAAAGGAGAAGAGAGAGGCCACAAGTTTGTGGAAGGACAAAGGGAGTAAACTCCAGAAGGACAACTTCAAAGGAGCAGCCCTGTTACCATAGGAATGTTTCCTCAGGAAAGCTTCCCTGACTATTTCAACCCTCAAGGAGCCCCGCAGCTGCGAGTTTCTCTTGCACTCCCATCACTGTTTACTGGACTACCTTGTATGACTAGTTGACTGTTTCATCTGTTAGAGATCTTGTCTGGAAAGTCAGTGATGAGTTTTTGAAGAACTCTGTGTCTGATACAAAATGTCAACCAGCCGTCTGTAGGAGGCCTCTGGTTCTGACTGCATCTCATCAACTCTCTCTTCAGTGAAGGGGTAGATGGGTGAGTAAGCACCCTCTTCCTCCAGAGATAAAATGACTCAGGCCTCTCACTGCACCTTCCTACTTATCTCTGTCAAAAAGCCTATGTCACAAAGCAGACTGAGAGCGGGGTGTGGTGGCACACACCTGTAATCCCAGCAATTGGAAGGCTGAGGCAGGAGGACTGCCTTGAGTTCAAGGTTCAAGGCCAGCCTAGGCTACATAGCAAGACCCTGTCTCAAAAAAAAAAAACAAAAAAAAACACCACCAAATAAATAAATAAATGGTATTTTTAAAAGAAAAGAAAGCTGAGAAGTGTAACCACACCTGAAGGGACTTCCACTGCAAGATAACATCTGTCCCTTGAGTTCATTCAAAATCCTAAGAGAATCTTTTACAAGCTATGTTCTGTCTCCCCACAATAATAATTTTGAGGACCCCTTAAAATTTTCTATGTTTTTCATTCTCCCCTCCATAGAAAAGGGCTGTCTAAACTGAATGATTGTGGATCATGAGTAATCATACTTCTGTGATATGTTTTTTCCCCTTTGACCATTAATAAAGTTGTATAGCTTTTCTCCTATTTAATCTCTGTCAGGTGATTTCCATTTACCTCTACCCTGTCTAGGATTCTGAAATTCAAGTTCACTGGCATCAACCTCGGGTGCTTTATTATAAAGTGCTGCCTATCAGAATTTGTGTATCAAACTCAGGAAGATTCGCTGTATAAGAGAAAGGAGAGTTTTGAAGATCAGCCCAGAGAAGTAGATAAAAACTATAAAAACCATGGATGTTCTGCCCTCAGAAAGTCTGGCCAGTATTCCCCAATGAGGCAGGCAGGAAACAGCAGAGGATTAAGGCAGTAGGGGCCGAGGGTTTCATACCATTGTCCCTTGCTTGGGAGACAAAGACCAGGAAAGGCCAGCCTCACAATGACCCTGCAGGAATCCACTCACAAGCTTGCTGAATATATCTTATCCGGACTTTTACAAGGAAAACAGTTAAGGGTTATAAATTAACTATCTGCTCACAGCATTCATTCCTCCATTGTATAACCAGTCTGTAGTAGGTCCTCCTAATAACAATATTCCTTCACAAAGAATATTTGGCAAAACTAGCACATTCAAAATGTATATTATGTTTTTAAGATAATACAAGTTGTAGAAAAGTACAGACCAGCAATGGGCTTGGGTCTCCTTTTATTTTTCTAGAAGCCAATTCAGTCACTTAATAAAATGTCCTATTTACAATCTATACTGAAAACTGGAATCAAGGAATACTAGAGCAAAGGTAAATGTATGCATACAGAAGTTTTGTTATTCCGATTTTTTGTCTTAGAATATCTGCTGTGAATTAGATTTAGAGTAGGGCAATTTGTCACACACCTATAAAAAAATATTGTTCTGCCCAGTGTTTGTTACTTTGTTACTTGCCAAGTTTGTTACTTCTAATAGGCCACATGTTTGATTGGAGCCTACAGGAAACCTGGAGGAAGGCTTGAAAAGGACGCAGCTCCAATCATTCTTAGCTCTTGCCATTGCCACGAGTGTTACCCAAGAACATACCGACCTTTTAGGGGGCTAAATTCCTTGGCAATTATCCTCACTCTTCTCTCATTCTCACCCTTATGTTTTGCTCCCTTCGCTGTTTCACACCCCAACTTCCATCTCCAGTTTTCCCCCTCAATAAAAACCATTCTACTTGCATCTTTTTCCCTAAGGAACCCTGTTTCTCTTATACATATTTTCATTCTCCTGATATTTTGTGGAGCAAGTGCAGCTGGCCTCATCAGAAAATATAAGCCAAATGTCAGAATGGTTTAACATAGTGTCAGACAGATCCTGACCTGAGTCTAGCCCTGGCTCTGAAATTACTCTCAATGCTAAATGTCACATTTGAAGTAGAAACAATTGCTGTGCTGTTTAGAAGTTCCTGACACCATCTAAATCCATTATTTTATGGAGATATTTTGCTTAATGTCTTCTTCCTTCTATGGATGAATAAACTGTGCCCAACACCAGCCATCTTCACTTCAGAGCTCAGGCCAGCTATGACAACCCAGTCAACAGCTCCGGCTGAGTTCTCCTCCCTTCTGATTTATAGTTGGAGACTCAGGCAATCTGCACCAGCAGGATAATAAAGATGCATTAGGGGAAAAGAAGAACAGGGCAGAGTATGCTCTTCACTTATACTAGATTGACCATATGAAATTGCTATTTTTCTAAGTCTAAAGTGGCCAGACACTGGCCATTTTGTGTGAGTTAGCCTAATACATAAAATAATGTACTCACAAACTCAGTCATGCACCATGATTATAAAAATGAAGAGTGCCTTAAAAGACTGGTGTATTGTTGATTCTATGTTAAATGTATGCATGAAAATCCACTTTAAGAGTTTGTATGCTTGAAGACTTACACTCTCAATGCCTTGTATGACAGAGCTCCTGCTCCTCATCTGAGGAAATGAAAACACCACACCCAGGCAAGCAAGACTGATGGGAAAACATGTGAATGAAGGACACTTTTCTTATTTTGGTCAGAGGGCTGATTCAAGAGAGTACTTCATTGCGGTTGGTAATTCATCCAAACACGAACCTCAGAGAGGGCACCACCCTCCCATGGGATATGAGATGAGGTGCTGGCCCCAGAAACATGACTAATGTAAGGTCATCCCAAGGTCCACAGGATGATCAAGTGGTGAACCTCAGTACTACCAATTTCTGCTCTTAGCTTCACCGGGAGCTGTATTTCCTCTTTAAACAAGGAGGACCACGGAGCACAAAACTGAAGATCTTTCCTGTCCCAGCCAACCTATGCTAACAACACAGAGCTTTCTTTCAACAGATCCAGCTTCCTTTGGAAGTGCTAGCATTTTATGGGTAATGCTGTATCTCTCTCTTTTTCTTTTCTTCAAAGATCATGTTCTCCTCCCCTGCCCCAGAGTTTTAAATGGAAGAGCCCACTCCATAAAGTCGCATACACACCCAAGCGTTTAATATGGTATTTGGACTCTATCTCAATTAGCAAAACCTAGGGACAAAATATCTGCAATGAATTAAGACTATGGTTAAAAAGTCATTCCAATAAATCAATCCTTATTTAGCTCACAGGGAAAATACCATTATAACATTGTAACTTTGTGGTATTATATTGTTTTGGCCTCATTATTTCTAGACTTTTCCTCAAAAATACAGTTTTTAAGTCAAAATAATATTCAAGTTCCTTTTAAAAGAAATCTAGCTTAAACACTGTGTAAGCTATACAAATAGACACTATACGTGCCAATCTGAAAGATATATAACAAGTCTGCTCCCACAGCTGGGCTTCTAACCCCACAAACTTTTGAAATCATTTAAAAATCTTACTCTCAGTCCATGTAAAAAGGAAAATAAATGGCAATATATAGGAATAATTTAACAAAATCTCTCACCTCTAAACAAAGGGAACAAAAGAATATCATACATAATTGAAGTCCATAAGCTTCCAAATTTCACTTCAGGCACCAGTTTAAATGCCACTTTAGCCAGATGTGGTGGTACACACCTGTAATTACAGCACTCTGGGAGGCCAAGGCAGGAGGTTCACAAGTGTGAGCCCAGCCTGAACAACTTAGTGACTTAATGAGACCCTGTCTCAAAATTTAAACACACACACATGTACACACACACACGCACACACACACACAAATAGGGATGTAGCTTATTGTGAAGGCCCTGAACTCAATCCCAGTATCATAAATAAATTAATAAATAAATTTTCATTTTTTACTTTCTTTTGACTGGAGCCTCTAAGAATGCTACATTTAAACACATTTACCTCTCTATACTACAAACTTCATTACACTTAACATATATGCATTAAGTCTGAGCACCTAAGATGCTTAATAAAGGGCTAAATGCTGATGGAAACAAAAATATGAGAGGCAGCCATCAATTTCCAAGAGACTGAAAAATAATAAGGAGGAAAACTCACATAACAATAGGGAGGAAATTCACATAACACTAAGTGAATTTCCCTCAGTGTCCTGACTTAATAGTGCTTAAATCACTCCTTGACTTACTAGTATTTATATGGGGGAAGGAAAACAGTCCTACCAAATAGATTTTATAACTGCAAGATTGAACAAAGTAAAATATTTTTCTTTTTCTGTTTTCTTTCTGTAGGCTTTTTCAGAACCCTCATGGGGCTGATGTGAACAGTGAAGCTCTGCACAGGGGTACAGGATGCTGTTCTCCCTGTACTACTAGACCATGAACCAACTTTTATGTGCATCATTTTCTACCAGTCACACTTAGAAAAACATTGGGTTAAGTGATAAATACTTAATTGTCTGTTCTGTTCACTTGGGAAGTTTAGAGAACAATGACAGGTTAGAATATTTGGAAAGAATTACCAGAGAAGATTGAATTTTAAACTGAATCCTAAGCTAAACTCTGAAATAAGAATAGAATTTTGATAGCCTCAGAGGAAATAGAGAGAAAGAGAGAGAAGTTTGTTATGAGAGAAGACATAAGAGCACCAAAATTTAGATTGAGAAATGAACATGGCATAGTTAGAAGTTGGTAAAGGAAACTGTCTTAATAGTGAGAAAGTTTGTGTTAGGGAACGGCAACATAAAATTATAAAGGCTGAAAATAATGGGTTAGATTTTTTTTTTCTAATTTTCATTGCCAATTCTGAAAGACTGTCCTTGCTGTGATCATTTTACAGATAAAGGAAACTATGACATGAAAAGATTGATAAATGTACCCCAAATCTTATAACCAGTAAATGACCAAGCAGAAATGTCAACCCAAGTTTCTCCAGCAAAAAAAGTCCATGCTATTCACATCAAGGGGTTCATCATGGGAGCAAAGGAAAATGTACTCATGGATGCCGAATAAGTTTAAAATAGTGCAATTCCTACACAAACAATGGGAATCAACTGTGCAGGATATGAAAAGCTAACATGGTGATTTTTAAGTGATTATATTAGGAACAATACAAGTTTCTAGGTACTGATGACTTTAAGGGGACTGTTGCAAAACTGATGTTTTAGGAAGATGAATTCAGCAATGGTGCTCCTGATAGACAGAAGGAAGGAGGAAACAGAATCTGAGATGTCATTGGAAATTGTTTCCGTAATTTGGACATGAAGGGACAATACACAGGGAAAGTATGCAAGCAGTGAAGTGCAGTGGGACAAGCGAAGGCAGGAGAACTATCCTTCAAAGGGAGAATTAGCAGCACCAGGTGACTGAAGTTACCAGTGTCTAAGGCTGAAGTGTTAAACCAAATGACCTTGAGTAAACTCCATCAAAGTTTTCAGCTCCAATCTCTCATCTTCAAAACAGAAAAGATGATTTAAGTTCATTCAAGGTAATACATTCTATCATTCTTACGATCAGCATCAAATGACAGATCTTTGGCTAAAGTTAAATGTCTTAGGAATAAGCCATTTTCTGCCTTTCCTATCTCTTTTGGAAAAAAATAAAAGTATACATACTATATAGGAAAACTCTTATAGTTCCCAGACCCAAATCCAATCTTTATTCCAGGTTCCAGGCCTAAACCAGGTCTTATCAGGCAAGCCCCACGCAATGATTGGTATCAATTAAGTGTTGACAACAACTACATTTCCTTGTAACACAGAGCTTTTTGAAGGACTACCAACATTTACTAGATGATCCACACTTTGTGAAGAAGTCATAGCATTTTGCTTTTGCATAAATATGTAAGTGAATGCAGACTCAACACATAGTAAATGCCTAAGTCTCAATTATGCCTCCAAACCTTTTGTTTGTTGGTAGAAACCTGCCCGTGAATATGTAATGATTGCACCACAGGGATATAAATTTCCCTTAGAATGGCTAAAGAGGCATTGAAAAGCTCTGGTCAGGTCACTGATTTGTTTTGCTGAATTCACCCTTTCCTTCCCTATAGGACTCACAAAACTACACTTTTTTTAGTTGACTACAAACAGAACACTTGGAGTGCCCCACTATGGAGTTAAGTTGTGCATCCAAAACCTGCTAGCATTTCAAACTTCCTCACTGATTTATGCCTTCAAAAGTCCCTCCAATAATGGGTGAAAATGTCTGTAATCAAGAATGCTGCAATATGACTGCAAAAGGGCAGAGTACTTAGCTTAGAAACACAGAAATAACTGGAGGGAGGGTAGCCAGGTCATGGAACAGGACCTGTCATTCTCTTGTTCCCTGATGTGAGCCCAGCCAGGTGCTACTTTGTGTCCACCACATAAACCAGCTTGGAGAATCAGACTGTGACCAGGTGAGGTAGGGGTAAAGACAAAAGAAAGCCAACATTCTGCAACATTAAAACTGGGCCTCATCTGTCAAGATGGAATTTATCACAAGCACTTAATGATTCATTACTATCAAGTGATGACATTTTCTTTTTTCTTCCTTTTTAAGAATAGGAGAAGGAAGCCAGATTCGGTGGTGCACACCTGTAACTCCAGCCCTCTGGGAGACTGAGGCAGGAGGATCACAAATTAGAGCCAACCTGGGCAATGCAGCAACTTAGCAGAATCCTGTCTCAAAATAAAAAATGTTTAAAAGGGCTGGGAATGTAGCTCAGTGTGAAGGCCTTGGGTTCAATCCCAGTAACACCCCCTCCTCATCAAAAAAAAAGACAAGAAAGGATGGAGTGGGAGGGATCTTAATATTTAAGATTGGATCCACCCAGAAACAAATCTCAAGACAATAATTTGAATACAAATAATTAAATGAAAGGAGGTCTTAGAACCAGAAGGGAAGTGGAAAAGCGAAGGGAAAAAAACCAGTATGTAGTACATGGCACACTGTGCATAGTACACAGGATGTAGGACCTAGAGCATAGTACACAGCACATAGTGCAGAGAACACAGGACATAATGCATAACAAATAGTAAATAGTGCAGTGTACATAGTCCACCATTGTACTAGATAGTACATAGTGCATAGAGCCATAGTACATTGTACGTAGTGCATAATACATAATGCACTGTGCATAGTATACTATAGGCAATAAGTAAAACATAGGACATAATACATGGTATGTAGTACATACTACAGATGCTGTTGGTATCTGAGGTTCAGTTCTTCTCAGTGCATTTAGGACACAGGGTAGATCACATCGCAGAATCTCAGAGTTGTCTCCCTGAAGGGTGAAGAAATAGATGAATTTATTCTCTGATTCCCTTTCATCATTGATGATGGCTCCTGCCAGTTCATAACTCTGCCCACACACAGCTAATGGGATGTTACTATCCACATGCACTGAAAAGGTGAGTACCAAAGAGATTGAGAGCAGGGCTCTCACATCTGCTAAAGTCTGCTGAAGGTGTTGTGGGAATAATCAAAATCCAATAGTAACAAGAGGTTTATAATTCTTTCAAATATCATCCAGCTCTGGTTGACTCCATCTTATGGAATTGTTGCCCTTTTTCAAACCTGAGGATTAGGGTAGAGCTCAAACTAGCTTTTACTCTGTGTGGTTACATTCCAATCTTAAAACCACTACGTTTGAGTTACTGATGTAGCCATTTAAAGGATCTCCCTACCTTCTACTTGTCCTATACCCACACTCACCTACCAGGAAATTCTCGTAAGCTCAAAGTTCCTAAAGACCACAAACAGGTTCAACTAAATAATTAAATGCAATACAACCATTGTGCTTTTACAAATCTTTTTATAAAAATAAATCTATAAATCAGAAAGAATCCTTAATCAGGGCCGGGGATTAAACTCAGTGGTTTCGCTGCCTGCTGCGCAAGTGCAAGGACCTGAGTTCAATCCCCGGTACCAAAAAAAAAGAATCTTTAATCACCTCTTATATTCCAATTTTGATACAACAAACTATGATTGTTATATGAAACAATCTCTATAATATTATATATTAAGTTAAGAAAAAAGAAAAATAAGGTGCAGACCAGTATGTAAAGAGAAAAGGACTAGATATTGAGAAATGGAAAGGTAAACTGGGTGTGACTACCACATGTATGTAATCCTGGAACTCATGAGGCTCAGGTAGGAGAATCATGAGTTTGAGTCCAGTCTAGGCTACATAGTAAGTCCAACACCAGCCTGGACTACATAATGAAACCTTGTCTCAAAAACAAAACAAAAAAGAAGATAGACAAGGAAGATAAACAAATACAGTGGACCCTTCATTTATAAACTCAATTCTCTCCCGAGGGCTAGTTGTAACTCAAGCTGGTCAACTGAAGGCTCACAGCCTTCAAAGTCTCTCTCCTATACAATTCTAGGCCACACTTTCTTCCAGGCAGATCTCAGTGTTCTTAGAGAGACATTGGCCCAGGATTTCCCAATTAACCCCACACAGGAAAAGATGTTGTAATGTTCCTTCCAGAACTCTTTAAGGGTTAAATCTGTATCTGAGACCATCTGGAAGCACAGGCATTTGGGTCGTAAGTCAAGACTTTGGTCATAAGTTAAAACTAAAATTCTGTTCTTAACCCAAGTTGTTCTTATGTCAGGCCAGTCATAACTCAAGGGTACACTGTAGGCTGCTAGATAGAAATATTTAGACACACAAACATCCATACTAAGACATAGTATCTGTAAAGATAATCTAGGAACCAGCTACATGATTGCCTTTAAGGAAAGAAAATGGAAAACTGTGGTGAGAAAAGGGACTTTTCACCACTTACCACTGTATACTATTTGATCTCTTATCATGTACATACATAATGTTCTCTTCAAATTATGCAAAACAGACAGTGAAGGAGGAACAAATATGGTCCCAGTTTCTAGCTTGCCCTTCTGCTCCCGCCAGCTTCTCAGCCTGCCCTCAAATGAGCAACACTTATTCCCAAAATGCTTAGATCACCCCCCCCCGAAATGTGTCCTCACTGCTGCCACCTGATCAAGTCCCACCATACTCAGACCCCATTTCCTCCATGAAATCCCTCCTGGGAATCTCAGCTGATTTGACCATCGCCAATACCAAATCCCACAATCTTTCTTTATTTCACAGCAAGCAAATTGGACCTGTTATGATTAAGACAACTCTTTGTGTTCCCTGCATCAAATCCAAGGAGAATCAGAGGCCTATTCTCTGTTGAAGAGCCCAGGGCTATGTTGGAAGCTGTTGGGCTGCTTCCATGGCACCCGAGCGGTCTTACCAAAAGGCAGCAGTTGCCAATCACAGATACCTTCTTTCAAGCCAGGGAATTATAGAGCAGCAGCCACCTTCTTAGTATCTCAAACTGTCAAAAGATAAATTTGGAGAGTATCTACTGCACAGACAGAGTTGGCCCACAATACGAGAGAAGCAAAACCTGAGAAGACAAAAAACAATGCCAGTGACACAACTGGCCTGAAGCCCCACTAAATTAGATGACAGATGAAGAAAGCATTTGGGAAGTGTGTTCCAATAACTGGAAGGTCTTCTACCTTCTGTGCACACAAAAGACATGGACATGCCCACTTGGATGTGAAACTGGGAGGGAATAAATGGAAGAAATCTGGAAGAAATAGAGGGAAGCAGTGAAGGAATTAAAGACTAGGGTGGTGTGGGGGCAACTCCAGGTAGAAAGAAAGGCACCATCATGGCAGGAAGATAGAAGAAAGACTCCCCTCATTAATGTGACAGGAAAATGTAGACTTTGGGCAACATAAGAAAAGTCAAAATTTGTAAATAAATTTTCAGCCTTGTATAACCGGGCAAACTCTCAGAGAAATCTACATCACTAGTCAATACCTCTCTATCCTGCCACCACTGGCCCTCTCTGGTTAGTCTTTTTCTTTGCCCAGTCCATATTTCTGGTATCATGAGGTCTTATTGCATTAAAATCCAGGCTTTGCCTTTGTTTCACTAGTAGTGAAATTATTTGCTTCATTATATTCAAAAAAAGTTTTAGATCAAAGTTCCTTCATGAAGATATACAGTTATTTTTCTCTTCAATTCGAAAATATTTTCCACTGTTTTTGTACACTAAAACTACAGCAAATTTAAGAGGGCTTCTACGACACAAATTAAAATTTATTCCCATCAAGGTTAATGTTAAACAAACATATCTAGTTTCTGTCTCTCTTAGCTTTAAAGGTTTTTATTTTATCCAAACGAAGTAGTTGGTGGCTGTGAAGCTATTTCATGCTCAGTATAAAATTTACTTTTGTCCAAGTCTTTACTTTTCTGGCTTTAGAACTGGATTCACAGTTTCCTTAGAAACAAAACTGTTCAACTATTTTTGGGAAAAACAATGCACTTTGGTAATCTACCAGGATGATTCTACATTGAAGTTATTGTAGATTTTCCAAGCTCCAGTTCCTTGCACATGATCAATTGAAGCTAAAAGTGAAGTAGAAATGTTCGTAGGATGCCAGTCACTGTCACCATTCAGGAACTAGATACCCACTGTCACTTTATTGGACATATATTACCAACCAATTTAGCAATACTGAAATTCCTTTTGATGTTGTAGCTATTGTCTAACATTTTAGGGCAGTATCTACTGTTTTGAAAAATTGAAGTTCAAGGTATGATAAGATAAGTGGCTCTGGAATTTGAATAAGAAAAAATGTTAGGGTAAAATAAAAAATGTAACATGACTTCTTAGTAGGTTTTTCTTTTGTCTGCAATATTCTATAAGATATCTTCATCCTTTGCATCATTAATTGAATAAGTACCAATCTTAGACATTTTCGAAGTAATAAAAACCAAAGAACTGCAGCTAGGAAAGTGGAGCGGGGAGGAGGGTAGAATTGCACATTACTTGACCCAGAGTAAACCATCAGTGGTGTTTATTGAATCTAGTGTAACAACAAGAAGGTTGAGAACAATATGAGAAATTGAGTTGAAATTTTAAAATAACCACTTCTTAGTGAGAACTAGCTGAGCATAAAAGAAAACTCCTTTCTCATTTTTGTGGCTTCTAAAGTCTTTAAGCAAAAGCAAGATCCTACTCTTGTGCTGCACTTTAGTTTGAGTCCATACCTTCCATATGAGCATTTAATCACCCACTCATTCATTCATTCACACTGAGTAGACTTCTCAAGTGTTTACCATATGCGAGGCTCTAGGAAATGAAGGGAGTACAAAAATATGGCCTGCTGAGGATCCAATAGGAAACTTCCCCCACTATATTTTTTCACAAAATTGAAAGAGAAAAGGAGAACAAAATACAGGCAGAAGTTAAATCATGAATAGTAGCTGCCAGAGGGAAGACTAGATATATGCTGAAGGGATTAAGAAACAGCTTTCAAATGTGATTAAAAAAGAAGGGCATTGCCAATGGGGGGGGGGGGTACAAAGAAAGACATTCTAGAAGGCAGAGAGTTATAAAATAGACCCTTAGCAGTGAGAAAAAGAAAAAAAAAAAACAAGTCTGCCAAGTCTTTCTTATACTGCTGAGGGCAAATAAAAGGGATGCCTGACTTGTCTGCCTGCTCTCTGAGAAAATCCAGCTGTTCTCTGGAAAGCAGAACACAGGCCTCTGGAGTGGAGCTGAGCCTTGCAGGCTGATTAAAAAAACATGGACCATGAGAGTAAACACAAAGCTCAAGAATGTCTTGCTGTGTACTTTGTGGTCAGCAGAGTACTGTTGCTCTTTCAATATGCAGCTATTATCCATAGCTGCTGACTCACGTTCCTGAACTGCACAGATGTCTTCCATTTTGTAAGACTCTTTTTGCAGGCTCTTTGTCCTTCCTGTGGGTATCTGATCTGGGTTTTGAGAGGGGGAATCCCAAGAGGAAGAATTCCAACAGGAGTATCCTAAGAGTATGTGTTCCAAGGGAACCACCCAGAAGCCACATGACATTTTATGATCTAACCTTGGAAACCATTTCTTATCTACATCTACCATATTCTATTGGTTAAAGCCACTCAGAGTCAAGGAATAGAGGCCTCGATTCCACTTCTCAATGCAAGAAAGTCAAGGAATTTGAGGCCACATGTTAAAAATAATAAACTTACCAACTTTTCCTTTTGACTAAATTTCCTAATGATGGAGCTACAGTGGCTGTCTTGCAACCAGGAGGGAAAAGACAAAAGAATCAGAGACATCAGCCCTAACAATATTGAGCTAATGAATCAATCAGAAAACTGACACTTCCAGATTTTTGATGGTGTGAGAAAAATTAACTCCTCTTTACATAAGATACTTACAGATTATTTTGTTACTTGCAGGCAAAAGAGTTCTTAACCAATGCACTACTTCCAGATACAGGCAATGTAGACTCACAATGCATCAATAGGTCTGGGCCTGAAAGAAGCCTAGTAATACAAAATTAAGAATGTTATAGGGCCGGGCATTTAGCTCAGTGGTTTCGCTGCCTGCTGCGCAAGCGCAAGGACCCAAATTCGATCCCCAGTACCAAAAAAAAAAAAGAATGTTATATAGGGCTGGGGATTTAGCTCAGTGGTTCTGCCACCTGCCTTGCAAGTGCAAGGACTCGAGTTCAATCCCCAGTACCAAAATAAAAATAAATAAATGAATAAAAAGAAAGAAAGTTATATGAAGACATTTAGGTCTTTCATTAAAGCTTCTGAGTTTTCATCAGCTCTGGCTAGGCCTCAGAGAATTTCACAGCAAAGCATATTTGTAACTAACTGACATAAATTTGGGGTATAAAACTGACATAAAAAATGCATTGTCCTTAAAAATTGGTAGAGAACTTAATGACTACAAAGCACTTCCTCGTCTTCAGCCCCATAATTGGAAGAGGTGATTTACACCCTTATTCCATTCAGTGTCAACTAACCGCATATAGGAATGAAGACATTTGCTCTTCCAAGAACTTTACCCTCAGAAAAGAGAGCCTGGGAAAGGCTGCAGGGATTCTAGCAGAAGGAAGAAAAGTCAAGTGCTCTTCCAAATGGAAACTTGAGAAAATGCTCCAAGGCAGTGGTCTTCTACTTCTTCCCACATGGGGACCCCTCCTTGCTGCTGTCCAGATGAGGGAACTGAGAAATAAAGAACCCTCCTGGGCACCCACTGAGCTCCAAGGACTGTTTTCTGAGCTCACGAACCTGAGTTTGCTGTAGTATCTTCTTAATTCACAGGGTGGAGCAGAGCACTTTTTACAAAATGTGTTTTTAAATATGGAAATGAAGTTTAGGAAAGTAAATTGGCTTCTCTTTCAGAAAACAGTTATCCAGGGACAGTATCTAGCAATGAATTGTGAGCCTACAAACACTTACTTCTGAAGTAGCTCTAGAATTTAATAAAGCTCCAATATATAACATGTGTCTCTGTGATATATGAAGCGCTTTGGACTCACTGGTCACAACAGAAAATGCAGGGACTGTTCTCAGAGAAGCTTCTGATTCCGAACATCAGTCAATGTGATTCATTATCCCCGGGGACAGTTCAGTGTTAGCTCAGACCTCACACCACAGGACTCTCCTGTGGGGGAGTTTCCTATATTGACTTACTGAGGGTCAGCTTTTGGCTTGTGCCAGATACATGGTGAGACACATCCCAGAGCATCTGCACTGTATTCCATCAATGCTTCCTTCCAACGCACAACTCCATGGACATCCTGCACCTAGGAAGACCTCCAGCATTGATCTGGGGAAGCCATGCTCCCCAGACCTCCAAGAGGAAGCACTCCATGCTAGCATCCTTTGTCTGCCCAATGGTTATCCACTAGGTCCTTGCATTCCCCAGACTCAATGAGGTCTTGAAATGCCCTCAGAAGTCCATGAATCAAGCTTCTAACCCCTTCCCTTATCCAACTATGCTTTGTAATACATGGACTCTAAATCTCAGGGCTGGTATCCTGAGCATTTTAATGAAACACAATGACTTTGATATAAGGCACCATTTTGTTTTTGAAAGTAAATAGGGAAACACAATTGCAGTGTTTCTAAAGCTTCCAATTCTCTCAAATTTTCCATTTGGATGTTATGTGTTAAGCCCATCCTTAGTAATCCCAACTAATCATTATCATCACTAATGACAAAATAGAGCAGATGTTTATTTGGATAATGATGCTGAGTCAGTAGCCTAGAGAGAACATTCTTATGGAGAAAGGAGCTGCAGTCAATGCTGTGCATGTGATCAGCTGCTAACCCTGAAAGACCAGAACTGCAGCTCACTAAAGAAATAAAATTGTCACTGGAGAGAGTCCAAGGAGGTTCTCAAAGTGGAGCTAGACAACCTAAAACCACCCTATCTGTAGAATTAAGTTGCAGACTCACTGACTCCCATTGTGGAAAAAGAATTTTCAAGACTGGTCAGTAAGCAGCCTGGAAAGGATTTACTGTATTAGGCAAAAATTTAAAGTACACAATCAAGAGTGGAGTATGGATGTTCAGAGAATTGGGACAATTGTGATCCATAGCTGAGTATATTCATGGGGCCTTCAGGTGTCTTCAAGATGGGTGCCCTAAGATGTATATTTCTATTGTTTGTCACATTACCCATCTGGATGGGCTATGTCAGAATGCAAACCATTTACATGTGTTTGAAGTTGGAATATGCTGCCCACTAGTATTCTTCCTTGAAGATGGAGATCTGTGGGAGGAACTCCAATTTAGGTGGAAGGCATAGGTCTAGAGCTCAGTGTACAAGTTTATTGTGTCTTTAAAACCCTTAGAAATTTTTTAAGTGGTTTCCTAGAGAGGCAAAGACTTGAGTAACTTTTGTTTTCAGAACCTGTAGTTTTTCTTTAAAATTTTTTTGTTTTAATCTAGATTTCTTTCTCTTCTTTCTATTTCTTCTATCCTACCTCAGAACCAGTGCCACCATAAGGTAATGAAAAGTGTATATTGGTGTGTATATGTGTGCAGGTGCACATTTGTAATTTGTCTCCTTAGAAGAAATTATATCTCTTATTTGGGGAACTGTATTATTTTGTTATTTTCCTAGCAATATATAAACAGGTTGTATTCTAAGGAGCTCAAAGCCTCTTATAGACATTATGTCAGCAGGGTTTGCAAGGCCTATAAAAGTGCGCATGTTTAGGTATTATTTGTTTCCAGAATCAGCATCTTGTTGCAATAACTACCAGAGTCCCTGAAAGCTAACCAAAGCAATCTCACCACTTCCATTTGTCACAGACGCTTAAATTGGACTTGAAGGTGAGGGTTCAGGGAAGGAGGTATCTTCCTTGCTAATTCTTGCCATCTGGTCCAAATCTGACTCCAGGGAGAAGCAAGCTGGTAGATTACAGCTTAGAGCATGGCTGGTCTTTACAAATGCCACCCAATCCTCTTCTGTGTAATTAGTACCTGAATATGCATAGATCTGCATGAATTATGCATCCATCAGGATCTTTTTGGTGCCCATTTAGAATTAAAATAACTTTGCTATTTTTAAGATGTCAATTCTAGGTGGCTTTTTTCTTCTTTTTTATAGGAATGTGTTCTCTCCATTTATCAGTCATCACTCTATTAGGGTCCCACAATCACATCTGCTCTGTTCATGACAAAATTATTCATTGAATACATAAGTGTTGATACTGAATGAAGCCATGATCTTGACCTGTCCATTCCAGTCATAGGCCCTAAGCCAATATCTAAAAGCTCTCTTGGGCTGGAGGGTAACTGGAAGGTTGTATAGATTTAGAGAGTGAGATAGGGGTAGAGCTGGACACAGAGAAGGCAGAACCTACTGGGAGACCCCCATGGCCAGTAGAAGGGGAGCTGGCTTAGGGCCAGTGCATCCCCTTCTATCCAGCCTCTATATGTTGAGTACAGGCAATTGTTTATGTGTCTGCCTCCCCTTTAGGAAGGGAGTAGAAGACAATTGTAAAGAAAGTGGGATAAAGGATAGCTTGGAATTTACTTACTTGGCAACAGACCCTCTCTCTAGTTCTTACAGGACTTTGCTGACAGTATTTTATCTTGACATAGTCTGCTATGATTGCTGACAACACTGCTTTCTTCTCAACTATTTGAAGGCTTCAGGAGATCAGAATTAAGTGTCCTTAAGCCCACTCATTTACACTAACATGAGACTTTTTGTGTGTTATAAAGTGTTTTGTTTTTTTTTCTTTCTCTCCACTGTTGAGATCCCTAAAGGATCCTGGGCTTGAAGCTTACACAACCGAGCCTCTCTTATTCAACACACATCAGCACTCCTTGCAGAAAACATGTTCAACTGTCAAAGAGTCAGATTAGGTAGGACTGGATGGGTCTCCAGAATCCAAAGTGTTTATCAATCACCTCCAGTTGATACTGGTGGGCAGTAAAGTTGAGAACCCTAACAAATCACTGGGTTTACCAGTGAAGAAAATTTAGTTTAGATATATATGAATTAATGGAAAACCAGGCCCTAGAACCTGGTCTGTCCAATTTCCACTGTGCCCATCCTATCCTTTCTTCCCCATGACAATTATTATCAAATATTGTCAGGAAAAGAAGAACATAAAAGGTTTACCTGGCTTGAGATTAGGAAAATATATGTCTATTTTTAGTGCAGTGGCATCTGGAGTCAGGTAAAGAACATTTTTTCTTTTGATGGGAAGAGTATGGTCTTACCAAGCTTTGCTTCTACAGAATCTGAAACCAAGAATTCTCAGTAGCTCATTAAATAAATAAGTCCATCTAGTAACACACAGCCCTATTACTCTAACCCAGCCCTAGCTTCTCAACTCAGTTTCTCCAAGATCAAAGGAAGCTTCCTGGAATTAAAAGTGAAAATTCCTTCATATAAATCTCCCCAAGATTAGGGATCATTAGTCCAGAAGCCATGAGAAATTGATCTCAGCTGAATAGCTCTTTCACCCTCTGTCCTCAAAGCATTGCCTGAAATCCTAAGAGCATATTTTTCTTTGCAGCAAAAGAGCACTGGGGCCTTAATAGGAGAGAATTTAAAATTCTCAAAGCTCAAGAATTTATTAGAATACAAGACTGCAATGGTTAAGAGAGTCCTCATAGATCCCCTTAACTCTATATTCCCAAGACTGAACTCAGAAAAATGCAGCCCCCAAGTCTATGCTAAACTGGAAAGGTGCCTTCCATCTAAACATAGCCAGAGACCTGACTGCATTATTCTGGGCACTCTGTGCCACACTAAGACAGGTGATCCGTTGACTATGTTACACTTTCTCCTTTCTCTTTACCAATGAAAATAACTCCCAGGTCACTCCAAATGCAACAACACCAGGATTTGAGCTCACGTCTGTCCAACTCCAAAAGACAGACTCTTTTCCCCAGGTTTATAACCTCCATCTCCCACCAAAAAAAAGTGAAAGAGTTGAGGGCCTCAAGCTTGCTCTCTCTCCCCTGATCTAGAATGATCAGCCCTTGCCTTTGAAGGTCCCCCTCTCACAATGAAGGGAACTCAGAATACATTTTTCCTGACTCCTCAGAGCCTTCCAGAGCTGCCAGAGATAGTTCTGTTGAAGCAGCTTACATTTACAGAAAGAATGCTTCTTTGTTAAAACCTACTGTGAATTTCCATAGCTATGGCACTGTCTTGCTTCCTACACAGATGTATTTACAGAACTCATCTTGCAGAGCTTGGGAGCTGAAAGCAGAGTTGTTTCTTCAAGATGGCTGAGCCTGGCTTTGTTGTTTTGTTTTTGGTTGTTTTATTTGTTGTTTTTCTGACTCCAAGATACAAACCATAGAGAGACAATTCATTATCTTCCAAGTAATGCTCTTGCCATGGGTTAGAAGCATTTGCATTGTAGGCAATTAATCATTTGTTTTCAGTGTCAGGAAAAAAAGCCATTTAACTTTCCATAGAGACATTTCTCCTTAATACCAGTCTACATGTCAAGAGGAGCCAGGAAAGACCTGTTTTCTACTGATTTTCTTCTAAGAAATTCAAACTTTTATACACTAGCAGAGAGCTCTAAGTGTGTTGAATGATTAAGTGGCAGCAAGTTGTCTCTTTAGATGAGCAGATGGTCTGGCCATTCTAAATACCAAGTCTGGGACATCAGCATCAACCTATCTCTAGTCCCTGGCTCTGCTGTAATGCATTCTTTACATGCAAGAGTTCAGTTCATCTTCATAACAATCCTATAACATAGTAGTATTTTTATTACCAGTCAGAAACCTGATGTTGAATGGGCTTAAGACACTTGCTCCCATTCTCAGAGGTAACCAGAGGTGGCTCAAATGTGTGTAGTCCTGGGCCAGGGATTTAGCTCAGTGGTTTCGCCACCTGCTGCACAAGAGCAAGGACCCGAGTTCGATCCCCGTTACCAAAAACAAGAAAAAAAATGTGAGTAGTCCTTCCTATGCCTCTTATCACTTCTTTGCACCAACAGTAATGAGTCACTGAACCCATTGTGAAGGGAGTTTTGTTTTCTGGGTCCCTATCACATTAACTGCATTGCAGACCCAGCAAGAGTTTCTCAGAGAGGAACAAGATAACCCCAGAGGGGTCTTGAGTCCTGGCCTGCATCCAGGCAGACTTCTTGGTCTTCCTGAGCCCAAAACTCCAAGATACAAGCAACAAAACCTATCAGCATTGAGCTAACACCTCCTCCTGTAGCTCAGGGAGCTTAGCTAGAAGTTGACCAGATTAGGTAGTGGAGTGTGTGAAACCCAGGGCTTTTTACTTACCCTAAAGTCTCCTGAAAGACAAATACTGTAATCACTAATCACCTCCCAGCCCCTCCAGGCTTCCTGTTTAGTTTGGTGCTTTATCACATCTGCTGCTCCCCTGTTTAGGATTAAGCTTATATTCACAAAGCTGAAGGTTTAGGGGCGAGGCCACAATAGTTTTCTTTTTCTCACAGTTTAAAACAATCCATAGATAAGTTTCTTCTTCAGCCTATTTATGAGGTCTATATTAAATAGACTCTCTTTTGTTGGACACAAACTCTAGCTTGGTGCTTATGGTCACCTATGGGGAACAGAAGTTCTCAAAAATCATAATCTATTTGTTAATATTTTAAAAATCATGAACAAAATGTCACATTTTCATAAGCAATCATCAACGCCTTTAATTTTTACCATATCCCTTGTTCCATTCATCTCTAAAGAGCAATGAATCATTTGCTAATTTGCCTTGCAACTCAGGTTGGTATTGGGATAGCTTAGAATCTCCTTTACTTAAGCTAGTAAGAACAATTCTTATAATTAAACTCAAGCATTCTGAAATGTGAGATGGTCTCTGTTACAATTCCTTGTGGGAACCCTGATATAAAATCTCCTAAAATTTACTGTGCTACTTTTCTGGCATTTTTGCACCAAAATTGGCTTTTTTTTCCTCTAAACTAACATTCTTCAGTTATGTTAGAAAGAATCACAACAGGAAAACACAATGTTAGATACAATATCAATATTGGCATCAGAATCCACAGACCGTGAGGAAAAATGTCTATATGTCTAGTACTTGTTGAAAGCTCATTTAGAATCATTTTCTTCCCTTTTGTTTCTTTGAAAATGTAGAGAATGGAGTAAATGATATGAAAGATTCCTTCTAATGCTGATGATTTATGAATCCAAGAGTGTGTAGCGTACTTCTTCAAAAGCTCTATCATCTCTTAGAAGTAATTTTTAAATGACTTAAGATATTTTCATCATATCAACATAATTATAATAGAATCAGTTCTTTCTTTCTTTCTTTCTTTCTTTCTTTCTTTCTTTCTTTCTTTCTTTCTTTTTTCTGCTAAAACATAATCCCAAGTTGGTTGAAATCAATGTATTTTGTAGGGGAGGGAAAAAAAAACAACCTTTTCCTCACCCATTGTAAAGTTCATGGCTGACATTCTTATAACAAAAGACAAACAAGCAAAAGGAAAGAATAACAAATGTATTTAACCAGAGTTTTACACAACAAGGGGGCTTTCAGAAATGAGGATCCAATAACACAGGGAAAACTATGTATTTTTATACTTAATTTCCACAAAGAATTGTCAGTCATAGAAATGTAATTGATAAAAAAGGAATGTGACCTAAGGGTAACAAACTGAAGTAGAGAAGGGATTTAGCAATACTCACTTATCTGGATCCTTCTTGGCCTCCAGATAAAAGGCAGAATTCCTCTGAAATGAGAGTCTTATGACCAGCTTTCAGGCAAGGCAAGTCACAGAACTCCTTTAGGAGCATCTTTCTAGAGAGAGAGCAGGGAGGAGGTCAGAGTGTACTTCTTGCTTCTGCAGTTTTCATAATTGCCAAGGTGCCATGTTTTGGGGCACCTTGTCTGAGCCCCAGCAATTCCTTTCCTTTTCTTTCTGATACCAAAGCTATATTTGTTTCACCTTTCCACCCTTAATTCAGGTGTGTTAAAAAAAATGTAACATTTTAGCTTTTTTTTAAAAGTGTGGTACAGGTGTATGATAGAATACTAGAATTAAAAATGCAAAAATGAACCCCTATCTGTATAGTTAATTGATTCTCAGGAAAGATGCCAAGATATTCAAGGGAAAGAATAATCTTTCAATAAATGGTGCTGGGACAAGTAGATATCTACATGCCTAAGGAATGAAATTGGATTACTATCTCAATCTATAAATAAAATTCAGATAAACTATAAACTAAATGCAAGAGCTAAATCTATAAAACTCTTAATATTCTGGGAAAAGATAGAAGAAGAATTCTGGAAATCAAGAAAGAGGTGATAGGGAAGCTAAACAGCATGGAAGCAGAAAGGCAACCAAAAGGAAATGTGGAGTAATCTTGACATTTCATGTTAGCTACACTGGGGAAGGGGAACTTCACTCCACAAGCACAAGTATATTGTACAGTATTTTTGCTCCTTTCCTTTCTATTTTTATTGGTGGTATATTGTTGGTTTTTACTGTATGTCAATATCTGGGTTTTCTTCTTGGTATCACTGTGGTTTGTTTTCTCCTTTCAGAGTAGTCCTGAGAATCAACCTTTCAAAAGAAAGCTGCTTACCAAGAAGAGCTTCACTTACAAGTAGAAGAGATATCCATCCCAAGCGATGCACAAATATCAAAATAAAAAGAAAAAAAATATGAAAAATCCAAGCACACGACCCATTATAAGTTTTGTAACTCTTCAGTAACTGGATTCAAAGATATTAAAATGGATGAAATTCTAGACAAATAATTCAAAAGATTGATTTTTTTAAATCATCAATGACTTCAAAGAGGATAGAAATAAATAGCTGAATAAATTAAGGGGAACAATGCAGGAAATGACAGAGCAATTCAACAAAGATTCTTGAAAAACCACCAAAGAGAAAACTTGGAAATAAAAACCTCAATATGTCAAACAAAACAAAAAAAGCTTAGTGTAAAGCTTTATCAATGGACTAAATACAGCAGAAAACAGAATTTCAGGGCTTGAAGACAAAGTTGAATAATTATCACATTGAGACAGTAATTAGTAAAAATTATGTCCAAGACCTTTGGGACACTATAAAATACTAAAATTATGAGTATTTGGTATAGAAGATGGTCCCAAGGGACAGGCTAAATGCATAAAAGATCTCTTCATTGAAATAATAGAAAAGTTCTCAAATATTTGAAAAGATATGGACACCCACATACAGGACACATTTAGAACCTCACACAGGCATGATCAGAAAAGAACTTGCCAATGTCATATTACAGTTAAAATGCCAAGAGTGCAGAACAAAAAAAGAATATTGAAAGCAATACTCATATCTATAAAGACAGACTTCAAGCCAAAAGAAACTGGGAGTTTTAGATACTGTTGGTGGGAATGTAAATTTGTTCAGCCATTATGGAAAACAATTTGATAGTTTCTGTAAGTTACCATATGACTTAGCAGTTCTACTCTTTACACATAAAATAAGTAAAAACATGTTCACACAATTTATAAATGAATGCCCATGGTAAACATTGTGATGGTTGAGGTAGATTGTCAACTTGATTGGCTTGGAATATACCCAGGAAATTAGTAAATCACACTTCTGGATACATCTAGATAGATCAAAGATGTGACCTTGGGATCCTACATCTTTTTCACTTGCCGCTTCCTCTCTGGCACTGTTCCCCTGCTCTTCTTCTTTAGCAATTGGACTAGAGACCGTATGTATTACACTTCAACAAAAAGAAAGTGTCTACATTTTGCCCATGTCCTGAGATTTTGCAGGAGACAGATATTAAAGGTAGTGGACTGATTGGTCTAGTGAGGAAATTTCAAGGTGGTCCAATGTTTAGTCTGTAACATGAATACTTCCAGTTGTTTTTAACCAGATTTATAGGGAGAATTGGGAGCACAAAGCAGGGAACAACAATTTGAAAAACTTGAATGACCCCCAAAAGGAACCACCTGTAAAGTTGAGGTCAAAGGAGGTCTGGTTGCTGAATAGATTACTACCATTTAAAAAAGAAACTAAGCTCTTTGTACAGGGATAAGAAGAAAGATACCTTGAGGGCATTTCAGAAATCAGCAAGACCCCACTCATCACAGGTTCAAGGATAAAAAAGTGTAATCCTCTTATTTAAAAAGAGAGTCCCTAGAACTCCTCAAAAAATAATTCTTCGGTAGTTGGTTCCCAGGATTTATTTCACTGAGCTCAACCATCTAGGTATGGTTGTAGCCATGGTCCAAGAGGGACTAGCTCCTGATTCCAATTACAGTAGACCTTGGTGTTGTTCTCATAATATTGAATTTTGGCATGAAGAATGCAAGAGTTATGAGGTCAGGGAGGCCTCTGCCCAGAATTCAATGGAAGGCCTGGGAAACCAGTCAAGGAGCATGTGAGAGGGCAGTGTGTGAAGTTGTGGAAATGAAGCCAAAGGTGCAGTAAAGTCAGAGATGCCAAGAATGTGGAACATCTGCTAAGGAAAGATGCAGGCTGTGAGTGGAGCCAGCACAAGAAACAGAAAGGCCATAAGGGCTTAAGCCATCTAGGCTATAAATAGAAAGTTTCCCAAGCCCTCTGGAACTTACATCTCACCACCATATGCCCTAAATGTCAGATATAAAGCCACGGGACTTAATGCGTGCTTTGCTGGGTTTTGGTCTTTGGTCCAATTCTTTTATATCCCTTTATTCCTCCCCTGTGAAATGGGAATACTTACCCTGAGCCATTGTGCCTTTGGATTATAGAACTTGTTTTTTATTTTTATGGGACTTGATAGCTGTGTCTGAACTTGAGTTTCAGAGGAGACTTTGACTTGTACATTTTAACAATGCTGGAACTGTTGAGACTTTGGGAAAGAGATTGTGTTTCAGTTGAAATCAGAATAGTTGTATCATGTTAGGTGGTATTACAGCTTGTGGTTATTTGGAGATTAAGTATTATTTAAGGATATGTGTTTAGTTATCAAGTTGACAAGAGGTCATATATGCTGATAAAGGTAGATTGTTAATGATATTGGCTTGGGATCCACCCAGGGAAATAGTAAAGCACACTTCTGGGTATGTCTGGGTACATCACACAAGTGTGGCCTTGGGGTCTACATGTGATACCTCTCTTCTTCCTCTCTGTTGCTATTCCCTTGTTCTGCTCCTCAGTCACCAAGAACTAAGCATCTTTGCTTCTACATGTTCTTTTACCATGATGTTTCTGGCTTGGTGTCAGCTAATCATGGACTGAATCCCCTAAAACAATGACCCAAAACTCTTTCTTTAAATTAAGGCTGTCAGGTGTTGTGCCTCAGAAATGATGAAGCTGGCTCCCAGCACAGAGGAGGAGGCTTCTGGGCCAACCTACCACCCACCACTCCCAGCACAGAGGACAATACTTCTGGGTGGATGTGCCACCACACCCAGTGCAGAGTAGGAGGCCTCTGGGCCAACATAAAACCACTACAAGCAGAGAGGAGGTGAGCCATGCAGGCATCAGCACACACCCCCTCCTGGGTCAAAATGAGAAGACACATAAACAAGCCTCAAAGACAGACTTCCAGATCACCTACAGCAACCCCAAAGGGAAATGAGATGGAACACTCTGATGCTCAACAACCTGGACTTCTGGAACTAGCAACAGAAGAAGATCTGGAAAAAATGAAATCAGAAATAATTACTCAGATAACAGCAAATATTTTGCTCATGGTGCAAAACATGATTAATAAATCTAGAGAGGACACAGATCAAAAAAATAGAGGATCTGAGGAACATGATGGAATCCCAACATAGGAAACAAATGGAATCCATAAAACAGATGCAAACAGATTTCC
>NW_004624765.1:202538-241820 GCF_000247695.1 Heterocephalus glaber | reverse complement strand
TAGTGTGAGAAACTGAAAGTGTAAATAAGGATGAAAAGGTATAATAGATAATGTGAAATAGGAAGAAAAGGGGCAAAGAGGAAGGGGAATTGGGAGGGGTAAGGGAATGGAATTAATAGGAGAAAATGAAAAAATGGAAGCGAAGTTTTTGTAAATAGGGAGGGCAGGGAAAGGCTGGAAAAAGTGAGAACCAAGAGAGATTATGTAAGGGTGCAAATTTCCAATGATAAATGTCAATGTATTTTATACCTAAAATGTACCAATAAAATAAAATTTTAAAAAGAAGAAGAAATGATAAAGCTAACTAATAAATATTATTCACAATAGTCATAAAAACACCTAAGTATGCATTATTTGATGGGTGGATACATAAATTTGATGGGTGGTCTATTCATATAATGCCATATTATTAGGCTATACAAAGGAATAAAATATTGATACATCTCACAACATGTATAAGCCTTGAAAACATCATACTAACTGAGGGAAACAGGTCACAAAGACAACATGCTTATTACAAGATTCCACTTACATGAAATGTTCTGAATGAAAACATCCATAGAAATAGAAAATAGATTATTAGTTGACTGGGACTGTAAGGAATTAGGGAAAAATGAGGAATGACTGCTAATTGTTCCTTTTTAGGAGGACTGAAATGTGTTAAAATTGATTGGAGTGATGGTTGCATACTCTATTAGGACATTAAATATTGAATTGTATGCTTAAATGGGTGAAAGATATGCTATGCAAATTACCTCTCTATAAAGCTACTTTTTATATTTACAATTAGTTTTTCTGACTTAGGAAAGCAAACAAACAATTAACACACAGCAGCATGTCTCACCATTTACCCTCACACTCTTCAGCTTGCTCAGAGTTTCTGTTGCCATATAGAGTAATGGCTAAGAGCCCTCTGTTGGAAACTATTATTTGCTCACTTACTAGGTATGGGATTTTAGGAATGTTCTCTAAACTATCTATGCCATAATCTCCTTAGATGTAAAATGAAGATAATGACAATTTCTAGGTCAAAGGGACTCTAAGGGATTAAAAATGATATATATAAAAATTTTAGTGGTCAGGAAATAATAAATGCTATCCAAATATTGCTTTATTATTAATTCATTTTCCTTCCTAACATTATCATGAATCCCTACCATGAGAACAGGCCAAGTTTTCTATCCCATTCCCTTGTCCATAGTGATGGGTACAGAGGCTGTATATGACTCATTCTGGCCAGTTAAAGACAATGAGGCTGTATTTTCACATTTGGGTTGAGTTGTTGATGTAGAAGTCACCTTCCTTTCAAATGGTATAAAACAAAACAGCATTTAGCCTCCAAAGCCTCTGATAGTCATCAGGGAGCCATCAGGAAGAAACTACCAGAAGTGGTTGCACAGGTAACAGACTAAACACAGTTTCCTTCTGAAAACCTTCTCCGCAAAATATGTACACATATACATGCAGAGAGACTGGCTCCTCATACACAGTCCAGAACTGCCTCTACTAACCCTAAATCTCTTAACCCTAAGGCTGGACATATCTCAGGTTCCCTAAGGTAATTTCAGTTTAAACCTGTTGGCACAACGTAATTATTTTTAATTAATTAATTTTATTGGTAGAATTGAAATACACAATGAATGCATTCATCAAGGGGAGTTTGTGCCTGTACATGATGTAGCTAGATTCCTCTTTTTTTTCCCATTCCCCTTCCCTCCTTTCAATCTCCCCTTTCCCCTTATTTACAAAGCTTTGTTTCTATTTTTTCCTTCTTTTATGGACTTTTCTCCCTTTCCCCAGCTCCCTTTCACAGTTTCCCTTCCTTTTGAACAGTTTCTTTCTATTTCATATTATCTATTCTACATTTTGGTCCTTATTTATCCTTTTAAGTTTCTGGCACTAGAGAGACAACATGATATTTACACATATGTGTCCAATTTACTTCATTTAACAGTATAGTCTCAAGTTGCATCCATCTAGCTATAAATGTCTTAAATTTATCTTTCTTTATGGCTAAGTAGTACTCCATTATATTTTTAAAAATCCTTTTTATCCATTCATCAGTTGATGGGCACTTGGGTTGTTTTCAAGCTTTAGCTATTACAAACTGTGCTGCTATAAACATGGGTGCACATATATCATTATGGTATGATGCTTTTAATTCTTTTGGGAAGATACCCTGAAAGGGAAAGCAGGGTCAAATGGGACCTTTAATCCTAATTTTTTGAGGAATCTCCACACTGATTTCCACAATGGTTGCACCAGTCTGCGCTCCCACCAACAGTGGAGAAGGGCTCCTCTTTCCCCACAGCCTCACTAGCATTTGTTGTTGGTTGATTTCTTGATAACAGCTGTTCTTTCTGGAGTGAGATGGAATCTCAGCATTGTTTTAACTAGCACAGCATAATTATTAAGAACTCTCCTTTTATACTTGTATCGGTTAGCTTTCCTGTTGCTGGAACAAAATACCCAATACCTATAATTTAAAGGAGGAGAAATTCAGTTTGGCTTACAGTTTCAGAAGATTCACTCCATAGTGGGCTGACTCTAAGACAGGAACATCATGCCAGAGGAAAGCTACTTAGTACATGGAGGCCAGAAATCAAAGCAGGAGAACACCTGCCAGAGATGAAGGGGAGAAGGACCACACATAGACCCCAAGGCCGTGACCCAGAAGTATGCTTTATTAACACACTAGGCTGCTCTCAAGCCACCAAGTTGATAATCCAGTTTAATTGTCACAACTTTCTTGTCTCAGCTTGGATGGTAAACTAGATAATCACTTGGTCTACCAATAAACTCGTGTACTCTATGTTATTACTTGATTAAATGTTTGACTTCTTTGTTAAATATTAAGCCTTATAAAAGGCAAAAAGTGTAACTGTATTGGTCATGGTTTTATTCCCAGCATCTAACACAGTGCCTGGCATAAAATAAGTGTTTAATAATTATCTGCATATTCGCCGCCTGCTGCGCAAGTGCAAGGACCCGAGTTCGATTGCCGGTTCCAGAAAAATAAATAAAATAAAATAATTATCTGCATAATGAATGGACAAATGAATGAAAAAAATTTTTAAATCACTGCCATACTTTTTTTTCCAGTACTGGAGATTGAACTCAGGACCTTGAGCTTGCAAGGAAGGCACAGCACCACTGAGCTAAATCCCCAGCTCCTCTTCTTTTCAAATCTTCACTCATTAAAAGTGTTCCTAGGGGATCTAGCTCAGTGGGTCCGGCGCCTGCCTCAAGAGCACAAGGTTCCAAGTTTGATCCCCGGTACCAAAAAAAAAAAAAAAAAAAAATTTTAAAAATTTAAAAAATAAAAAAAGTGTTCCTAGGATTTGTTTTTTATACTAATTTCATAATGAAAATATATTGAAAGGAGAGGCACATGATAGGATAATCCTGTAACACACACTACTTCAAAATAGCAATGTGTGCTCCTCTGGGAGCCAGTGAATGGAAATTCTCCTGCCCTCAAAAAGATAACACTGAAAAGCCAGGCACGGTGGCACATGCCTATAGTCCCAGCACTCGAGAGGCTGAGGCAGGAGGATTACCATGAATTCAAGGCCAACCTGGGCTACATAGTGAGTTCAAGCCCACTCTGAATTACATAGTGAGACCCTGTCTCAAAAAAATAAATAAATAAAAATAAAGATAACACTGGAAAAGACCAGGGCATCAAGTTGAGTAAAAATAGTTCTAATTGAGGAAAAATTCACAGTAAAATTCCCAGATGCAAAAAAGCTCTGCCACAACATCTTGCCACAATGTAGTTTTAGAAAGCCATTATAGAAAATTCGAGTTTAACTAAAAATATTCTCCATTTTCCCTACTTGTTTTATTGGCCTTTATTTGACTTTTCTGCCATTCATCTCAGTTTAGATTCAGCACAAAAAACTTCATCAAACCCCTAAAGCATCACATTTCCCCATTTTTGGCATGATACTTTTTCATAGACATGAGAAATAATTTTCAAAGAAGTTTTCCATTTTCAAGAGCTGAGATTACAGTTCAGACTACAAAAACAAAATCCAACAGTGATACACTATAAGTTTACTTATATATTTGATATGAGGATTAAAAATGTAGAGAATATATGGCCTTCAGAATATTTTTGACCTACATTTAGTCATATTTACAGTGCCCCAGAGGCAAATGTGGCCAAATCTAAAAGATATTCTATGTTTTACAGTTAAGTTTAATTCAAGTTACTTTTGCACCCTTCGGGCAAGTAGACAATGCTTTGAATCCAAGGACTGGTTCAAGGGGAAAATTAGATAGAGACAGAAAATATCCATGGAAGAGATTAAATATTCTTAGTAAGGGTGATAAACTCACATGAATGTTAATTAAGCCAATTCAGATATTGGCCCTGCAATAAAAAATATATATATTTTCAGCTTTGAGAAGAAAATAAAGTAGGTTGCTCTTCCCAAGTTATTTTGCACCTCACTGTTCTCTACATTTCTTACTGCTCTTTTCCAGATTGCAAGATTATAAAAAGAGGAACCACATTTTCAGTATTTCTTGGTTAAACATCCCAGAGCAAGAAAAACCTACTGCAAAGCTATACCATGTGAAGAGCCATTCTTCTCCCCCAAGTGCTCGGTTAGGACTTTGTCATTTCCTTCCACACACTCCAATTCTGCCTAGAAAGAGAATTTTGAGCCCTGAATCTTTATCCAGATGGCTATCTTTTCTCAACCATGTAAGCTTTGCTTCTTAATGCCTTTCCTTCCTTTCCTGTTCTTTAATTTCACTTTGAACCCCCTAAAGTAATTATTTGCACCCCCCAAAGTAATTATTTACAAAACTATTAACTTACTTCCTTTGCAGTGCTGCATGTTAAAGTACAAAACAAAGGCAGGGTATGCAGAGAGAGCTAATGCTGAGTTACTTAGGAAAATCTTTTAAGAGTAAGGAAAATATCTTCAAAGTTCTGGCCCTTGCTTGTAAACTAGACTGGAAACACTAATGAGGTTTTATGTTGAAGACCTTGAACGGAAGTGTCTTAAGAATTGTCTTTTCAGTATAATGTAAATCTAGGTTAATTCTTTTTCATGTTTTTACTTTCATTTTCAAAAAAGAGAAATGATTGCTGTTTTCAAAAATATGTCAATATGCCTCATTATCAAATACACACAAAATCTGAACCAAGAAAACATCTAATTTAAAGCACAGTTATTCACAATCTAAAAAGATTTTTCTCTTCACAAAATGATTCAGCATTGTTTTCTTGTAAATACAGAAGTAAGGTTTTTCAATATAGTCAAAATTATCTGATTATATTTTAAGATTTTCACACAAATTTTTAGTTTCACATTTTAAAATGGATATATAAATGTGTTCTTTTTCTAAATGGAGGCATATAAATACCATTAGTTTCCTCTCCAGCATACTGTCTACCACTGCATTATTAGTAATTAATAGTGCATGAAACCTTATCCTGATCAAAATATGCATCTCAAATATATTTCATTAATCATTTACTGGCTATTTTATTTGAGTCATTACACATATATTCATCAAGCATCATAATATTTAAGGTTTTTTTACCCTACAGAGTCAATGGCAAATGCTACTTTATATCTCTTACATGTTTTTGAAAACTTCTACTGCTTATTCATTTAACAAGGACTCAAACTTTAGTGATAATCCTTAGTATTATCTTCAGTGGATTAAAAAGTTCTGCAATGAACATAACCGCACATGAAAACTTAACCCATGATTAAGTCAGCATTACAAATTAGTGGAGGGAAAGACAGGCCATTAAGGGTGCTCTGGAACAGCTCTATCTCAGTGTCTGAGAACTGGCCACTAGGTGCTGTGAGACCAGAGGCAGGCAGATCAGAATTGCACGGAATTCAATTCACTGGGGACTTTCTAGCAAAAGTTCATGGTCCTGGGTGGCAGCAAAACTTACTTGATCCTTGCAGTTTGGGTCTGCATAAGAGGCATATATATATATATTAGTTAGGACAAAAGTGACTTCATTCAAGCTGGAATATACCTGGCTTATTGTCAGCTAATATCCAAATGTCAAACACATTCCTGATGTCAGGGTCTGCTTGTAAAACTCCACATACCATTCTAATGGCTTTGTGTATTTATTGCATGCTGGGAAAACTATGCAGAAAAAGTGAAGTAGGATTACTCTGGGGCAAATGTGAGGTCATAACTTGAGATGGCTGCAGTCATTTCAAGATGAATCCATACAAAGTGGTATTACGATTAATAAATAAACAGCTATATTTTTGGTGTTTGGGGGGGGGGTGGTACCAGGGATCGAGTTCAGGTCCTTGTGCTTGTGCAGCAGGCAGTGAAACCACTGAGCTAAAGCCCTGACCCTAAACAGCTATATTTTTAAAAAGGGAAAATAGATCCATTTCTCATACCATAAAATAAAATAAATTCTAAATCTATCAGAAATTTAATAAAATGAAATCATTCTAGATGAAACATGAATGAATTGCTTTACTATATGAGATTGGGGAAATTTTCCCACCCATAACTCAAACTCCAGAAGCAAAAAGAGATAAGACTAACCAAAAAAAAAAGAAGCATTGAAAGTACTGATAAAATTAATGATATAAAAATACCTTTGCATATGTAAATCATCATAAGTAACATAAAAGGGGACAAAATACAAACTGGGAAAATATGTGCAACTTTAATTACAAATACAAAATATTCTTAATAATTATGTGTTTTTTAAATTGGAAGAGAAAAGACCAATGATACTCGATTGTTAAGAGTCTAATAAAGTATTAATGAACAAATGTAAGCTTTTGGTAAAAGCTTACTACTCTTGATGATTTTTTAAATTACAGTTTTAAACTTTCTACTTCTCATCTATCAGGTTAGGGAAAATCCAAAAGTTTGATAATATACAGAGGTGACAAAACTATGGAGAAATAACTACTTATGTTCTGCTGGTGGGAATGGAAAATGGAATGTCTCTTCTAGAGAAAAACTTGCTGATACCTTGCTAGATATTTTCTAGTAATCCATCCTGAAGACACACTGACAAATGTCAGAATATGTACAAGGCATTTCAAGGCTATTAATAATAATAAAAATCTTGAAAGCAACCCAATGTCCATAACATATGATGGATCAAATAAATCAAGATACAACCACCCACTGTAGTTCAAGGAAGCTATAAAAAGAAAATGAGAATTATCCCTTTGCCATGGGCTGATCTTCAGATAAACCATTACATTTTTTTTAAATGGAAGGCTTAACAGACACATTGTTTAAATAGTCAACTATGTGAACAAAGAAAATATATAGAAAGGCCAAGGTTAAGGTTAGGTTTAGGGTTAAAGCAATACTTCAATATGCTTTGTTTTGTACATTTAAGTTTAATACAATGTAAATATTTCACATAGTTATGAAAAAAAATTAAACATAACAAAAAGAAATCCTTAAGAATTGAGATCAAATTAAACAAATGCGTGAAATGTATGAGATATGATCAAAAATACAGTGAATATTTAAAATGTTTAAAGTTTATTAGCGTAAAAGACACATTGCCACTAATCTCCCTCAAAACACTCCCCCTCCCTTTGATCACACTTATCCCATCATTCTTGCCACTTTCTGAAGAAATTCTGGAAGTTCTTTTACATCACTCTCTGTAGTTGCATTGTTGTGCCTGCCTTGATGCCCTGAACTGATTCAAAACATCTACCTTTCGTGGTAATTTTGACTTGGGGGAAAAGCCAGAAGTTGCACAGTGCCCGATACAGTGAATAAGGTGGATGAGGACACAATGTAATGTTTTTATTTAACAGAAATTGCCAAAAAGCTTTGATCAATGAGAGGTGATCAAAAAATATCATGAATATTTAAGTAAAAAAAAATTCTTACAGTAAAAGACACATTGCCATTAATCTTCCTCAGAATATTCCCCCTCACTTTGAACAGACTTATCCCATCATTCTCAGCATGTTTCTTTTACTGTAATAAGGTGTTGTGTTTTTTAAAATTTACGCATTCACTGTATCTCTCGATCATCCCTTGTATCACAAAGATCTATTGTACACAAGGATGTATTCAAAATGACTTTGAAACATTGTAAACTGATTATAGAGTCTAATAAGATATAACCTGAGGACAAAAAAACTGCAAATAAACCTTAAAATGAATAAATTATTGGTAATAATGCAAGTATTGTTTCTCTGAGACTGTCGTATGTGTACTGGGAGACTAAACAAATGAGTAATTTTGTTGGAGTCATCTAAGAACTATGATTATTTGACAGGAGTGAAAACAGATACAAATATAAAATGCAAGTTTAAAATCCCATTGTTTTATATTTGAATCAGAAGTATTAGCATAAAGTCATGATACATTATTTATTTATTTATGTATGTATTTATTTATTTTTGGTATGGGGGATCGAACTCAGGACCTTGCGCTTGCCTGGCAGATGCCGGAACCACTGAGCTAAATCCCCAACCTATGATCCATTTTTTAAAATACATATTCCCTAGCTCTGTCCTCTGGAAATGTATAAAAACAAATGATCAATCCAAAAACAGTGAGCATCCCTAGGTCCCATATTGCTCATTCTATAAATCACTTCTAACTCAAAGGAACCGACTCCTGGGAAAAATGGCTGATTACAAGTGTGAAGGAGGAAATGTAGAGGATCAGGCTAGAACATCTTGCCATACCATAAAGCAAGGTAGTTCTCAAAGATTACTGACATCACTCAAAAGACACAGAAGACAACTTGAATAGGTGCTCACTGGCCAAAGATGGACCAATTTGAGCATTAAAAAAAACAATGCTGTAATGAATTAAAATATCAAGTTTGCTTATTTCAAATGCATGCTTTAAAAATTTGGTGGGTCATCTTTGAAGAAGGTTAAGCAACAGTTAATGTTTGTGGAAACTGATACATAAAGGACAAAAATTAAGCCAATATCAGGACTTGCTTGTTCTAGGGTGAAAATAGTTGATAAAATGTAATGATAGAACGTGAATATCATCCTTTTGCAACCTTTAATAGATTAATAGACCTGTTTGTTTGAGACATGGTCTCTCTATGTAATTCGGGCTGGCCTTGAACTCACTATGTAGTCCAGACTGGCCTCGAACTAATAGCCTCCTGCCTCAGCCTCCCAAGTACTAGGATTATAGTTGTGTGCCACCATGCCCAGCTAGATTAATAGACTTTGGTCATGATAATCAGTTGCTGCCAACTTTTTTTTTTTTTTTGGTACCAGAGATCAAACTCGGGTCCTTACGCTTGCGAGGCAGGCAGCGGAACCACTGAGCTAAATACCAGGCCTGATGCCAACGTTTTAGACATTATATATCTCCTGGTAGAAGTATATAATATCACTTGTGTTCCTGTAACAAAACATTAAATTGAGATTTAATTAAGCTTCCATACCTAAGTACCAGTATACATATAAGAAACACAATAGAGGAATGCATTAAACAGTCCATCAGTGACACAATAACACAATCTACGCAGTGGAGAGTCCTATGGGGTAAATTAATAGTCTCTTCAAGAAGCACATTACAAGAAAAAATAATAATATAGAGACAAGGGGGAATCTTGTAGATAGAATAAGACTAAAGACATATCGACCAACTATAATTTATCACCTAGATTAGACCTTGAGTACTCATGTGTGGTGGCACACACCTGTAATCCCACCACTTGGGAGGCTGAGGCAGAAAGATCACAGTGAGTTCAAGGCCAGTCTGAGCTCCATAGTGAGTTCAAGGCCAGCCTGAACTACATAGGGAGCTCTTGTCTCAAATAAATAAATAAATTCTTGTCTTTTAAAAAATTCTATTTAAAGAACTCTGACACAATTGAGAAATTTTTCAAATAGACTACAAATTTGAGTGTATGGAGGAATTACTGTTCTCGTGTTTGGTGGCGATATAGATGAAGCAAGCTGGTTCATTTGTTGAAAACTATTGAAGCTGGTATGTATTTAATTCCCTACAGTATTTTCTCTAATTTGTATGTGTTCGCAATTTTCCATTACAAAAATCCAAAAATAAAAGTCTTTAAGAAGAACATACAGAAGATTAGAGTGCACAGAACTGGACACCATAACCCATTTACTAGAAAAACTTCTCAATCTTTCCATTATTCAGTGTTATTTCACATTTTATGAATACATTCAATCTTCCAACAGAAAACGTGCTTCAAAAATTACTGATTATTAGATTATGAGATTTTTAATAAGATGGTAACCTAGGGAGGCATATTTAGAGAGGATTGCTTGAAAGGGAGCTTCAGAAAATGTTTGATTCTTAGCAATGTAGAAATTATCTTTAAGAGGAGAAATAAACTCAGAATAAGCATTACCTCTAGGGACCTTGTGAGGAGGCTACATAGGTCTGACCGGTGCACTCTTTAGTTAGCCTGGAGCCAGGATTTGCGCCATAAGTCTGTTGCAAGATGAGGCAGTGCACCTGGATTCTGAACTGTGAAAGAAGCTCCAGAGTGGATGTCAGCCAAAGTCTTCAAGGAGATCCTACAGTCAGGCCAGGAAAAGTAACTTGGTCCATAGTCTTTTGGTCCATAGGACAGAATCAGATTCAAAATGGAAGCCAAAATCTAGGAGATTCTTCCTGGTAATTGCCTCTCATGGAATTTAAATTCCAGTCTCGCTTCATTGGTCACCAGTCACATGATTCAGGGAAGAAGGCTGGACTGTATGGACTGATCCAGTGTCCTTGATGCACATGTCTTGCTGTTAAGTCTTGAGGCTGGTGAACTACAGGAACAATACTCAAAGCCAGGGTTTAAAGCAGATATCCTGCCATGCCTGGTGCTACACGTCTATGATCCCAACTACTTGGGAGGCTGAAGAAGGATCGAAAAAGAGAGATAGCTTGAGTAACTTCATGAGATCCTGTCTCAAAATGAAATTAAAAAGGCCAGGGATATAGCTCAGTGGTAGAGGATGTATTTAGCATACACAAGGCCCTAGTTTCAATCACCAGGACCATTCCCCCAAAACCAGGCATCCTTTAAATTCTGACACTATGCTGACCCATTCATCAACTCAGCAAATACAGATTGTCACCAATTTATCAAGGTTTGATTTAAGATTGGTCAGCTTTACAATGGTATGAAAGCAATATGATTCAATACAAACTATAAAGAAATCATACTTCAAATTTTCCATTTTGATATTTTCCCAGACTACTTTAACTGTTACAGAGCTAGGTTAAAAGCTTTGCTTTCCTCATACACTATATTAAGCTCTCAAAGTATTTTTATACTTATTGTTATTCCAAATAAAACTGTTCCCAGCACCCCTCTTTTTTTGCTTTTTTCTAATATAATGTCCGTTGTGTCACATCATAATTATTTCTTTACCAGTTAGTCAACTACTGGAAAGTAGAATCCAGGAGCTACTTGTCTCTGTAATCCCAACTCCTGCAAGTTGCTTGGAAGTGGTATGTAATTTACTTATGGGAGCTGGTTTGGGTGGGGAAGGCAGGGCAAGAAGAGAGAAGGAAATGACAATCAGCATTCAGGCTTGGTGGTTTGCCTTGCACCTCTACTTTGATAATGCAAATAATTTTAAGCATACATAACTTCAAAGTAAATAGAACTTGAATGCATTTATACATCATAAGGTAAATGAGGAGAAGGCTGAAGTGAAAAGAAGTGGAGAGCAGGCAACAGGGAACATTGGAGAGCAGCTTTGGTAGACAATGTGCCAGTGTCCTTTGTGGCTTAGTCTTCTCTCTTTGGCCCACAGTCCCCCACCATACAGGCACCACCCCCAACTTATTCCCCAAAGAGGTGCACAACTGAGTCAACTCTGTGATTCTGTCACTGTAGAAATGTGTATGAAAATAGACAAAGACAGGAAGAAAAACATAAGGACGAATTTGTTGTTAGACTGATGCAATTATAAGTTTTTATTATTTTTCATTTCCTTTAATGTTTTAATAGAAATATTCTTTGACCTGACAACAGACATTCTTAACAGTACTTAGCCAGAAATGGTAAAGTTAGTGATAAATTAGCACTGAAGATTAAATGAATTATCTTAGGGATTAATCCTCCCAGAATGTCACTTAAATTGGAATAATAAATTCTTCCTAGTACATTTCTTGAAGTAGCGTGAATACAGGTAAACTACTTTGGGGTAAGCCTTTTTCCAAAAGCCCTGTTATCTCTAGGGAAATGCTTATCTTCCAGTTTTACACAAACATAAATGTATTTTTTCTCACAACACTCTGGCAAAAAATGGTAAGCTTATTTTTGTCAATGCTTACATTTAGTTACTTATTGAAAATAATATCAAAATGAAAATTTTTCTTTATAGGAAATGATTTTGTAATGTTTTGACTTTACTTTGATCCTTTTTATAAAGAAAGCACATGCACCATTAAGTCACAGCTGGACACAACAGACAATAAAACAATAAAGCAATAAAATATGAATAATTTGATCTGTTGTCCAAATTCACAGTAATTTCTCTCTAGGGAATTCTTTTTTTAAAAAAAAAAACTTCATTTTTCAGTTCTTCACTGTAGTTCTTTTTTAAAGAATATAATTTATTATATGATAAAACAAATATGTATATTTAAAAGTTTAAATCTATATTCAAAGTCCCCTGAAGATTGGTTTTTTTAGTTTGACATTGACTTGTATACTCTAAAGTAAATATGACAACAATTTACAAATAACTTTTATAAAGAAGTACCCAAAGGATTTCATTTTAGCCCAAAATGTAGGCTCAAAAGCAGTTCCATGTCATCTTTTTGCTCAATGTCATTACTCAGATCTTTAAGTCACCATCCAAGACACTTAGGCAAAAGCACAGACAGATCCAAGCGTGACTTTATTAGATAAATAGGGATATTTTAAAAATATTCAGGCCTGAAAAATGTGTTTCTGCCCACATGACTGGTCCACTAAATGCATCCCACAGATGGGCAACTCATCAGAGAATTGAAAAAAAAAATCCCACTAACCTCCAAAAAGCCTAGAATTCTGACCATAGAAAACTACTTTGGCTGAGACCACTGCGTCTCAAAGTTTTTCATCTTGAAGAATCCCACATACCCAGAGTAGTTTAGCAAAAGTAAAACTTTTTACTTTCCCATGTTTTATTCTTAAGATGAGGGAATTTTGATTGGCACTATAACATGCCTATTTCTTTTAATATGGAATTAATGTGGGTTTATCCCCACGCACAAAGGATATTTTCAAGTAAATTTGAAGATCCAGTACAATGTGCTATGCTTATCGTATGAATTTTTTCCCAAACTACAGGCCAGATAGGAAAACTAGAATTAAGATATTAAAGAACGGGGCCGGGGATTTAGCTCAGTGGTTCTGTCGCCTGCCTCAAAAGTGCAAGAACCCAAGCTCAATCCCCAGTACCAAAAAAAAAGATATTAAAGAACCCGGACAGACTAACATGAAAATGGCTTAAAACTGTCCAGGGAGCTAGCTCACTACCTATGAAGTATTCTAGATCCAAAGCCAAAGGAGAAAGTCATGGCACAAAGAGACAGCAACCCTAGAGTTTGATTGTTAGGAGAAAGATTTCTGCAAGAGAAATGGAAAGTCCAGAGATAAACTTTTCCCATATCTTGTGTTTATCAAGACCACCCCCCCCCAAGTCACCAGGAATGAAAACATAAACATCTGCTTCAAGCATGATCACTGCAGTGAACTTAAAAGTAGCTGGTACAGGCCCCTTCAAATGTTTCTCATGAAAAGTGGAGCAAAAGATAAACAAACGCCTTCTCAGCCACCACCACGTTTCCTCTTCATCATTCCCCTCGGTGACTAATTCGTGCAGGAGGTCATTTCCAAGGCAACAGATATGCTACTGGTTGGCTGATAAAAACTAAGGTAAAATTAATGAATATGAACTGTACAAGTGGCTTTATTTTTTCAAAACAGAATCAAGAGACACAGAATAAGGCCACCTATGTCAATCAATTAATGATTTTCTAAACAAAGGTAACCCTGGATTCTAGAAAGTATACCAATCAATTACAAAATTACAGATTGCCTGGCCCAAAAGATGAGCAAGGGACAATGTCTGGACTCTAGGTTCCAGAAAGCTCCTCAGGTACCTGAGATATGCTCATACCAAAGGACCCCAAGAACTAAATAAATAAGAAAGCAATACTCTACTTAATAGCCTGAGGTTTCTCAAGATTCATATCAAATAGCATCCTGGCTCACTCTGGAAGGCACGGGCTGTTATATTCTCCTAGGTACAGAAAGAACAATGAATCTGTTTACTGCCCTGCCTTTTCCATCTCTGCCTGAGTGTTCTCCACATTTAAGAAGTTTTTCTAGAAGTGAAAATACTCTTTGACATTAGGAATAGCAACATACTCTGCATTCTCTCTTTTCAAAATTGAATTGTATCCCATTTGTCCCAGCTATTCCCCAACTGGGGATCTTCCCCAAAGAATTAACAGAATCATACCACAGCAATATATGTGCACCTATGTTTATAGCAGCACAATTTGTGATAGCTAAGGATTGGAAACAGCCCGAGTGCCCATCAACTGGAAACTGGATAAAGAAGATGTGTTTTTTTTTTATAAAATGGAGTACTACTCAGCCATAAAGAACGAGAAACTAGAGGCATTTATAGCTAAATGGATGCATATTGAGGCCATATTCTTAAGTGAAATAAATAGGACACACGTGTAAATACCAAATAGTTTCTCTGGTGTGAGAAACTGAAAGTGTAAATAAGGATGAAAATGATTAAAATGAATAATTGATCATTTGAAATAGGAAAAGGTCCAAAGGTGGAGGGGTGGTGGGAGGGGAAGGAGAAAAGGAAGAAAGGAAAGGAAAAATTATGAGAAAGAAAAAAATGGAAACGAAATCTATGTAAATAGGGAAGGGTGGTGGGGCGCATAGGTAATGGGGAAAAAAATAAGAACTAAGATACATCATGTTCAGATACAAGCACCCAATGATAAATGTAAATGTACTGTATACCTAAAATGTACCAATTAATATATAAATTTTAAAAAACAAAATTGAATTGATATCTTGAAAGCAAGGACCTTTCCAGTTATTTCTTTTATGTTCCTAACAGTCCTTTACAGAAGAGAAACCAAAAACAACTAATCTGTTTTGCAACAATACACAGTATGCCTCAAAAGTATCTCAAAATTCTTAAAACACACTCAATTTGAAAAGTAATAAATATAATTTGTTCCACTTTGGTATCAAAAATAATTGCCTGCCAGACTGCCCTATTTTATAGAAAAGATGCAAAGTGTCACAAAATTTTAAAAAGCTGGTCTCTACGGCCCTATTCTAAAATTAAAAATAAAAATGCTAGAACTCTCACAGTAGCCTTCGTCTGCTATCTGCACAGGCGCCCCTAAGGTGGAATACATTACTTTATCCACAGTTCCTCTGCACATCAGGGCACAGGAATACTCTCCCCTACCCAGCACACTCTCAGTAGCACGAAAGCCAGCAGCCTGGGCAGTGCCTCCCTGCACACCTCCTTCCTTCCCCTCAGCATGGTGCTGCATGAACCGTGTTCTTGCGTCCCCGACTTTCACAGATCACCCTTGGTCCATTCCCTGAAAATCACCTTTCTTTCTCTTAAATATACACTCCTGTGTCAACACACATTTCCTCTTTTCTTTCATTCTTGCCCAGTTACCTGAGAGAAAAGAAATCTGGGGCTATAGTGGATTCTGTGATTTCAGGACTGAGGACCAATCCCCCATGGCTGGAAGGGTTGGAGTCCCATGGCTGTCGTGGGAGTGCTTCCCAAGAAGTGTTCTCACCAGGAGAGCTATTTGCTCTGGATCATGCTCTCTCCTGTGGGTGGCTCTTATCCAGTTACTGCTCAATGAGGAGACATAAATCTTGGCCTCTGTCTCAAGATGGTACAACTCCAAAGGGCCAAACTTGCTCCATAGCTCCAGAGAGCATCACAGAATCCTTTCTTGTGGCTGCATCTTTGCCTAATTTCTCCCTTTCCTCACTTCTGCTTCCTTCACTCCCCAGAGGCACTGATCCAGAGCATGCTCCCAATAAATTGAAATCATTCAGACTCTATTTCAGAGTCTGAATTCCAGGAAATCTGGCCTAAGACACTCTCCTCCTTTTTCCCCTGCATTCCTTCTTTGTGATTAAAAAAATAAATCTGTTGGCTATTGGTGCTAGTTAAGCACTGGAGTCAAAGTAAGTTTTTGTTTTTTGGTTTTTTTGGTACCAGGGATCGAACTCAGGACCTTGTGCTTGCGAGGCAGGTGGCGGCCCCACTGAGCTAAATCCCCAGCCCCTCAAAGTAGTTTTAAAGTGAACTTTTTCCTTAAGTTCTAAAGCCTCTAAATGTCCTGAGAATTTTCTCTTCAATAATCTGTGCTAGGCCGGGGATTTAGCTCAGTGGTTCCAACGCCTGCCTCGCAAGCACAAGGACCGGGGTTTGATCCCCTGTACCACAAAAAGAAAAATAATCTGTGCAAGTTTCTAACTTGCATCTCATCTTTATCTAATTAAAAGTGCCATTGTCAAAGTCATGTTATATAAATAAGGAACTATCTTTATTAATATGGTTCTTTTCCATTATAATTAATAGATTTGTGAATACAATCTTCATTTCCAAAGTAAGAATTTAATTTTTCTACTGCTTTTCAATACAAATGTGCATTAAGTCATCTAGGTTTTAATTTAAACAGATTTCTATGGGCTAGCCTTTTGATTCTTTCCTTTTATTATTTTTGGTAGAAAAAAAATATTTTCAAGTTCAAAACAACTAACTTTGAAACAAGCTGTTGGCATCAACTTGTCTTCAAGTGGGAGCGAGTTCTCAATCACTTCAAATAATTGGCTTTGGAGATAGAAAGAAACCTCACAGCATTTCAGGAGCTTGAAACAAGGCTTCAGGCTTTCCTTGAAAATGCAGCCAGCCAGTAGCTTAATTGCTTAATGGCAGAAGGGTCCCTGCTGGACTGCAGCATCCATTTCCCTGACTCCAGACCATTGCTTGGACCACACCCATGCTCATCATTTAAACAACCTGGCCACTCACAAGGCAATGGGGACAGCAAGGCCAATTTGCGAGGGGCAGCTGGCAGCCATTCTTCCCCGCTTATCAGGGCATCTGAGGACACCAAATGCAACAATCCAAAAGCTTCTCCCCACCCCTTGTTTGGAGGTGAAGTAAGGCTGGATATTTTATTAAATCTTTGAATGATTTCAAAATTTTGATCAGGATACTTTCTCAGAAGCCAAAGTTATAAATTAACAAGTCCAGAGCTTACCATGTACATGAGAACAAAGACTTAAAATAGTACCTACAGACCAGAGACAGACCAGGCAAAGTGAACAGGGATGAAGAAACAAGCATATACAAATACTGATGAAGAGACGGTGGATTTTCTGTTATTAATTGATAAAGAAGCTAAGTTATGGAGTTATCAAAGCTTCTTTCTTCAAATGTTTAAATAAATTAAGATCCAAACCAAAGCATCCAATAGAATCTGAAAATTATATAAAAACCTAATCAGTTGCTAGTGAAGCCTCAGAAGAGCTGGCTGGCAAGTGGAGCACACATCTCTACTCCCAGGCAGCAGCCACACCTCTGTGTCTTCTGTATTTCAAACCAAACTGCCCAGAAAGGTTAGTGGAAGCAGTCGTGAGAAGAAAGGCCACATGAGTACAGAGATGTGGACAGCCTAAGCAGTCAGCCCAGGGCAGCAAAAGATAGTGCTCCATTGCTTCTTAAGGTGTTTCTCACTGCTCATATTTATTGCCCTACTCATAAATTCAAGTTTTTGCACTATTATTTCTGAGTCAAAAAATTAATTAAATTAGTTTAAATTTCACCTAAGGTTTGGGAATGTAGTTCAGCAGCAGTAAAGTGCATGATTAAACCTGAGTTCCATCCCCACCACCAAAAATAAATAAGTAAGTACATAAGTTAATTCTCAGGAATAAGAGACCTTGAATACTACAAAATAAGATTTTGTTGAGTGAGGGTTAAGGTTTTATGGCTATGTGCTACTTTAATGTCTAAGACTTTTTTCCCCTTCAAGAACAAGTTTCCATCTTTTGGGGGTATGTTGATAATGAATGTGCTAGGCTGATGTGTACTAGGAACACAGGTGCTGATAGATTTGCTAAAATATTTAATCGTTTTAAGTTGGTTTTAGTAAAATTAACTGAACTTAATTGTCTTACCATACTGGATGAAGAAATTATCAGCTATCTCTGGAATTTTTCACAAAAATCATCTGCTCTTGATGAAAAGTAGGTATAATCTGTCCTTGTTCCCCACCTTATGGAGAAAGCATTGTATCTTCTCCATTCATATAAGGTATTTTTGTGGAAAGTATGGAGAATATGTCTTTAGCTGTTGAGAAGTTTCTGTTCTACTTCTTGTCTCCTGATAGTTTTGACCATGAACAGCTATAGAATTTAGTCCGATACTTTTTCTCCAACTAGTGACAGGATCATGTGGCTTTTTTCCTTTCCTCTGTTAAAATGATGACTTTTGGGGGGTGCATCTTCCAATGCTGAACCAACACTGCCATCCCTAAATAAAACCACTTTTTACATACTGCCAGATCTGACTTCTAATACTTTGTTTTGTTAAACAAATTTCTATGTTCATACTTTGTTCTTCTATTATCTTTATCCAGTTTTAGGATTAGCACAATGTTGAGTTCCTAAAATGAGGGGAGAAGGGTTCCTTCTTTTTTCTGCTTTAATTGTTTGATATAATTTATCAGTTAAAATGTATATGAGCCTGCTGTTGTCATATAGGTAGGTTTTCAAGCTAGAATATACTTTCTTTAATAGGTGCTATTCAAATTTTATATTTCCTCCAGAGTTAGTTTCATTAATTTGTCTTCCAAGGTACTTCTTAGAAGTTGTCAAACTTATTTCAAAAAATATTTTTGTAATATGCTTTCTATATCCTTTTAAATTCTATAAAATCTGTGGTAATGTCTCCTAAATCTTGATATTGTCATTTTAAAAATGTATAATTGATATTGTGTAATAGGAAGCAAAGGTCTAAAGGTGCAGGGGAAGTGGGAGGGGTAGGGGAAAGGAAAGAAAAGAAAAAATATGAGAAAAGGAAAAAAATGGAAACAAAGTCTTTGCAAATAGGGAAGGGCAGAGAGGGTGAAGGGAGGGCAGGGAAAGGGGAAAAAAAATAAGAACCAAGATACTTATGTGATGGTACAAGATCCCAATGATGTATGTAACTGTATTTTATACCTAAAATATACCAATAAACTTAATGGAGGGCCAGGGATTTAGCTCAACAGTTTCGCTGCCTGCTGTGCAAGTGCAAGGACCAGAATTCAATCCCCGGGACCAAAAAAAAAAAACTTAATGGGGAAAAAAATAGAATAATAAAATAAAAAATCATCTGCTCTGTGTTATTTTGATTTGTTACCATGGTTTTAAAAGAAAAAAATTCTTCTATACCTAGAGAAATGTATGAATATGCTACTATTTGTAAATGGCATTTATCATTCTACTGATGTAGCATTGACTTGTGTTTCTTTGTGCTCAGCAAGAAATCTGTTGAAGATACTCTTTTTCAAGAGACATGTATGAAATGAAATTTCTAGACGCAACCTCTAGTGTCTCAGCTTGAATATTCCATGATTCTATCTTATAACACAATCACACACTAACACAGGTACAAAAACTTAGAAAAAATATGTTGCTATAGAAACTTGTAGAGACTCATAGAAATATATTCAAGTGTACAAATAGACATACAAGATACTGTCTTTTTTCCAGACCTGGAAATGAAATGACAAGTAGATAAGGGAGAATAGAAAGGTTTAGCACAGTACCACCCAAAGAGTGGCCTGTAAACTGATTCAAATCCAGAAACTATTACCACCGATTATGAGTTATGGAACTTGTGTAACAGTATAAATCACTACATCAAAGACATTGTTTATATCAGCAGACATTTCAACAACAAGACTTTTGCAAAGAAGGAAGGAAGGAAACGGAGTGCATTGGTATAAATTCTTACACAGGCCCCTTATCTCATCACATATGAGCAACAAGCAGTTTTAAAACTGCCTACTTTGGGGAGCTTGATTTAGAGAAACCAAAAGTCGCACCATTACCAAAGCTGCTAGTTCTGAGATACTGATGTAAAGTTTTAATCTTTTTCAAAGAAAGAGTTTTTCCCCTTTGGAATAGGTATCAAGGTAGTTCTTCAGGGCCTAATTGCCCATCAACAAATAAATCAATAAAGAAAATGTGGTATTTATACACAATGGTATATTACTCTGTCAAAAAGGATAAATTTGAGTCATTTGTAGGAAAACAGATACATTTTGAGACCATACAGTTAAGAGAAATACATCAGACACACAAGCTTAAATATAGCACGGTTTCTGTTATATGAGAAACCCAAAGTATAAATAATTTAAAGGGCAAAATAAAAAATAGACAATAGAAAACAAGGAGAAAGATCTTTTGCAAATGGTAAATGACCCAAGAGATGGAGGGAAGAGGAGAGTAAAAAGAATTAAGATCTGTTATGTACATGTACCAACTCTCCATGATGAGTGAAATCATTATATATTACAAATGTATTCTAACAAAAAATTTTTAAAAAACAAATTATATGAACAATTTTTAAAAATGCACAGTGATGCTTCCTCATGTTCCCAATGGATTCCTCCTTAAAACTCCAACACATGCCCATGAGACCTGAGCCAGCAGACAATCCAGGAGGCCAAAACCATGAGTTATTCCACATCTCTTCTGCATAGCAGGGCATTGTCTTGGTTCAAGCTTTTTTTGTCGAACTCTCAGATCCCTTTCAAATGCTGCCTTTCCTATCTAAGGACCCAGGCATGCTTGTGGGTGTCTGGAGGCCCATGAAACAAACCTTGTCTGTCTACCCTCATTGTCTTAGTCTGTTTCTGCTGCTGTAACAAAACATCTTAGACTAGATAAGTTATAAACAATAAAAATTTATTTTTCATCATTCTGGAGCTAGGAAGTACAGTAGATCCAGTGTTTAGTGAGAGTGGCTGTCTATCCCTAAAATAGCACCTTCACTCTGTGTCCTCACATACAGGAAGGCAAAGAAGGCGCATGCAGCTCTCTGTAGCCTCTTTTATAATGGTATTAATCACCTGCTATCAGCCTTGTCTCTTAATACCACCACAATACGAGTTAAGTTTCATACAAATTTTAGAGGGAAATAAACATTCACAACACAGTGCCTACTCCCAATCTTAGCTTTGACTGGCATACGTTAAGAAACAGGATGTCAATAATATCAGTTTGGTGTACCCATCACTTGCCTCTCATTAATTATCTTTAAAAATGTGTTTTTTATATATTCATTGATAGTGACAAAGCCTGTATTATGGAATTAATTGTTCATTGTTTATTAAGTAAATAACATACTCGTAAATTTACACATAAAAATCACAGTCAATATAGAATTCCATGAATATGACATTGATATTCTCTATTATTTCCTTCTTGTGGGACATTAGCAAAATCCACATGTAGGTAATGAAATGTCTCATAGCCTTTTTCTAATTCTCTTCCATTTCTCTACTGCTATATTCTTCACTCATCATCATCAGCCTCCTTTTGAGTTCACATCCAGTTCTTCTGCAGACCATTACTTCCTCTTATTGGGGCTGATATTCATTTGTTCATTGATTCTACAATGATTGTTGCAGGCCCACTGTGCACTGGGTTACTGTTATGAGTAGCAGGGGCTACAAAGAAGAAGCGGACACTAACTCTTCCATTTCTTCTAGAGTCAGGCAGCAGGAAAGATTGAAAAAGGAAATAGCCCTTATACTGAGTTTTTAAAACCACAACTTAATTTCACTGTCTTTGTGTTTTGTTCAAGATCATTTTACCATCAAGCAGTAATTTAATTGACTTGGACAAATGAGTGGGGGGAAAAGAGGTAAATTATAAAATAAAAGATGCACTTATGTCAAGTGAAAGCAAATGAGTCCCGGGTACAAAGTTTCTCTGTGGTTCAAATGGAGAAATTGTGGGAGAATTGGGGCCACTCCAGTGCCTGACTTAACAGCAAAGGGGTGCCAAATTCCAGAGCTGCACCATGGCAACTAGTAACGTATTCATCCTGTGAGCAGAAATTGAATTTCACCAAAACTTCATCTGTCACATCAAATTAATGTTGTTAATTTGATTTTTATTGGTTCTAGAGTTTTATTCTTATTTAGTTTGCAAATTTGTTCCAGTTTTATAATTAAAAGTGCTATAAGCATCTGAGTTTATACCTAGTTTTATGTTTGCATTTATGTAAGTAACACTGCCACTAAATTAATTTAAATTATTTAACAGTGGGACTGGCAAAAACTGTTCCTCATGTTCCTGTAAGCTTTGGAAACCAGTTTACTACATAAATGGCGGCTGGTCTTAGCAATGGAGTTAACCAATCCAGCTCCTATTGATGGAAGTACTCTTGTTTTCAATTGTTTAGTTACCCTCAGAGTTGAAAGAAACAGGCCTTTTTTGCTATATAGAGGCCTTCCAGAACCCTTCTGGTCTTCTATGTGCAGAAACTATCAGTGAAAGAAAATGGTCTGTTGAGAGTTTGCAAACATCTGAAAACAATAATGTGGACAAGAAAACCTGATTCAGTCCACTGCCTTAGGGAACAGGGAAAAGGCCATGTTTTGTGATAATGTGGGGAAACTGGATGATACCAAGAGATAACTACAGCTTGGACAAGCATGGGAAAAGCCCTATTTTACACTATAGATCTAGAAAGTGATACTGAAATCTAATAGCTCTGTCTCTGTACTTCAAAAATGGATAAGGAAAACAGTCTTTTGTTCTACATAGTTCCCAAATGCTTATCCGCAGAGATACACTGCTCCATTGAAAAGTTGTCACCAAACAAGAAAGTTCAATGCAGTGTTTATGTAAGTATGTTGGTGTAATGTTACCAACTGTCCTTTCCCAGGAAGAATTGTTCTTCCCTCTAAAGACGTGACCTTTTTTCTTTCTTTCTTTTTTCCTTCCTTCCTTCCTTCCTTTCTTTCTTTCTTGTGGTTGAAAAGTCCTGGCATATATTAACCACACATATACTCAAAGTCAACTTTCTCTCCAGATTAGGAGTCAGATATATTTATGACTTCTAGCCTTCCAAAAACACAATATAATGTGAAAGAATGTTATATGCTAACATTTTAAAATATAATAAATACAATTATACACCCATTCTTTTACAAAATATGTTAAAAGTAGATAACTGTTTCTTTTTATTTTTTAATTATTTGGACATGTAAATTGTCAACCTTTTTCTATTTATTTGTTTTTGCCTTTTGAAGTTTTATTGATACACAAAATCTAGAAGTTCAAGGGCGACGCCACAATGAGAAGAGCTATGAATTAGAGGTAGAAAGGGTGGAATTTAGTCTAGGCTCCCCTACTGGCTAAAACCACATTGCAAAGTTGCTAACCTTCCAAAGACACAGGGTTCTGGCCTACAAAAGAGTCAATAGCATCTTTCTTCATTGAGCCATTTACTAAGATTAATGAGAAACAGATAAAGTATCTGAGTACTTCATAAACAGAAATTATCATCATTAGTAGCTATCAACCCTTGGTTTTCATACATTCAACATAAATTCAGTGGTCAAGACATTTAATCAGAAATCCTTTAAAATCAGAGACAAAGCACAAGATCACACTTTTTAAATTGAAAGTTTACCCTATTTTTTCTGGGCTCTATCTACAAAAGTATCAAAAACAAACAAAAAAATTAATACATCTAATTTTTTCCCTACAGAAACAGACTTACTAGTTAAGCTGATGTTTTTGAACTTAATTTGGAATCACTTCCAGACAACAGCTTCCCACTACCCTCCAATGAGAGCATATTTAACTAGGTATATACATGCTGAGACAGAACAATATGCCGTAATTTTAAAAATAAATCTACAACATTAAAAAAAGCTTTAGAACACCAAAGGAAACAGGAATTAAGATACTTGCCTAGAACAATAAAAAATGCTTTCTTAAAACCAGAGTTATTTATTTCATTAAAATTTAACACACAAAGCTCAGTAATTTATATGAATAACTTGAAAACCCCTGTAAAAACATTATTAGTGAGTAGGTAATCATCACTGGTTTTATTTACTTAGACATTTCTTTTTAAATGACAAATAGGCCTACCCATAAACTAACCTCTTAAGAAAATATAGATGTTAATAGATTTAAGTTGAGGTAACTACGTGCTGTTCCTTGTTTGAATAATATTCAATGACTTAGTTTTAGCCATTGGGGAAATAGTTCAATTTTATTCTAAACAGACTCCAACTGAGATAATAATACAAGATACTCTTTTGTTTGCCTGGGGATTTGAATGCTCTGGACAGTCATGAAGTTTTCATGAGTGAAAGAATGAACGCTCTCTATATATACACGTGGCAAATTGGATGCTCCCTAAATGAAAATATGACACTGAAAACTGGGGTCTTAGTGTGGCACATTTTTGACATGTTCTTGATGAATATGTTTTTAATTCAGCAAGTTATTCATCTAGGCTTAGCAAATAAGCCTATTACCTGTTTTCTAACTCTTTCTGCTGAGTGGTTTTCCTTTTCCCTTGTAATTTGTGGTGGCTTAGCAAGTGATAAATGTGCCTTGCTAGAACACTATTTGGTGGAACCATTAAATAATGCCTCAGGAATTATTCAGGTGAAAACTATGGGTTCTATAGAAAGGATCAGGGCAGCCACAAAAGCCCCTAGATAATATCAAAACTATGGCATTTAGATGGCAGAGCTAATGTACAACCTACCCAGTGTAATTCTGCTTAATTAAACCTAACTTAAACCTGTAGTGGCATTCCATATTTCTCCTAAATCCTAAACATTTCTTCAATCTACATATGTAAATATGAATCCCACAAACATATATGAATCTAGAAATAACCAATACTTGTCTTATTCACCTTTTTCCTTTGAAAACAGGCTAACTTCAGATGTAATTTCTGAATTAGAGAGTTGAGATTATAATCTCTTTTCAATTTGTTAGCAGCCATAGTCATCTCTTTTGCAGGGTGGGTACCAGGGATCGAACTCAGGAACTTGCGCTTGTGAGGCAGGTGGCAGAACCACTGAGCTAAATCCCCGGCCCAGCCATAGTGATCTTGAGGTAAGAGAGTAGGGTGGGGCAAACTGGTTGAGCAAGCAGTTGTGACCTGTGGATCATGGAGATCCAGAACACATGCACAGAGTGCAGAATCCAGTATGACTATGCAAGTCCCCAAACCCTGTATGAGGGACCAAGCAGAAAGTTCTATCTTCCATTCATCATTGACGTCTGGCATGAAACCAAGTGGGCCTTTAATAGGACAGGATAGATCTGATGTCAGGCCAAGTGAGTTTCTGACAGGACACTTGTGCCAGATGCCTTGTTCACATGGGGGAAAAGCAGTCTAGGAATAGAAGATACAAAAGACCCCAGCCACTAACATCATGGCTCCTGTGAGTCTGCTCACCAGCCTGCTCTCTCTCTGCAGAGCATACTTCTTTTCCATCTTTGATAAATGTACATCTCTGCTACCTTCCCTATGTGTGTTGTCCAATTTTTTGATCAAGACACCAAGAACCTCAACACTTCAGGACCCAAAAGCCTTTAACAATCTGATTTAGTTCTTGAAAATCTGGCAGAAAAATTGCTTCTCCATCTGCAGAGCAAAATTTCTGCCATGTTCATGTTCTCACTCTTGTAAACACAGTAACTTGTCTTTGCAGTGTTATAGATCCAGAAGATCCCATTCTTAGAGATAACTCAATTCTCACATTTCAGATGGACTTAAAATTTGAACTTTTCAGAAGTAAATATGAAAAGATGTAGTAATCAAAACCCAAAGCCATTTCTTTCTTCATCCCCTTGAGATTGAAACATAGTTGTACATCTTTTCATCTTGTAAAAATCCATGGGTCAATCCCTTTATGAGGACAATAAATCATTTCAAGTATTTAATTATATTAAATTAATTTCCTTTATTTAATTTTACTCATTAGTTTGGTAACTCTACTAATTAAAATGCTATCTACCCAAATTAGAAATCTGTAGCCTTGTAAATGGTTTTCATCTTGTAAAAAGTCACTGCACTGCAGAAACAAGAGCTCATTAGTAGCAAACAGAAAACAGGAGATTCAATTGACATTATCTAAATTCAACTCATCCCCTAAGATTAAACCTAAATCCTGGCTTCTCCATGGAAATTCTTCCAGACTCCTCAATCTCAAAAGATCTCTCACTTTCCAAAATTACCACATAACTTAATATTTATAATTAGTTGTGAACAGTCCAGTAACATGACTATGCTGTTGTCTTGAGATCTTTTCCCATCTTGAATGTCATTTTACTTCTAATGTGTTTTACTTTGTCCTCTCATCTTGCTTATAAACGAACTCTTCTTGCTTATGAACTTCAAGTTATAATCCTTTGTACTCCCCCTTCACTCAATCTTCTCATTCAAAATAATTATTTTTACCACAGTATTATAACCCAATCAGTTTGATGGATAAAGGACACAGAGACACTTTAATTAAGTCTTTCACTTCGAGGAGCAGAAATTCTAATAAAGGAAGAAAACATGCAAACACAAAAACCAAGTTAACATGTAAAAGAACCGCTGAGGCAAAATATAAAGAGAATGGCACAGTGTTGCAATATGTTGTCTATAAATATTTATTGACATAAATTGGTATTTTATTGTATTATGACGTGTATTTCTGTTATATTTTGACTTCTACACTTCCTCGTTACTATGTAATACAGACATTTGCAGCAATGTTCATTCATTTATTCATTTCAAGAATATTTACATCTAAAATGTGTCACCCACTGTGATTAATGTTGGGGATACGAGGACTAGCATAACACATATGGTCTCTGTTCTCATCATGCAAATAGCCTTAGAAGTTTAGACAAAATAAAAATAAACAAATAAAACCAACATAATTATGATAAGTGTTTTGAAAGCTACACACAGGAAGTTGAAATAAAGAATAGTAGGAAGCAAACTCTCTGAGTCAGAATGGTCAAAGAGTCTCTCTGAGAAGCCAGCTTACAATGAGTGGAGGGAAAATTATTGTGAGGTGGGGAACAGCATGTACAAAAAATAAATAACAAAAGCTGTAGGGCTGGAACATAATGTGTAAGGAGGCAAGTGGTTTTGATTAAATGGTTCAAATGGAAAAACATGAACAGTTTCTGTATGAGAGCGTAAAACAAGTTTACTCCTAGGACCGATTCCCTGTAGGAACAGATTGTTCACTGTTATCTGGGTGAAGTAGGGGGAAGGGACCAATTTTGAATATTAACAGTGATAGTCTACCCCAGCACTCTTACTTTCAATGCTATGAAGAAGCCACCTTGCATACCTGCACTTGCATTCCGTGTGTGTGTGTGTGTATGTGTGTGTGTGTGCACTCTCTGCCCTGCATTGATGATTCCATTGGCATTTCTGTATGAAGCAAGGTTTTTTATTTTAAGAAGTTAAATAAACTATGATTATTATATTCTCCTTTGATTAATTTTCTGTATTGAGTCCAGGAGTTTGCATTATTAATAATAGGAAGAAAGAAGAAACTGAATGGGTTATTTGGATAACCCACTCTTGTCCTTATTCTTTCTGAAATGCTTGCTGATAACACAGAAACATACCTTCTCTGGATAATTGGCCTCCCAATTGAATTCTATCTTGAGATCAAAAAATTTAACTCACAGTTTTTTTAAAGGAAAGGAGAAATGCTCCCATTCGCTCTTCACTGTCTTTCAATGTTGTCTTTGAAGCCTGGAACCTGGCTGGGCAAAGACTCATTATCTAGAGGAGCAGAGTCTACCAGGGGTCAAAAACTACAGAGGAGCTGGCAAGGAGCTGGCCAGAAGTCAAACTCAGGGAAACCTACAGCCGTTCCCATGCCAGCTGCACATATAGTCCAGGAGCTGGGTGTCTGGCTCCAGCATCAACAATTAGGCCTGGCAAAAAACAAAGTAAGCCTCAGGCCCAGGGGAGTCAAAAAAAGGGAAGATTATCAAGCATGAACTTAAGCACAAAAATGAAGGTTTGGAGTTGGGACAGGAGGTTGGAAACAGGATAGTAACAATGGTGATTTACTTTAAATCTCAGAGAAATTGGAATGTTGCTGACTAGAAAGGGGGTCCAGGGCTGGAGATTTAGCTCAGTGGTGCTGGCACCTGCCTCGCAAGTGTAAGATCCTGAGTTCAATCCCCTGTACCAAAAAAAAAGGGGGGGGGGGGGTCCTGTCAGAGATGCTTGGAGAAGATTCATTGAAGCCACAAGTACTCTGTGGTGGGGGAGAGACTTCCACCCTGAAACAGAAAATTAATCAGAAGGGTGATACATGTACATAAAACCAAACAATCAGACTCTTAAAAGGAGAAGTGGTGCCAGTGTGGCTGGTTCACATCATGATATCCCCTACCCCTTTGGGAAGTAGTCATTATGAGAATATTCCAAATACCCCAAGGGAAGGAACAAGCACTGCAGAGGCTGCACTTCTGGGTCAGACTCCATATATACCAGCTTCTTCCCATCAACCTCTCCTCCAAACACTGGGGACTGGTACAGCCCAAGGAAAGGACACCCTCCTCATCCAGGCCGAGAGAGCATAAATAAGCAAACAGGGCTGGTGGACTTTCTGACTCCTGAGATCCCCACCAAAGAGAAAATCTGCCCGATTCCTGCAGCCCAGGAGTGAACACACTTGCTGATTCCCACAATCTGCCTGCTGGTGTGCGAACACACCCATAGATTCTCATAGACCCGTGAACCACTGCCAGAGAACAAAAGCACATGCTGACTCTGGGAACAACCACCTGCTAGTGAACCTCCCACCTACTCCTGAAGACTCCCTGCCGGTGAGCCAATGCACCTGTCAATTCCTTAGCTGCCAACCTGCTAATACACACTGTTGAGAAGCCTTAAAAAATGACAAGAACAAGAAAAATTTATTCAAAAGGTACTAGACAATATTAAGACCAAACTAAGGCTAATTAGAGGTGCAGAAAAACTGGAAGACAGCACACATGGAATAAAAAATGCATTGACAGGGCCAGGGATTTAGCTCAGTAGAACCATGCCTGCCTTGCAAGTGCAAGGTCCTGAGTTCAATTCCCAGTACCAAAAAAAAAAAAAAAAAAAGAATTCATTTATAGAAAACTTCCCAAGTATGAAAAAAGACTTCAGCATATAGGTAAGTAAGGCTTACAGAACACCAACAACCTACAATGAAAAAAGAAGCTCCCTATGACACATTACACTAAAAATCCAATTCCAGCAAAAAACAGGATTTTAAAACCTGACAAAGAAAAGCAAATATATATATATGTATATATATATAAAGATAAAGCGATTAGAATTATAGCAGACTTCTCAACACAAACTTTAAAGATAAGAAGAGCCTGAGATGAAATGTTTCAAGCCCTAAAAGCAAACATCTTCCAAAATTGATTAACATACCTAGAAAAACTTTCTTTCAAAATAGAGAAATAAAGACATTCTATGAAAAAGTACAACACAAGAAACTTAGGAACACCAAAGCAGCACTCTTGAAAATACTTGAGAATATCCTACTCAGAGAAAATGTCAACAAAGCCAAAAATCTAAATAGAATGACTACATCAAGCAAGGTGAACAGATAAACCAGAAAAAAAAAAAGAAAAGAAAAAAGAGCCTTCAACAGAAAAAGAGCATGATGACAGGAATAAATGTACACTTTTCAGTAATAACTCTCAATGTTAATGGCTTCAACTCCCCAAATGAAAGACACAGATTGGGAGATAGAATCAAAAACCAGAATCCAGGGCTGGGGATTTAGCTCAGTGGTTCCACCATCTGCTTCGCAAGCGCAAGGACCAGAGTTAGATCCCCAGTACCAAAAAAAAAAAAAACAAAAAACCAGAATCCAACAATCTGTTGCATTCAAGAAACTCTTCTAATCCAAAAAGATATTCATAAACTAAAAATCAAGAATGGAAAATAATATTTCAAGGAACAGGATCCTGAAAACAAGTGGGGGTAGCAATTTTACTTTCAGACAAAGTAAACTTCAAGCTAAAACTGATCAGAAGAGACAAAGAAGGTCACTACATACTAGTTAAGGGAATAATCCAGCAAGAAGAGATAGCACTTGTAAATATATATGCACCCAATACTGGAGCACCTAACTCCATAAAACAAATACTGGAGGACATAAAAGATCAAATAGACACTAACACAATCATGGTGGGTGATATCAATACTCACTTTTCCAAAGGGACAGTTCAACTAAACAAAAAATTCATAAAGAAATGTCAGAGCTGAACCATACCCTTGAACATATGGACTTAACACATATCTACAGAGTGTTCTATTCTACTACAACAGAGTGTACATTCTTCTCAGCAGCACATGGAACTTTGTCCAAAATAGACCACATACTAGTTCACAAAGTCTGCTTAAATAAATATAAGTGAATTGAAATCACCCCATATTTACTACCAGACCACTGTGATATGAAACTAGAAATCAGTCACAGAAGAAACCACAGAAAACTTAGAAACACCTGGAAACTTAGTTACACACTCCTGAATATGCAATAGGTCACAGAAAAAAAACCAAGGAAGAAATTAAACAATTTCAGGACTCAAACCACAATGCCAGTATAACATACCAGGATCTAAGAGACACAATGAAAGCATTCCTAAAATGGAAGTTTAGTGCAATCAATGCTTAAATCAGAAAAACAGTGAATTCAGATAAATAACCTAATGATGAACATAATGAAAATACTCAAAAAACAACAATCCAAGCCCAAACCAAATTTAATGAGGGAAATCACAAAGATCAGAGCAGTAATTAATAAAACTGAGACTTAAAAAAACACAAAGAATCAATGAATTAAAGAGATTGTGCTTTGAAAGAATAAACAAAATAGATAAACCCTTAGCCAGACTTACCAAAAGAGAAAAAAGACTCATGTCAATGCAATTAGAAACAAAAAAGGTAAAATCACAATGGACAGTTGCAATCCAGAAGATAGTAACTACTCTGAAAAAATTGTATTCCAACAAATTGGAAAAATCTTTTTTAAATGGACAGGTTCCTAGACTTATACAAAATACCAAAACTAAACCAAGATGACAAAATAATTTTGAACATTTCAATAATAAGCAATGAAATTGAAGCAGTAACAAAAAAAATCTAGCAACTAAAAAAGTGCAGACCTGAGAGATTCACTGCTGAATCTCTTTTTATACAAAACCTTTTATGACATTATATCACCAATGAAAGTGAAAGAGAATCAGTGCTTCCAAACTCATGTTGAGAAGACAGCATCACTCTGATCCCAAAACCACACAAAGGCCAACTAAAAAAGAAAACTGTAGGCCAATCTCCTTAATTACCATACAGGCAAAAATTCTCAATAAGATACTGGCAAATAGAATGCAACACATCATCAAAAGGACCTTACCTTGTGGCCAAGTAGGTTTCATCCCAAAGTTGCAAGAATAGTTCAACATACACAAATCAATAAGTGTAATATACCACATAAATAGAAGCAAGGCCAAAAGCCACATGTTAATAGATGCAGAAAAAACTTTTGACAAAATCTAACACCCATTAATGATTATTAAAAAAAAACAGGAAGAAAATAGGTATAGCAGGTCCTTACCTGAATCTGATAAAAGCCACTTATAACAAACCAATGACCAACACCATATTAAATGGAGAAAACCTGAAAGCTTTTCCTCTAAAATCGGAAACAGGACAAGGATGTCCACTATCACCACTTCTGTTCAACATAGTACTCAAAATATTAGACAGAGTAATCAAGCAAGGGAAAGAAATAAACAGGATATGTATAGGAAAGAAAGAAGTCAAATAATTATTAGTTGCAGATGACATGACCCTCTACACAGAAAACACAATTCCACCAAAAGACTCTTAGAATTAATAATCAATTTCAGCAATGTAGTGGGATATAAAATCAACAAAAATCAATAACATTCATGTATACTAATAATGAATTCACTGAAAAGAAATTCGGAAAACAAAAGCATTAAGAAAAATAAAGTGTTTAGGAATTAACCTAACCACAGAAGTGAAAGACTTCTACAATGAAAACAACAGTACTCTGAAAAAGGAGATTGAAGAGGACATCTGAAAATGGAAAGATGTTCCCTGTTCCTGTATAGGCAGAACCAATATGGTCAAAATGGCCATACCCCCAAAACTGGTATACAGATTTAATGCAATCCTGATCAAAATACCAATAGCATAGCTCACAGAACTAGATAACACAATCCTAAAATTCATATGGAACCAGAAGAGACCTAGAATAGCAAAAGCAATTCTGGGCCACAAGAGCAAAGCAGGTGGCATCACACTTGAGTTCAAGTTATACTACAAAGCCACACTGATTTTTAAAAAAAGAACAGCATGGTATTGACACAAAAACAAACATGTGGATTGATGGAACAGAGTAGAGGAGGCAGAAACATTCCCAGACACATTCAGCTATTTCATCTTCAATAAAGGGGCATAAGCATATTTGGAGGAAAGAGAGCCTCTAATAGTAAATAATCCTGGGAAAACTGGCTATGGATATGCAGAAGATTGAAGGTGAACCCATATCTCTCACCATGTACTAAATTAAAATCAATAAATGGATCATATCAAATTAAAAAGCTTCTGCATAGGGCTGGGGATTTAGCTCAGTGGTGCTGCCACCTGCCTTGCAAACGGAAGATCCCGAGTTCGATCCCAGGTACCATAAAAAAATTTTTTTTAATTTTTTAAAAAGCTTCTGCACACCAAAGGAAAAAATCAACAAAGAGACAACATTCAGAATGGGAAAAAATTTTTGCCAGCTATTACTCAGACTAAGGAGTAATATCTAGACTACATAAAGAACTTAAAATAATTCCCCAAAATAAAGGACCCAGTCAAAGATGGGCAAATGAAATGAATAGATACTTCTCAAAAGAAGTACAAATGGCCAATCAACATAGGAAAAATGTTCAACAACTCTGGCCATTAGAGAAATGCAAATTAAAATGACACTCAGATGTCATCTTACACTGGAAAGAGTGGCAATTATAATGACATCAAATAATACCAAAGCTGGCAAGACTGGTGAAAAGGGAACTCATCCACATTGTTGGTGGCAATGTAAACTAGTAAAACCATTATGGAAATCAGTACTGAAATTTGTAAAAGAACTAAAAATAAAAATTCTATTTGACCCAGTATTCCACTTCTAGGTATCATCCCAAAAGAGCTAAATGCATCATATCACAGTGATGCATAAATAGCAATGTTTACAGCAGCCCAATTCATAATAGCTAAATCCTGGAACCAGCCTATATATCCATCTACAAAAGAGTAGATGAAGAAAATTTGATATCTATACAAAATGGAGTACTACTCAGCTATAAATAAGGATAAATTCAAGACATTTGTAGGAAAATGGATACACATAGAAAATATAATATTAAGTGAAATAAATCACCTACACACATTTAAATACCATATAGTTTCTCTCATTTGAGTAATGCAAAGGACAAAGAGCACAAATTTTAAAACATGATAAAAGGAAACAGGGAGCTGGATCTTTTGCAAATGGAAAAGAGTCCAAGAGAATGTGGGTGAGAGGGGGAAGAGGAAATAAAAAGATTTAAGAAGTGTCACATGCTAGGTATGGTGGTGCACACCTGTAATACCACTTGGGAGGCTGAGGCAGGAGTATCACTGTGAGTTCAAGACCAACCTGCATTACACAGTGAGTTCAAGGCCAGCCTAAATTACATAGCAAAACCCTGTCTAGAAAAAACAAAAAAAGAACTGTAACATATATGTACCAAATACCCACAATGAATGTAAACATTATGTCATAAACATGAACTAAAATAATAATAACAAAAACAATAATAATTAAAATGGGGAAAGAGGATCTAGAAACAGACGGAGAGGCATGGGTGGGGAAGGAAAGGGAATAAAAAAAGAATCAAGATGTGTTATGTACATGTACCTGCTCCCTAAGATGAATGTACTAATAAAAAAAAATTTAATAAACCCCAGGATACTGAGCCAAAGTTCTTTAAATCCTGGACTGATATTCAGCTGGAATAGTGTAGTTAATGTATTGAAAGAGTACCATATGGGGTGATAATTAGCTGCTACTCACAATTCTCCCTTCCCTCTCCTCTACCCTCAACTACTACCCCCTACCTATTCCTCTATTCTAGCCATCTACAAACACATAGGTACCTCTCCCCATAGCCTCTGGTCCAATAACCAAGCAGCCTCATTTGTAGCATTCTAATCCACTACAATGGGAGCTTCCCACTGAGGAAACATTGGCCCCTCATCTATCCCCAACCACCACCGAACAGTGTGGCTATCAGTTTCTCCCCTGGAGTTGCCCCAGTGCGGCCATGTGTTGCAAGTTCAGTCTCCATAGTAGGCTACTGCCATCTATCCTTCCTTTCTTAAATGTATTTAGTATCCCCCTACTTAAATATCTATTCAGACCCTAATTGGTCTTGCACACACGCACACTCACACACACACATGCCCACAGTTAAATGAGATGGGCTAGCTGAGAGCAGGAATATAATAATATGATCTGTGAAAACAGATTAAGTAGTTGAAATACAAGCAAAGTTTGGTGAAAGTTTGATGAGGGAGGGGGAAGGATGGAGGAGGGAAGGAACAAAGGAAGGAAGGGAAGGGAAGGGGAGGGAAAGAAGGAGAGGAGAGAAGAGAGAAGGAAGGAAGGGAGGGATGGAGGAAGGAAAAGTGTAGCTGTGTGGTTCTCACACACAGATTGTCTTAGTTGCTTTCTCATCACTGGGACACAATATCTGACACCAGCAACTTAAGAAGGAAAGATTTTAGCTCACAGTTTTTAGAGGATTCAGTCCATTGTTGGGTGGCTCAAAGGCAGAAATGGCCTGGGGAAAGGGCCTGGTGGAAGAAAACTGCTCACATCATGGTAGCCAGACAGCAGAAAGTGAAGGGAGAAATGAGGGGGGGAGATATACCCTTCCACATCACCCCATCCCAGTAACCTGCCTTTTCCAATCAGGCCCCACCAGCTAACTGTACAGTCAGCTATGGATTCATCAGTGGATTAGTCCACTGATGATAGTGTACCCATGATCCAATCACCTCCCACACACGTGAGAATCCAGGGACCATTTTAGATCTAAACCATAGCACAGGTATTCATAGTAGATACGTGGGGAGGTTATTAAACTACCAATACCAGATCCTAAGACCCAGATTCCCTGAGCTCAGAACAAGCTCCTCCTCAGATCCTATGGGACTTTTCTCTGATTTCTAAAGTAGTACCAACCCTTTGTGGATTATTTGAGACCTGCTGGCCACTGATCCCAGCTTCATCAGATATTTTGCTGATTGCTCAAGCTGCCAAGAGTTGAATGGAGACTAGAAAAGAGGAGGATAAAAATAACTACATAGAGGGGGCCAGGGATTTTAGCTCAGTGGTTTTGCCGCCTGCTGTGCAAGCGCAAGGATCCGAGTTCGATCCCCGGTACCAAAAAAAAACTACATAGAAAACAAATGATGAATGAATGCTATATAAGTGTAAATCAATTTTGCTCCTGCATATGTTAAGTACTGTCTTTAAATTATTTTTACTACTGAAAAAGGTTGTAGGTGTGTGTGTGTGTGTGTGTGATTGTTTTTTATTACAAAGCTAAGAAGGGATGAAATATTACCTCTAAAATGTACTTTCCTTGAGTCCATGTGGCTATTTATTATTCGAGATAACATCACATATAGCAAATGAAAAAGAGCTGATTGTGAAGAATTATCTGTGAAAATCCTACTGAGGGAAAAAGTCTGTGTGAAGAAAAACTGTAAAGGGTTTAGAGTTCATGAGGAATCAGCTAAAATAATGCTGAGAACAAAATTTATCATGCGGTAATAAAGTTTGCAACCATGTGTAATACTCAAGATAAATGGTAAAAAAAAAAAATCAACATAAATATACCTGCTTTCCTTGCTTTTATAAGGAAGTCTATACTGTGTTCTGGCCATCCCCATCTTCCCAGCATGGTGGATGGCCTTGTGATCTCTGCAGTGGACCTCTCACCTCCCTCATTCTCCTTCCTATGCTGTCCATCTACACATTTGAATTCCCCTCAGGTCAAGCAGTGGCTTGATTAAGTGCCCATTACCAGGGGTAAGACTCCACAGGGCTTGAACTTGGTTACCAGTGGAACAAACTCACTCAATAAAGGAAGTCAAGATTTAAATTCAGGGCAACTCCAGTCTGAACACCAAATCCAAAGGCTTGTACAGCTGTATGTTTGTAGTGAGGCTCCTATCTGTGGAGACTCTAAAAGTTCAGAAATAAAAGGAAGGGTCTAGAAATATTTGAGGCCAGGTAATTTTATAAAGAAAAGAGGTTTATGTAGTTTGCAATTTTGGAGATTTAAAAGCATGGCACTAGCATCAGCTCAGCTCTGGTGAAGGTCTCATAGCAGATAGCTATTCCCAGAGCACATGCAAAACAGACAGATCACATCAAAAGACAGAAAATAGACAATAACAACTTCCCACTAGGACCCACCATTTTTGTTTTGATTTTGTTTTCAAGACAAGGTCTCACGATGTAATTCAGGCTGGTCTGGAGTTCACTATGTAGCCCAGGCTGGCCTCAAACTCATGATTCTCCTGCCTCAGCATCCTGATTGCTTAAATTACAGGCATGCACCATGACACCCAGCTTTAGGCTTCCTAAAAGTATTACCTCCCAACATCACCACACTGAGTACCAAGCTCCCAACACATGAACTCATGGGGAACAAACTCAGACTGTAATCAAACTATAGCAGCCCCCCTCTCCCCAGGTCAGTATTCCTAAATCATACCACTAACTATGGTGCTTCCTTGCTAGGACCCCTTCAATGATTCCACATTTCAAAAACTATAAATTTGGAGTGTCTCACACTAAGCTTTCTTATTATCTCATAGTATTCTTGCCTTCAAACATTGAGCAAATTTGTTGCATTCCTGTTATTTGTATATGTCAGATTTTCCTAAGTGTTGGAATTAAAGACCATAAAAAGCACTGATTGTTTCCATCTTCCTCAATTTCATAACAAGAGGACAGGCTAGAAACTAATCACTGAAGTGTCTAACAGGCATCTTGAAATTACATGTTCAAAATCAATTGGCTCTTCTCACTCAAACCTGCTCTTTCCATAGCCTTCTCTACTTCGACAAATGACAAGGAATTTCCTTTCATTTCTTTGGGTCAAAAGCCTTGGAGACATACCTAATTTCGCTCACATCTCATATTAGAAAGAGCAGCTGGTGCCACCTTCAAAATACAATCAGAATTCAATAACTTATTAACAACTTCACTGCCATCACCATGACCCAAGCTCCCATTTTCACTTCCTGGGTTATTTTGTGAACCTCTACACTATCTCCCTGCTTCCACCTCCTACCCCTCAATAGTAAATTTTTAATATAGCAGTAAAAATAATCTCTTATATTCCAATTTGTTAGGTTATATCTGTGTTCCATTGGCTTTCCATCCCATTCTAAATGAAAGCCAGATATTAGGATTGACTTTAACCATGCATGGTCTGGTTCTTCATTACTCTATCAACCATCAATCTCTCCCCTCTTGCTCACTCAACTCCACCAGATATGTTTCTCTAGCCCCAAACACTTCTTGCTCTGCCCCCACAGATGTCTTTCACAAGTACACCATCATATCCTTCCTCAGGCCTTAGCACTTGCTCCTCTTTCTGACTGCAACACTCTTCCCCAAGACAGCCTCATGATCAACTTTCTCACTAACTTGGGATGTTGTCATGGTTTAAATCTAAAATGGCCCCCAAAATTTTATGCGTTTGGAAGGGATTAGATCATGGAGGTACAACGCTCATCAGTGGATTCATCCATTGATGAGTTAAATGGCTGAATGTGTTTCTAAGAGGTAGGAAGAGAAGAGTAACTGGGAGTGCGACCTGAAACTGTATTTTTGACCCCAGGTCCCCCTCCTTTGCTTTCTGGCTCCTGTAAGATGAGCATATTTTCCTCTGTTATGCCCCTCTGCTATTCTGTTTCTGGGTTGTAGGCAGCTAACTAGCTGAGCATGGACTGAAACTGTGAGCCAAAATAAACCTCTCCTCCCTTAAATTGAGGGTGTCGGGTATTGTGTCTCAGTGGCAGAAAAATAACTAAGACAGATCCCTATTCAAACATCATCTTCTGAGGGATCTTCTCCAACCATCTTAGACAAAATAACACCTTCTCCCCAAGCCCTCCCTCTCCTCCTTATTGATTCTGCTTTATTCTTCATATGGAACTTATTACTATCTAATATACCTTTTGTTATCTATTTTTACCCATCTCCCCCACTTGGATATAAGCCACAGAAGTCCAGAAACTTTTTCTATTTTTTTTGTTGCTCTATCTCCTAGACCCAGTACATAGTGCCTAGCATGTAATATGCTCCTTAAATGTATTTTGAATTAATAAATTATTTTGAATAGAATACTGTTTTCCCTTCCCCTCCTTCAAATCTCTGGATGTTGTAAATCCTTATTCATCTTTAGTCTCTACTTAAATATGGCCTCTCCAAAAGGCTTTACCTGACCCAATGTAAAGGTAAGGTACCTTGGTATATGCTTATTGTATTTAACTATCTGAATTAACAAACAACTGAGTGAATGAGTGCTATTTCAGGAGGCTGCCATTCAGTGGTGTTTCATGCTTACATCTATATTTCTAAGCATGGTTTTTCTAGCTGCCAATGGCCAATGCAAGGTACACCCCAGTTTACTTTCAGATCATGGAATTCCTCTCTAGTTTTATGCTACTGTTGGTTCACCCCTTCAGTCCATATCAATCCGTACTATCTGTACTCTTCCTTGCCACAGGTAAGTGGCTCTTTTCATAGTTCCTTATTCTTTCCTCTCCTAGATCTGGAATCTCTCCACTTTCTTTTTTTTTTTTTTCAATTAATTTTACCGGTACATTTTAGGAACACAATATAATGACATTCATCATTGGAAATTTGCACCTCTACATAATCTCTCTTGGTTCTTATTTTTTCCCCTTCCCTTGCCCTTCATTCAATCCCTCCAAACCACCCTATTTAAAAAGATTTTGTTTCTATTTTTTCATTTTCTCCTATTATTTTCATTCCCTTCCTTCCTTTCCCCTACTCCTCTTCCTTCCCCTTCCCCTTTGCCCTTTTTCT
>NW_004624765.1:175558-189407 GCF_000247695.1 Heterocephalus glaber | reverse complement strand
TTCTCCACCAATTTTGCAAGACAGTTTTTCAGGGTACATCAATCTGGGTTGGAGGCTGTTTTCCTTTAGGGCTTGAAATACATCACTCCAAACTCTCCTTGCCATGAGGGTTTGTGTTGAGAAGTCTGCTGTGATTCTGATGGGCTTTTCTTTGTGTGATTTGTTTCTTTTCTCTAAGGTCTTGTAGAATTTTGTTCTTCTGTGGGGTTTCTGGAATCTTAACTATTATATGCCTACATGTAGATTTTTTTTTGATCCAGGCTAGTTGGAGTCCTATATGCCTCACTTATCTGTATGTCAAGTTCTTTTCCCCTGCTTGAGAAGTTTTCTGCCATCACTTCTGTGAATAGTTTTTTATGTCATCTGCACTCTCTCCTGTTTCTTCATTGACTGCGATCAGCCTTATGTTATTCTTCTTTGCACTGTTTAGCAGCTGTTGGATTGATTTCTCATGGTTCCTTACTATTTTAAAGCAATTTTTCTTTTCCTAGTCACTAATTGCAATCTTATCTTCTATATCTGAAATTCTGTCCTCACGTTGGCTCATTCTGCTGTGTAAACTTTCAATGAGTTTTTAATCTCTAGAAATCTGTTTGCATCTGTTTTATGGATTCCATTTGTTTCCTATGCTGGGATTTCATCATTTTCTTCAGCTCCTCCATTTTTTTATCTGTGTCCTCTTTAGATTTATTAATCATGTCTTGCACTATGGGCACAATCTCTGCTGTTATCTGAGAAGTTATTTCTGAATACGTTTTTTCCAGATCCTCTTTTTTTGCCAGTTTAGGGAGTCCAGGTGGTTGAGTATCAGATTGTTCCATCTCGTTTCCCTTTGGTGTTGCTTTAAGTGATCTGGAAGTCTGGTTTTGAGAGTTGTTTATATGTCTTCTCATTTCAGCCACAGAGGGGGAAGGGGGGAAAAGATGTGTGCTGCTGGCGCCTGCATGACTCACCTCCTAGGTGCTGGGGCAGTGGTATGGTAGCCCAAATGGCACAGCTCCTCTGTGCTGTGGGCAGCTCTGCTCCTCCACACTGGGCACAGTGGTATGGTGGCCAGAAAGGCTCTCCTCCTCTGTACTAGGGACATCTCTGCTCCTCTGCGCTAGGGACAGTGGTGCAGTGGCCTGGAAGGTTCACCTCCTCTCTTAAAATGTAATTTAATTCAATTTTTATTTTGTTTTTTGTTTGTTTTGAGACAGGGTCTCACTCTGTAGCTCAAGCTGGCTTCAAACTCATACAGATACTCCTGACTCAGCCTCCCAAGTGCTGAGATTACAGGCATGCACCACTGTGCCTGGCAAACACAGTATTTTGAAAAGGGAAATTTTAAGACTAAAGAAGATACTGCATCAGGATACATAAATAGAAGCATTACTACATCATTGTTTAGTTTCCAAAGCCATACAGGAATGGCAGACATAAAGTGACTCAAGGTGACAAAGTTAGATAAATTCATTAACTAAACAAACCAAGATGATACCATACTTTGAGCTATATAGGATGAACTAGTAGAAAAATGAGAAAGAAGAATCAGTTCATTTTTTAAGACATGAAAATAAATTGATGATGAAGAAATCAATAATGAAAATAGCTTTTACTAACAATGCACAGAGCATATAGGTAAATGCTAGTCCAAACACTTTAAAATGGTTGCAAACAGTCATATTTGAAACATATAGATAGGTACAGATTCTGTATTAAAGACAATTTTTTATTAAGTAAATTCCTAAATTGTTATGCTCCATAAATGAGCATCTTGGACATATGTTTAACACTAAAATATATAGTACCCACATATCTTAGTCATGTTTTTGTTGCTGGGACAAAAGTCCTGCAACTTAAAGGAGAATTTTATTTTAGCTCATGGTTTCAGTCCACGGGTAGCCAGCTTCAAGGCAGAAATGGCATGGCAGAGGGACATAGCAGAGGTAATCTGCTCACACCATGCCAGCAAGAAGCAGAGAGTAAAAGAAAGATCTGGTGATGGAGATACACCCTCATAGGTAATGTCTCTAATGACCCACCTTCTCTGACCACACCACCTCTTCTTTTTTTTATACCGGGGATCAAACACAGGACTTTGCGCTTGCCAGGGAGGTGCAGCATCACTGAGCTACATCCCCAGCTCTGAACTCTTCACTGGATTAATTCACTCCCAATGATGAGTATAACACTGGATATAACGCTCCCAATGATCCAATCATCTTCCAAAAGCTCATGCTTGAATATATGAGGCTTTGGGGGGACATTCTAGATCTAAACCATAATTTCACATGAACAACAACAAGAAAAACTAGGAACAGTGTCATTCTAAATCACGTGTTGGAAGGTACTCATTAAAATGGCATTCTACCATTCTACCGGCAAAAAATGTTAAACTCACCAAAGACCATTAATTTTGTAGAACATATATTTTTTGGTACCAGGGATTGAACTCAGGACCTTGCGCTTGCAAGGTAGGCAGCGGAACCACTGAGCTACATCCCCAGCCCTCATAGAACATATTTTGAGAAACACTGCTGTGTTCAGTGCACCCTGCTGAACACAATTCTGTTAGTTTTGAGGTAAGGAAGAGATCAAAATGTAATAAAAATTCATGTGTAATGCATAACAGAGGAAGAAAACAATGGGGAATGAAAAAGACAGACATGGCTTCTGGTAACAATGGCAGAAAAAGTAACAAAGCAAGTATTCATATGTTTGCAGTTACTTTAAATAGTTTCAAATATTTTCATATAAACCCCCTTTATTGCAATGCATTTGCAATAGCTGGCACAGTGTGCAGTAAGTTGAAACATGTGTGTAATACCATCAGTTCATGTAGCAGAGGCAGGCAGGAAAAATAGTTGATTGATTAAGTGTGCTGTTTTGAGGGCGTGCTGGAAGGGTAATATTTGGCTGTCAACACCAAGTTCCATGGCCATGTTATGGAAAAACTGTGTGTGTATGTGTGCATGCGTGTGTCAGCTGGAGTGTTCACCTATAAGTGCATCATAGATGATAGAAATGCTTCTCTGTGTAGGTGAGCTTTGACATATAGTTTTATTTGTTTTTATCTTATTTAAAAATAAAATGGTGCCTCTGCTTTATCATAAAACAAAGAATGAAGCTTTCCAAGTTTTGAGCAGAGATTTTCAGAAAGAAATTTTCTAGGAAGGAAGGGGTGATTACTGCCAAGAGTCTCTCCCTAACCAAACTGTAGTCAGGCTTCCCTAAACCCTTTTGTGACTAGGACCTATCCTTGGCTCTTTTCCTCAAGATCAAGAATCTAAATTGGTTTAGCCAGGATTCCTTACCATTGATTCCAGGTCACCTCCATGTCTGATCAGGTCGCTGTGCTCCACCATCCCCCACATGATTCCCCTAGTCCTGGCCTTCCTTTGCAAGAATCCTGTCAAATCAGCTTAGTCATAATTCCTGTTACCTTTGATGTTTCTCTAACAGTTTTACATCTCCTGACCCTCATCTTGCTCCTGGACTCTGAATCCTCACTTTTTCTCTCTCACCTTCTGCAAGCTTCATGCCAGTAGTCCTTTTTGGGGTATGGTTTGCCTTACTATCTTTAACAAGTATCAGAATAATTTTTTCTGTAGCATCATATAGTCAAGGTTCTTATTCCTGTTTCTTTAGTGTTTCCTTAATTAGAACTGTTTCTACCATCTTTACCCTCCCTTCCCCCAATGCTCAGATCTTTCTTTCTTTTTTTTTTTACCGGGTATTGAACTCGGGTCCTTGTGCTTTTGAGGCAAGTGGGAGAACCACTGAGCTAAATCCCTGGCCGTCAGACCTTTCTTATGTAGCCATGATTGCCAATAGTTATTTAAATTTGTCATTATTTATGATGTACATATCTCCACTGTTACATTTTGGATCTGGAACATCTTCCAAAGGCTGATGTATTGAAGGCTATATTGGAACCCTGGTCCTTTGTCTCTTATTTTGCTTCTTAACTGCCATGAGATGAGCAGCTTTCTTTTTCCACGATGCTCTGTCCCACCACAGGCGTAAGAGCAACCAGGCCAAGCAAACATGGACTGAACCCTGAAACTATGAGCCAAAATAAATCTTTCTTTCTTTGTCTTACATATTCTGTGACAGTAGTGGAAAGCTGGCTAACATTCCCACTTATTTTGATTTGCTATGCTTTTTATATTATTCATTCATTTATTTTTTGTGTAACTGGGAATTGAACCCAGTGGCTTTGCACTGAGCTACATCCCTAGACTTTTTAAAACATTAAAAATATTTTGAGATAAGGTCTTGCTAAATCACTAAGTTGTCTAGGATGTCCTCAAACTCAAGATCTTTCTGCCTCAGCCTCTCAGAGTGCTAGGATTAGAGGAGTTTGCTACCACATCCAGCCTTTGTTATACTTTAATATTGTTTATTTGTATTTGTCCTATGCAGCTGGTCATCCTCACTATCATGCCTCTTGGGTCAGTGGCAGAGAAAGGGTCTCAATAGAGCCAGCCCAAAGGTAACTTCACATAACTCAAAGCTGATATCCTAAATGATTTTAGGAAATGGACAACTGTCACTGGTGAGCAAATGACAGGTGTGTGGTTATCTCCTGACAGCATATCATGGTAGGAAATAAAGGCTGAAAACTAGTTGACAACAAAATGTGGTTCTTCCTGCTCTGAGGATGCATTTTTGGCACACGGTGGTCATGCTCATCAGATTGGTAAAAAGGAAATGGACTCAAAGAAGAGCCAAGGTGGGTGACAGGGCTGGAAGGAGGGAGAACATAAAAGCACAGCAGTGTAGGGCACAGAAATTAAGGAAAGTGATTGCTATGGTTTGAATGTTTGCCCCACTCCACCCAGTTCGTATGCTAAAATCCTATCCTCACACATGCAATTCCTATGTTGAAATCCTACCCTGAAAGTGACAGCACTGGGCTTGGGGTCTTTAGCAGATATTAGACTGTGAGGGCAGAACCTTCATGAATGGGATTAGTGTGCTTAGAGAAGAGGCGCCAGAGAACTGGCTTGCTCCTTCTGCCATGTGAGGGTAGAGCTAGAAGGTACTATCTGTGTGAGCCAGAAAACAGGCCAGACCCTGCACGTACCCGCACTTTGACCTTGGATCTCGCTGCCTGAAGAACTGTGAGCAATAAATTTCTGTTGTTTATAAGATACGTGGTTTGTGGTATTTTGCCATAGCAGAGTGAATAGACTCAGAGAACTTTCTATGAGGAACTCCAGACACAAGTGACTTCATTCTGATTATTCTTTCCTTTTCCACTGGCCACTGAGGAGATGAACACATTGGCTGAGCCTGGGTTTTTTGTTTAGGCATAACTTTTGTAAATTATTGAAAAATGTATTTCTATTTTCTTTGTAAATTAAACTTCTTTCTATAAATTATGACTGTTAGAAAGATCAATGGGATTCATAGGGGGTTAGAGGGAACAAGGGAAAAGGGTGAGTGTATAATTTCTCTATAATATAAAGGATAAATGATAATATAAAGAAGGTATATTCCTAAAAACAGCAGCCAGGACCCTTTGAAACTTTGGAAGATGGTATCAGAATTGCAAAAGGAAATTATCTAATTATTTTGAAGAATATTCTGAGTCTTTCTTATGGTCTGAAGAACATCACTAGATTGGGTACATACATCAAAGATAAATTACAAACTTATTGTTACAGCAATAACTGTAGTGTTGCCATGGGTGATGGGGTCCTGGCTGGATTTCTAGGTTCTTGTGCATGATGAACAAAAAGTTGGATGTGGCATGTGATAGCAACGAACAAGCAACAAAATTTAATTTAGGTGATAGTACACTCAGAGTGAGTGGGCTTGCTCCAGGAGAAAGGAAAATGGCACCGGTGCCAAATGTATTAGGTTTAAGAATTTACTATGTTATGTAGGATCACAGTGATGATGAACCTTTCAGAGACGAGTGCCCAAACTGCAACCCAAACTACTGGTTTGTCGCAAAGTGCCAACACTGCTATTAAACCTGAATGCTGAGGTTTTAGTTTAGAAAAAACAACTCATACATTAACAGCTTTTGTCTTAAAGGAAAAAACAAATAACACACATGCCATAGGTTTGCCACTGCTGATCTAGGGTGTCACGCATTGGGTCTTTCAGAGCATGATTGACAACATGATTGACAGGGTGCTGAGTTATGTCAGATGTACCTATTGTGCATATCCTTGCCCATAATTCACTCTGTTATAATTTTATATTTGAGATACGATCCATATGCATAAAACTTCAATAAGCTCTGAGTGAAGAAAGGTTACTATAGGTCATGCCAGAGGCTCTGGCATGCATATGTCTTATCTCTACCTCCTGGTAGGTGTTAGGACAAAGGTGGTGATGGAGTTGGCTCTAGGGCATTGCCAAGGTTTAGGTGAGTGGGGGGAGTGGCCCATGAGACTCAATTGTACTATCTATATCATAAGTATGTTAGCGAGTCAAATGCAAAGCCATAATTTATTCTGAAACGGACAGTAGGAAGGGAAAAATAATCCATAAACAATTTATCCTTCCCTCCACCTTTGGGGTCCTTTATAAGGAAATTTTGTCTTTAAAGATGTCAGACAACTCATTCAGAGTCATTGAACACAAGCTTCACCTTTTTCTTTGCATAAATATGTGGCCCTGTGAGATATAGGCCTGTAAGTGTAACTTAGACTGTTGCTTTTAGGACTGATACCTCAATTTATTCCTCTTCTTTTAAAAAGTAATAACAAACTGTTACATGTTCCCATTAGCTGTTTAGAAATATCTATAGGGGGAAAGTATGTAAGAGGGAAAAATATGACTCAAGTATTAACGCTTCTGGGCTTTGTAGATACGCTTACATTTTGCCCCTGGAAACAAGAAAATTTGGTGATCACATTTGCAAAATTGAAATGGTCTATGGCTGTGACTACATATGCCTGAACAATTAGATCATAAATGAAAAATGCAGTTGATCAGCATGTTAACTGTTTGCCCAACGGCTAAAAATAACTTTGAATATTGTTTTTCTACTAAAGTGGGTTGTGAACTTTTAATCATTCAATCAATCAATCAATCCATATTTTGGAATGGTCTCCTATTAATTTACCAGAAATGGCTGGGCACCATTAACTTCCTCTCCATCCTGAGGAATTTTTAAATGATTCTGAGATTTCAGTGTCTCAAGCCACCTCACCAGGTCTTGTCTTGGCTTTTTCCTGAGGTCCCTGTTGTCTGCCCCACTGTTCTACCCCTAGCTTTTGTCTCTTTGCTTTTAGATAAATGTTTTAGTTTGGTGGGACCTAGGAGGAGGTGATGATGGCAAAAGCCAGTTCAGATGCAGGCACACAAAGCACTTGAACACACTAGGTCACTGGTTGACAGCTCAGAGTCATTTTGGGCTTCAAGTGTGGTTTTGTTTAGGTCACACTTAAATTTAACCCATATTTTTTAGGGTTTTTAAAGTAGAGGGATATGTGAATACTTTGTTTTATTTTTAAATATCTTATTGATACTGAGATTTTTAGACTTCTGTATATTGATCTTTATATCTGACCTTTTGTCAAATATTACTGATTTCCCATGGTTAAAATGTTCTCATCTTTGCCCTCTTCTCCTATAATGGGTATATTAGTTTGGTCGTACTGAGTCTTTTCACCACAAATGTCAGGTTTTCTCATAGGAGCGGACTGCCAACTTCTGCTGTTTCCTATTTGACCCTACCTATGGGTCCCAAGTGATTGATTTTCAGCTGGATAATTCAGGCTGATGTTTCTAAGGGTTAAAATTTGAAATGAGAGACAGAAACTTGGAATGGTTTCTTATGGGATCACATGCATAGAAACCTCACTCTTGCCAGAGAAACCTGGGGAATATATTTAGGGTAGAATTGGTTTCTTTAGGGTAGAACCAGTTTCTTATTTAGGATAGAATTGGAGTTAAGATCTCAAATAAGGGATATTTTTAATGATTAAAAATAAATTAAAAAGTGCTCTTTTTTTCTGGTTTGACAAAGAAATGAAAATAATAACCAAAACACCAACACTGAAGTCAGAAAAGAAAAATGAAGGGAAGGAACTAAAATTTATTGAGACTAGAAAGCATAGAATAGTAGGGGGCTTATGGGTTTAGAGATAAAGGGGCTTGGGCTAAGATTCTGACCTTTCAGTTACTTTCTATGTGATCTTAGACAAAATTCCTAACCTCTCAAGGATGCATTTGTGAAGCACATAATTATGCTACTTTCATATGATTGTTTTGTCGATTTCCAAAAGTTATAGCAGAAAGTCCTAAAAAGCTTAGAACAATTTCTAAATGGTTCCAAAGCAACAATGCCACCCTGAGTCACTGAGGGATTTAAAAGGAAACTGGTGTCTATTATGGACTGTCTTTGTGTTAAGCATCACTGAAAAAAGAGCAATAATGGGTAGTATTGTTACACACTTTGAAAATCTAGTGAAATAAAATGCAATTACAGTGATTCTTTGAAAAGAAATGATTTTCAAATTTAACATGGAGCTCAGAAATGCTTGTAGGACTCTGGAAAAAATCTATGCTCTGGACATAGTATGCTATTGTGTAGGTGTATGACATCACTACCAATTCTGAAAGTCAGCTTTCTTATTTTAAGTGAAAAGATGAAAATAGATCTTTAATTTTGTGTCTACTGTAGAAATAAAGGCCTCCATTATTCTTAGGCAGAAATGAGTTTGCTGGAGTACTGAATTGAGACCAGAAAAGTGTCATCAGTGGAATGATACTGACCCCTAAATGTCATTTAAAAATTCATGTGATAGGGATCGGGCAACCCAATGATTGGCAGTGGCCAGTGATACTCCATGTCTTGCTATAGTGGGGTTTGTCCTATAGAAACAAAGAACTATTCCTTGACTGTAAACAGTTTTCCAGGTGGCCTTGGACTGACCCAGATAGATTGTATTGGGAATGCAATATTATGGGATAAAGAAGAACTGGCCAGAGTAGCCTGGGCTCTGTTATAGTCCCTTCTGGAAACAGGATGTATTTCAACAACTATCCCTAGCATATGATGTTACCCTGGGGTATACAATCCAGGTGAGTTGCTTTTGAGGGTCCTCCAACTGCAGTACAAATGGGACAAATCTAGGCAAGACTCATCTACACCAGGCAGCTCTTCTGAGCCTTGGGGAACCAGTTCATCATGAATCCCAGGCTGTTATCCTTTGCTGCCTATTTCCAGGTAATAAAGATGCTTTATATGATGTAATATGTGTTTGTATGCATGTGTGTATGTGTGTGTGTGCTCTTTCTCACCAGAGCAAGTAGCAAAGTGCTGCACAAGATGCAGTAGATTACAGTTTGGATCATAAATGACCCCCCAACTGCCACCTGTTAAAAGCTTGACCCTTAGACTGTGGCAGTGGAGCCTTTAAGAGGTAGGACATAGTGGAAAGAAATTAGGTCATCAAGGGTGTGCCCTTAAAGGGTGTATTGGGATTCTAGCCCCTCCCTTCCTCTGTCTTTGCTTCCTGGATGCCGTACAATGAAAATGCCTCCTTTGCCTTGCACTCCAGCCATGCTCTACTGTGCTGCCACAGGCCCAAAACAACAGGACTAAACAATCATGGATTGAAATCTCTGAAACCATGAAGCCAAAAATAAATCTTTCCTCCTTATAAGTTGATTTTCTTAGGTATTTTGTTACAGCAATGGAAAGCTGATAAACCGAAGTGGTAATTGTTGCACAGTCAACCTGCACAACTTGAACTTCTTGAACTTCGTGTAGGTGAAAAACATGTTTGTGATTATCTGAGTCTAAATCCTAGTTCTATTCTGCATTGAAAGGCAAAATGTTTTCTGTATGGTTTTAATATACACTGAATTTTCCATGAATGCAATTATTGTGCAAACAATGAGTACTATGCTGTGACCTCTTCCAACCTTGACTAGGAGGTGTGCAGCATTTCAGATGCATTCCAAATGTTCTTGGGATCTCAGGCACATGATCCTTGAATAGAGGCAGCACCTGATGTATGGCTGAAGATGTATTCTAGTAAGCCTGAGATCACATGTTTTAACTAACATTCCCTGTATTTCTCCTTAACGTTTTAGTTTAGTCATGGTAGTGATTTATTTTTAAATTTTTCTTGGTAGGTAGGGTAAACTGCATATGAATTTTGCTTCATAACAAGAGGAATGCATTTGCTAACAGGGAGACACTGGGTTTGATGGGGTTGACATTTACTGGGCCACCATCAATTGAAGGAAGCTGGAAACCCCAAATGGTCTCAAAACTGCAATGAGTAAGATATTGAAAGCATCTGTCTAGGATCTGAGAAGAAAGTACAACAGGTTTATTTTTGGCCTAATTATCAGCAATCAACTAGCTACATCTGGCAAGAAAGGGCCCATTTCTTGTTCTTTAAATATTGCCTAATCACACCTCTGGATTCACAGTGTTTTTTGTCTTGAATAAATTTATTAAACTGTAAATGTTCCTGGTCCCACGCCTATGAGAAGTTAGCCATTAGCCTCATGCTGTCTGAGCTCAAGCACCACATTTACTAGACAGAAATTACTTCTTGTTAAGCAAAATATCCTCGCAAAAGAACATCATTTAGCACCCACAGCATAGTCTAATAACTCTAATCCTGTGACAGCTTACAAATATCATAGGCCTTTTACTAGACTCCCTTTCAGTTCTTCTCTCTTCCTGTTGATCCCATACTCAACAAGACAATAAGAAAATCATTCACTCTGTGTTCAAACTTACAGCCATTAGACCAATAGTGAGAAGGAAAATAATTCTACTGGAGGGCTGATCAGATCTTGGCACTAAGGCTAAAAATGTGAAGTTGACAATTCAATGGCATCCATGACCGGATAATCATGTTTGAGCTTTCCTTGAAGGTGGGTGGGTTCCAGCATTTGTTTGTATTAGTGATAGAGAATTGTACATGCAGATGTGTTTGTGTTCTGCTTTCTGAAAAAGCGTGAAGACAAGGAGTAAACAGTGAAATCCTGATTGTTACTGATAGTCTGATTGTCTTTACACTTCATTCACTCATTCATTCATTCATTCTTCTGTGGTACTGGGAATTGAACCCAGGACCTTTGCTCTGAGCTATAACCCCATCTGTTTTTAAATTTTTTCTGAATTTTTTTTTGGTACCAGAGATCGAACTCAGGACCTTGTGCTTTCGAGGCAGGCGGCAGAACCACTGAGCTAAATCCCTGGCCCTGTTTTTAAATTTTTTAAGGGGTTCCACTAATTCATTAAAATGCACCAATTAGTCTCAAACTTGCAATCTTTTTCCCTTAGGCTCCAAGGATGCTAGGATTATAGACATGTACTGCTGTGTACAGTGTATCTCCTCTTCTGAGAAGGTATTTTCCAATATTTTCTTAGCTCTTAATATTTTCTTTCTTTCTTTTGTTTAGGAAATCCAAAATGTAAATATTGTAACCTTAATGAAGCAATGGTGAATTTGGCAACAGATACTAACCTTAAGAGAAACACAGTGGACATTTCTATTTTCAGTATTTCCTTTATGCTTGTTGGGCAACTTTAAGGTAATAAAATTATAATGAACTTTTTTTTTTTTTTGCTACCGGGGATCAAACTTGGGTCCTTGCACTTGTGCAGCAGGCGGCAAAACCACTGAGCTAAATCCCCGGCCCTGTAATGAACTTTTTAAATAAAGATGCCTCTCTGCTGATTGTTCCATGAGGAAAAAAATGGAAGTAATTTAGAAGTAGGACTGGCTGCTATTTTCTTCTCCTCTCCCTCTTTCTTGCTCACTCGCTTGTTCTTGCTCTCATAGTTGGCCTGCCAGTGTCCATTTATTCCTGTAAATCTCTAACCAACTTCAAATCCTAGGCCTATGAAGTGATTCTTCTGTCAAACTGTATATAACCTGCTCATGGTTATGTGAAAAGACCAATTATCTTTTATCTTCAATTTTGCTAAAAGAAAAAGAATTTTTAAAAAGGTCAAGGAGGAAGTGTTAAATGGATTTCCTCCCAGGAAACTCAAGAGAAGTGTTACAGTGATATGCACAATTCCAAATGAGGGAAAGCTCCCTGGATTCAGTGTTAGAGGATCCCATAGAGCTCTAGATGGAAACTTTAGGATAAAGCAATACTTTCTATCCCTTCTAATTTCCTGAAAGGAATTCCTATGAAGTTGTTCCTTCTGAAAATGCCAGCAGGTTCAGCTAACATGATTAGCAGATATAAAACCAAAGCCCTTTCTTCACTCTGTCTGAGAGTCATTTTTGTAGGCTTGGAAGTTATTTCCACATAGGCAAAGGATAGAGCTTTTAGATCCTGGCTATGAGAGGGAGAAATTTTTGCTAGAAAGCTCTGAACTAGCACTGTTTTTCCTATAAAATGACTTTCCTTTGATTAACAAATAGCTGTCAGAATTTGAGGTGGGTGAACTCCCCTTTCTTACTACTAACCATAGTGCTCATTGAGCTTATCCCCACTCATGCCCTCCTCAGGTGTAAAAGACCCCCATTTAGCACTCAATTATTCATCTCCTGCCTGTGCTAGGCAGGAGTCATTCAACTGCTGCCTGTGTGAGGCAGAATGCTTTCAGACAAGAGACAGAAACCTGGCTCAATCTACCTTAAAAAGGGGGGGGGGGAATTTATTGGCTCACACAACAGAAAATTCCAGAGGTCATCTGACACCAGGCACATCTAGACCCTGGAACTCAACTTCTGGGGCCAGGCTCTGTCTCTCCTAATCTCTCAGCTCTTCTCTCTCCTGGTTTGACTTGTGAAGGCAAGTCTTGCCATGTGTTAGCAAGATGGCCCCAGCAGAAAGATCCTCTCTCTAAAAATTCCAAAACTAGAGTTGATTGGCAATCAATGAATATTTAATAGGTACCAGGCACGGTTTTAAGCACTTTATACTTATCATATTACTTCAACAATCTCACAATCCTATGACTAGGAGTCACCTTTTCTATGCAAAGAATCAGAGCCATCAGAGAACAGATAACTTGCCAAGTGCTGATGCCTGGTAATCAGTGAAACTGGAATTTGTACTCAGGCCATCTGCTCCAGAGTCTGCTGGCTTAGCACTCACACTATATTTGGATTAATTCAGATTGGGTTGACTTAAATGATATGCTTATTCCTAAACCAAGTACTGAGATTAAGGTTTAAATGCTCTGATTAGCCAGGAATGGGTCACTTTCTAGTCCAAGACTGAACATAAGATCCATTTCTCCCAGAACTATGAACCAAGAGTGGATGAAAACTATCTTTTCCAAAAGGTAAACCAAAAGGGAAAATGTATCCTAGACAAAACAAAATATCTGACTTCTACTACACTATCCATTGTTTCTGATAGGTTGATTTTTCTCTCTTACTCCAAAAGACACAGTCAAATATTGGACACATATCAAATGTTGACTGATAAATTTATTAATTATTCCTTTGGAGAGATAGTTTTTGGAATAGTTCACTATTTTGGAACTTGTGATAGATTATATTTCTGGAAAATGAACTGGAGTTGAAAAGTGCTAAGTCACATTAGATTTCACAATAGTCATGTTAGATATCAAGAGTGTGGTGCACAATATTTTACAGGAGAACTTCAAATGTTATATATATATATATATCCTAAGACTATCTTAATACTATATGTGCAATACGGAGTTTTCTAAAATGTATATCGCCAAGACACTTAGTGAGCAACAATCAAATCATATTTTATATAAAATGTCCATGGGGAAAAGGTTATGGAAAGTGGAGGGTAGAGCACCGAGGATTAGAGCCTCCCCCCACAGCACTGAGGAGATAAGCCTTTCTGGCCGCTGTACCTCCACTCCCAGTCCCAAGAAGCAGAACACCACCCAGCACTGAAAAAGTGAGCCACACAGGTGACAGCAGCAGCC
>NW_004624765.1:129637-141602 GCF_000247695.1 Heterocephalus glaber | reverse complement strand
CTTTCATTTTCACCCTCCCCATACCCTTCAATGCTATTAAACTTTATTAACTTTTAGACATCTAGTTGCCTGTGTACTTATTGTTGAATTCTTTTTTTTTTTTTTTTTTTTTTAACCAGGGATCAAACTCAGGACCTTGCGCTTGTGAGACAGGCAGTGGAACCACTGAATCTCCAGCCCCTGAATTATTTTCTTTTGTTAATTGTGGTTTCATTGTACCATTTAGTAGATAATTTACTATCTATCAATATATATTTGATTTGTCTTTGACTCCATTACTATTGCTGATTTCTTTGACTCCATTACTATTGTTGATTTCTTGGTTAGGCCAGTGGTGACAGAGTTGTTGCTATTAAATAGTTTTTACTGTGTGCTAATGTTGCAGCAAAGGAAATCGAAATGATCTTTCAGAGACAGGAGAGTTGGGTAAAACAAAAAAAAGAAGTTCATTGCCAGGCAATGGCCAACTTCAGGAAATGAATCCTTATAGTCTGACCATGAGTTAAGATGGTTTCTCCTTTTTATACCTTTTACAGGGCAGCTTAACTTGCAGTTACACACCAGAATGTGGCAAGGGCATGAGAAAGCAGCATTAGGTGGCCAGGGTAGCATAAGTTGTGATTACAGAAAGTAGCAAGGGTGTGGTACAGCAGCATTAGGTATGAGGTACTTAGCTAGACATACTTCAAGGCTAACTTCCAATCTCTCTGGGAGCAGGCTGCCGCAACAAGAGGGAGAAGGCCCACCCAGAGTTTCCAAACAGGGCCAATTTCACACAAATTTCACACACAGGGTTTTAGCACAGAGTTCATTAACAAATATTTTACAATAATTATCTATTCCAAATTATGTTTGGTAGCTCTTTCTGCCTCACTAATATCTAATTTGTCTTTGTGTCATCAACATTACTGCATTTCACTTCTGGAAAACTGGATACTGAACCAATTACACTGCACCTTCCTCTCTGCAGATTAACTGAGGTAGCTGGATCTAGAAACAGAGACAAAGGTGTATATTTAGCCATGTCCAGAACAAAGCTTGCAGCCAGGAAGGAGGCGGGCCCAGAAGACCTTCTGGATCCACAAGCCTCCTCATGCACAGGTAGGCAATTGAACAGATCTTGGGGAGGGAGGGCGATCAGCTCAGAGGCCTGCAATCGAACTCAGCCTGCAATATAAATGGGACTGTGAGGTCACTTTGACATTATATTCTTGCAATTGCACTAGTTTTGGGGGGGTTGTGTTTGGGTTTGTTTGTTTGTTTTGTTTTTTCTTCTCTCTTGTTTCTTCTCTCTCCATTCTTTTGTATCCTTTTATATTAACTCTCTTCCATTTCTCCTTTCATCGGGCATAAATATAGATGTTTGTATATGTTCAAAGGAGAATAAGAATTAATCAATGCAGTAATGTAAATAGTACTCTTCATGGGCAAATCACGGGGTACCCCCTCCAAAATTGTGCATAGCAGATCCAAACATAAGCTAACTACCAACACATTAACAGGTTCCAACACCCTCACAGCTTCCCCTAACCTCCAATTATACTTCTTTCTGTATCTTCTCCTTTTCCCACAAATATTTTCACAAGCCCCCTCAACACTAGTCATTTATTCCACTTATACAAATAATCCAAAAGAGTCAGATTTCCTGTCTGTTCTTCATCTATTGATGTTTCTTTTCTCTCTTGGTCTTATTGAATTACTTCCTTTTTGTCTTCCTTCTTCCTTCCCACTGCCTCCACATTCCAGTCTACTTGTTAGTAACACTATAGTAAGCCTGTATAGGGAACTGATAAAAGGATGCAATTGTTAGAGCAAGTTTTAACATACACAACTGTTGTATGATTCTTATATTGATGTTACAGTTGGTAGGGATTCTCTCCTTGCAATACAGTCTGATACTATTAAACAGTCTGATCTTACTAAATATACTAGGCTAAAGAGGTAGATAAACCCCAAAAAGGAAAAGAAATCAAGATCACAGCACTGGAAAGTAGGCACTAACAACAAAGAGCTCCATACTAGCAACAAACACATTCCACTATAATCAATTTGCAGCCTTCAGCACAAAAGTAGAAACATGAGAAAACAAGTCAATACAATGCCTCCAAAAAACTCCCAACTCGCACATAGCTGATCCAGTGGGCACTAATGAGGAGGAAATAAAAAAAACCAAGTGCCTAAATTATATTAAGTAATTAAAAAAAACAAAAAACAGACCAATGAGGTGCTCGGTGAGCTCAAAGATAATATAATTATACAAATAATGGACTTAATAAACAAAATAATTAGTAAGGTTAAAGAAGAAGCCAAAAAAGTTAGCTGAGCTAGACAAAATGGCATAAAACATAAATTACCAATTAGCAAAGAATTTGAATCCATGAAAAGGTACCAAGCAAATCTAGCCAGTAAAATTCTATTGAAAGTACAGGCAGCAGAAGAGACCACTGTGAGGACACAGTGTCAGAACTCGAAAATAAGTCTAATACACGTGATCATGTATTCAGAGATAGGTTAGAAACAACAAAAGATCACAAAAAATAGACCCAACAGCTGCTAGATCACTAGACTAATTGAAGTTAGTGAAAATTTGGAAGACGGTATGAATGGCTTTTTTTTTTCTTTTCTTTTCTTTTTTGGTGCTGGGGATCGAGCTCAGGACCTTGTGCTTGCGAGGCAGGCACGGTGCCACTGAGCTAAATCCCTAGCCCTGAATGGCATTTTAAAAACCTGTTTACATAAACCATAGAAGAAAAGTTTCTAAGCACAGGGAATGAATTTAACACATAGGTAAGCGAGGCACACAGAACCCTAAATAGCCCCAATCAGAAAATAACTTATCCACAACACATCCGAGTCAAAATCCCAGAAATCCCACATAAGGACAAAATCTTTTTTTTTTTTTTTACAAGAAAGGGCAAAGCAACTTTATGCTCATATCCACACTGTTAACAAGTTATTTGCTTCTGGTTTTTTTATACCGAGGATCAAACTCAGGACCTTGTGCTTGCAAGGCAGGTGGCGAGGACAGAATCTTAAAAGCTATTAGAGAAAAGCAACAAAACATTTACAAAGATAAACCCTTTAGAATTATAGCAGCCTTCTTAACATAAATCTTAAAGGCCAGAAGAGCTCGCAATGAAGTTCTTTAAGTGAACACAAATTTCAACCCAGGCTAATATAGTGTACAAAACTTATCTTTCAAAATTGTTGGAGAAATAGTCTTTCTATGACAAAGAGCACCTTCCTTAAGAAATTCATAAAGATCCTCACATTGAAAATTACAGTATTCTGAAAAAACAGATGAAGAGGATATCGGAAAATGGAAAACTATCTCTTGCTCATGGGTAGGAAGAACCAACATAGTGAAAATGGCCATACTTTCAAAATTGTTATACAGGCCGGGGATTTAGCTCAGTGGTTTCGCCTCCTGCTGCACAAGCACAAGGACTCGAGTTTGATCCCCGGTACCAAAAAAAAATTTGTTATACATATTTAATGCAATCTCAATCAAAATACCATTAGCATACCTCAGAGAATTAGAGAAATCATTCCTTAAATTTATTTGTAATCAGAAGATATCTGGAATAGCAAAAACAATTCTGGGCAACAAGGCAAGGCAGGAGGCATCACAATCCCTGACTTGAAATTGTACTACAGAGCTTCTGTGATAAAAACAGCATGGTACTTGCCAAAAAACAAACCTGAATGGAAGAGACTAAAAGATGCAGAAAGAACCTCAAAAATACTCAGCCACCTTATCTTTGACAAAGGGGCCAAACAAACACTTTCATTGGAAGAAAGATAGCCTCCTTAATAAACGGTGCTGGAAAAATTGGCTTTCTACATGTTGAAGGCTAGATCCTTGTCTCTCACCATGCACTAAACTAAAATCACAGTGGCTCAAAGATCTAAATATTAAAACAGAAACACTAAATCTGCTGGAAGAGAGAATAGGTAGAATGCTTGAGGACGTAGGAGTAGGCAAACTTCATGAAGAAAACGCAGACCACATGGGAAACACTACAAAGAATCAAGAATTGATTTCCACAGTGGTTGCATCAGTCTACACTCCCACCAGCTATTCCCCTGCTGGGGATCTTTCCAAAAGAATTAAAAGAATCATACCACAGTGATATATGTGCACCCATGTTCATAGAGGCACAGTTTGTAATAGCTAAAACTTGGAAGCAGCCCAATTGCCCATCAACTGGAGAAGAAAACGTGGGGTTTTTTTAATAAAATGGAGTACTACTCAGCCATTAAACAATATACTGTTGAATAATCAATGGGTTACAGAAGAAATCAAGGAATAAAGTTCCCGGAATCAAATGATAATGCCAGTACAACATACCAGAACCTGTGGGACCCAATAAAAGTAGTTCTAAGAGGGAACTGTGTTTATACCAAATCAGAAAAACAGATCAAGCCTAAATAAATAATCTAGTGATGCACCTCAAGGGTTTAGAAAAAACAAAATCAATCCAAATCCAAAGCTAGTACTAGGAAGGAAATTATAAAGAACAGAGCAGAAATTAATAAAATTGAGACTAAAAAATTTACCAAAAAATCAATGAATTAAAGAGCTGGTTCTTTAAAAGAATAAACAGAACAGACAAACCCTTAGCCAAAAAAATGGAAAGTAATGGACCATATCAATGCAATTTTAAATTTAAAAGAGCAAAATGACCATGAACACTGCCAAAATCCAAATCATTATTGGTAACTACTTGAAAAACCTATAATCCAATAAAATGGAAAAGCCAGAAGAAATGAATAGATTCCTACATAAATATGAATTACCAAAACTGAACAAAGAAGATGTAAATACCTTGAATAATCTAGTAAAAGGCAATGAAATTGAGGCAGAAAAAAAAAAACCTACCAACTAAGAAAAGCCCAGGTTCTGATGGAGTCACTGCTGAATTCTACAAGAACTTCAAGGAAGATCTAAAGCCAAAACTCCTCAAACTCCAGCAAAATTGAAAGAGGAAGAGTGCTGTTAAACTCACTCCTAAAAGCTAGCATTACATGTATTCCAAAACCAGACAAGAGCTCAACTAAAGAAGAAAACTACAAGCCAAACTCCTTAATGAACACAGAGTAAAAATATGGCAACAAATAGAGTGCAACAAATCATTAAAAAAATCACACATCATGATCAAGTATATTTCATCCCCGGGATATGAGGAGGTTTAATGTGCAAATCAACAAATGTAACACATCACATAAACAGAAACAAGAACAAAAATAACAATTATCTCAATTATTACAGAAAATTAATATCCATTCATTATAAAAACCAGAAGATAATAGGTATAGAATGGGCTTATCTCAATATGATAAAAGCCATTCATGACCCATATTAAACTGGGGGGATTGAAAGCTTTTCCTCTAAAACTAGACAAGAATGTCTACTCTCACCACTCTGGTTCAATGTAGTACTCGAAACTTTAGCTAGAGCAATCAAGCAAGAGAAAAATAAAATGGATATGTATAAAAAAGGAAGAAGTTAAACTATCCTTATTCACAGATGACTAATCCTTTTACAGAGGATCCAAAAATTCCACCAAAAGACTTCTAAAACTAATAAACTAATTCAGCAAAGTAGTAAGATACAAAATCAACATACATACAAACCAATAGTGTTCCTGTAATGAACTCTAAGCAAGAAATTAGGAAAACAATACCATTCATAATAACATCAAGAAAAATTAAATACTTGAGAGTTAACCTAAACAAGGAAGTAAAAAACCTCCTTTAAAAAAAAAAACTATAGATACTCTGAAAAAAGAGATCAAAGAGGACATCAGAAAATGCAAAGATGTCCCTTGTTCCTGGATATGGTCAGAATGGCCATACTACCAAAACTAATATATAGATTTTATTCAATCCAAATCAAAGCACCAACAGCATTTATGACAGAATTTGAAAAAGCAATCCTAACGTTTATATGGAACCAGAAGAGATCCAGAATAGCAAAAGCAGTTCTGGTCAACAAAAGTGAAACATAAACCCAGGGATTTAGCTCAGTGGTTTCACCGCCTGCTGCGCAAGCACAAGGACTCGAGTTCAATCCCCGGCATCAAAAAAAAAAACAGTGAAACATAAGGCATCAAAATCCCAGATATCAAGTTATCCTACAAAGGTACAGTAATAAAAACAGCATGGTACTGCCACAAAAACAGACATGTTGATCAATAGAACAGAATAGAGAATGCAGAAACAACCCCAGACACCTTTAGCTATCTGATCTTTGACAAGGGGACCAAAAACATATCCTGGAGGAAAGACAGCCTCTTTAATAAATTTTAGTGGGAAAATTGATTATCCAAATTCAGAAGATTGAGTCTAGACCCATATCTCTCACTGAAATCAGGATCCATCAAAGTTCTAAATGTCAAAACAGAAACATTGGATCTGCTGGAAAATAAAATAGGTAAAATTCTTGAAAACATAAGCATAGAGGAAAACTTTCTGAACAAAACCCCAACTGCACAAGAAATAGCACCAAAAAAATCAACAAATGGGATTATCACAAATTAAAAATCTTCTCCATAGCAAAGCAAATAACCAACAGAGAGAAGAGACAACCTACAGAATGGAAACAAATTTTTTGTCATCAACTCTTCAGACAGAGGACTAATATGTTCAGTATATAAAGAATGCAAAAAATTAGATGTCTTAAAATACAAGGCCCATCAAACAACAGGCAATTGAAATAAGTGGACACTTCTCAGAAGTATACATGACCAATAAATGCATGAAAAAATACTCAACATCTCTAGCTACTAGAGAAATGCAAATTAAAACAACAATGAGATTCCATCTTACTCCAGAAAGAGTGGCTATCATCAAAAATCAAATAATAACAAATGCTGGCAAGAGCTAGAGAAAAAGAAATACTTCTACCCTGTTAGTGGAAATGTAACTAGTACAACCACTATGGAAATCAGTATGGAGCTTCCTTAAAAAAACTAAAAATAGAAATTCCATTTAACCCAGTGTTCTTTCCCTAGGTATCTTCCTGAAAGAGTTAAAGGTATCACATTATAGTGATACATGCATACTCATGTTTAAAGCAGCATAATAACTAAGTCTTGGAAGTGGCCTACATGTCCATCAATAGATGAATGGATAAAGAAAATATGGTATTTATAGGCAATGGAGAACTACTCTATCACAAAGAAAGATAAATTTGAGTCATTTATGGGAAAACAGATGTACCTTGAGAACACAATGTTAACTAAAATAAATCATACACACAAGCTTAAATATTTCATGGTTTCTCTTATATGAGAAGCCCAAAGTATAAATAATTTAAATAGCAAAATAAAAGATGGATCATAGGAAACAGGGAGATAGATCTTTTATAAAAGGAAAAGGGACCTGGAGATGAAAAAAAGGGGCAAGGAGAGAAGGGGAAAGCTTAGGAAAAAGAATTAGATGTGTGATGTACATGTACAAACTCTCCATGATGAATATATTCATTATGTACTAATAAATGTGTACTAATAAGAGCTTTTTAAAAATTAAATCATATATGAGGTTTATAGAAGAAAAATAAAATGTTGGTTTTGAGACAGAAAATTTGGTAATCATTACACTAATTCAGTCTTCCCATTTTATATATTTAGACTCTAAGATTTGCTGAGATGAAGTGGCAGTTAGTGTGTAGAAAATCCAAGAGATGAATCCAAGATACATCTATTTATTCTGTCCTTGTTTTGTTTTTGGGGGGTTTTGCCTAAAAAGAGTAAGGCCATCTAAGTAGCTCCTTTCTCATTCTCTGCAAAATGCTAAAATGATTACTCTTAGAAGTGCCGTAATACTCAACATTACTGAACTGTACCCCCTCAAGTAATGAACCATAAGCAAGAATAGTGACATTTAGAGGCAATTCATAGAAAACCTGGCCTTTTCAGAACTTCTGGGACCAGTACACCTAGCAGATACATTTCCCAGGATGAAAGATTAGTGCCTGGAACTAGCTGGACTGCATTCCTTACAGCTTCTAGTATCACTAGTGAGAGAGGAGTTATGGATTTATTGCTGGACAATAGTGAAATGAAATCATTGTTTAGTCATCATTTCAAACCGACATACAGCCTACTTTTTTTCCTTCCCTCATAAAAGTTTCTTGACACATTTTTTTCCTTCTTCAAGCAACCATTATCTGCACTATAAATAATGAGGTCAAGTAATAAAGTCTTATGCAGTAAAGGTAGTCTCCCTGACTATTTACCATTCCATGATAACATTTGCTTTTTAATTCCTTTCAGTTGGAAAAAATGCCTTTATTTGTAAATAGCTGCCTAGCAACATTCTTTGTAAATGTTCATGTCTCATTTGGAACACCTATCACTTGGTCCTGGAAGTCCTTAAATTCCTTGAGGCTTAGTCAGGATTCTCATCACATACACAAAAGCAGAAGAAAACATGAAAAAAAAAAAGTTGAAACATTCCAATTTTCTAACCAAAAGAGGAATTTAATAAATATGAAAAGCTACCTTTGTGGAACTGATGTGATATTGAAAGAAAAATATGAAATTAAGCTCTGGGGAGATACAGAATAGTTTAACCATTGATTGCAGAGCCCGTGCCTAGAGCAAATCAAATAAGGAGTGGGAGACTTGGAATGTATAAGATCTAGAACTTTAGGATGTTAGCATATGTTTATCACTAAGAATACCCGATGTCTTGGATCCAAACAGAGCCTAATTATTTACAGATGATGGGGAAGGATTACAATTATGATTCTTCTCCTTAGGAACCTCATCTCCTCACTCTGTGTGTGTGTGTGTGTGTGTGTGTGTGTGTGTGTAAGTAAAGTAAATACAGAACCCCCATAAATTACTGCATGTAGAAAATAGTAAGTAAAGGGATTTCTCCTACAGTTTGCAGGCTTAGGTCAACAATGGGAAAAATGCTTTCCATCTTTTGGATCTTTCTATTTCCTCTCTCTTCTTAGTTATTTACATATATGTCAAGGTACTACATAGAAAGCAAAGCTGATTTTTAAAAATGGTCACCATAATGAGAAGGGGAACAAGGGAGCGGGGAGGAAAGAAGGGACAAGAGAATGGGAAAAATGGAAACAAAGCTTTTGTAAATAAGGAGAGGAAGAGGGGTTGAAAGGACAGGGAATGGGAAAAAAAAAAACCAAGACATATATGTACAGGTACAAATTTCCTATGATGAATGTTAACACTATGTATATCTAAAATGTACCAATAAAAAAATAAATTTTAAAAAATGGTCACCATATAGTAGAGGCCCAAAGCTCCCTTTTTGAAACATACTAACATTGCCTGTGAACATTAACTCAATAAAGCTCTCTTTCTATACTATGGGACTGGGAATTTAGCTCAGTGGTTTCGCCGCCTGCTGCACAAGCACAAGGACCCGAGTTCGATCCCCCCGCCAAAAAAAGATATAGTGTTGAAAATGAAAAAGATACTCAGGGACAAAAGAACGTATGCAAATCTGAGATTCTGTGAAAATAAAGTAAAATATATGTGCTAGCCAGCCTCCAAAGTGAGCCTTATGACAGTCTCCTTCCACACTGCACCATGTAGATCTGCAACAAGGCCAGTGGAATGTGGCAGCATTGATGGTGCACTTCTTCTAAGTTTAGGTACTAAATAATACTGCAGCTTCTGAGTTCGTTGACCTCTTATTGCCTGTCTCCCTTGGAATATTTACTCTGAGACAAGCCAGTTACCATGTTTTGAAGACATTCAGACAGCCGCATTGAAAAGCCGTGTAGCAAGGAACTGAGACTTCTAGCCATCAGCCACATAATTGAGGCTTCTTGGAAGTGAATCCTCCAGCCTCAATCAAAGATTTAGATGATAAAACCCAAAATCAGAACCACACAGCCAAGCTATTCTTGGATTCAGGACCCTCAGAAACTATGAGATAACTGTTTGGTGGTTGTTGTTTTTGGTGTTGTTGTTGTAACTTTTGGGGGTGATCTGTTATATAGCAATAACTAATACAATCAGTTAGAATGCAACATTTGAAAAATCTAGACCATAAATTCTTTGATGATAATGTTGTATTTGTTCTTTTGGGGAAATGAAATCCAGAAGAAAAGCCATTTCATCTCATTGGAAGGAAATAAAGTGCCTCTCTAGACATGTTATATTCAGTTTTCAAATTGCCTCATTCGCCTATTTATCAAGCATTTTGTATATACCTGCTATTAGGGTAAAATGATAAAAATATAAAAATACATCAGTGTCTTCAAAATGCTTAAACCAAAAGTCCCAAACTAATACCCTATGGCATGCTTTTATTTCCTTCTCAATTTTGTTTGCATTATATTTAATTCAAATGAACAGCTATTTATGCTGTAGATTTTCCATTTGACCCTTAAGGTCCCCCATACTCTGTTCTATCATACTTTGTGTCCCAGGATATTGCCCACTGGCATCTGAATTGAGAGATGATCCCTGTGCCCTCTCTTTGTTTCAGCCAGTGGAGGAATCTGCAGAAGATCAAAGGGTAAGAGAAGAAGATGAAGGTATTAAATCATTGTCTCCTTCTCTGCCATGATTGGCTGTTTCTCTCCACCACAATCACGTTTCTCTCTGCATTCCTTTCAATCTGTCCTATACCAAAAACAGGCCACATAGAGCCAGAAGCAGTAATACTCTCTGCAAGCCCTGGGCTCCTTCACTCTTCTTCAATGGGTGAGCAGAACTCTGCACATACATTTCATATAAATGTTTTATTTGTTACCTTGTTTGAATGTGCCTCATTTGAATTCCCTTCCCCAGGCTGGATAATAAATCAATTTTTCAAAAAATCTGAGACTTCTCATAAGGATCAGAATTTTCACATTTATCTTTAAAAATCAGAATATCTGGAAATACTGAGTCCACATTGCCATCTGTGCCCTGTGACAGACCATGAGCTCTCCAGTTACTCATTTATCTCCATTACTGTCCATTCTGTGACCTACTTGGTCACAAACATTTCTATGATCTACCCTTGTGTGCTCATTTGAGTTTGTGAATTCAAGCTAAATCTGTGTCAGGTCAGACCATCCTAAACACAAATCACAGTTATACAGTGTGACATGTTGGTGCCAAGAAGTGATTCAGACAATAGCCATTAAGTGACAGAACATTCATTTCTGTGTAGAAGAAATTTCAAAGGGGAGATAAGCCTTACACTTCTCTTTGAACAATAATTTTTGAACAACAATCACATTTGAAGTAGAATGAGGTTGGGCTGTCTAAGAAAAATAGTCATTATTTACACCATTAATTGCATGGAAAAGTATACTCTGGGATCCAAAAACCTGATAAAACAGTATTTTTGGTATACAATCCTTTAATGACATTGGTGACTTTTTTAATAAAGTAACTCCATTATCAAAATAAATCCCTTTCAAAGAAGATACATTGGAGTAGAAAAGTCTGGAATTAGTGAGCTTTATCCAAAAGATTTTAAAGTAAAATATTAATCTGGGAGAAAATGATATTAATTGCGATAAATGATGTTAATTACCAAAAAACAATTTAACATCATTGTGGAAATCTGTGCAATTAGACAATAGCAATAAATGAGATATAAGTATTAGAAAGAAGGGGTCAAAGTTATTGTTATTCTTGGGTTATAAGAGTTTATCAGGGATAAGGATTTACCTCAGTGGTTCTACTGCCTGTCTTGCAAATGCAAAGTCCCAAGTTTGATCTCCGATACCAAAAAAAAAAGTTTCTTAACTAAAAACCCCAAAATAATTGTTATAAGAACTACTGGAAACATTGATAGCATTGAAAAAGTAAGGAGTTATGAAATTTTTCCTCTTAAATTCTTTTATTGGTACATTTTAGGTATACAATACATTTACATTCATCATTGGGAACTTGTACCTTTACATGATGTATCTTGGTTCTTATTTTTTCCCCATTCCCCTGCCCTCCCTTCGACCCCTCCACCTCTCCCTATTTGCAAA
>NW_004624765.1:83334-105319 GCF_000247695.1 Heterocephalus glaber | reverse complement strand
TCTTCAATCTCTCTTTTCAAAGTGCTATAGTTTTCAGAGAAGAAGTTTTTGATTTCTTTTATTAGGTTGATTCCTAGGTATTTCAGTTTTTTAATGCTATTGTGAAAGGAATTGTGAAACTGTACATTTTATTTAAAAATGGAAATTTATTTCCTCATAGTCCTGGAGGCTAGGAAGTTCCAAATCAAGGCACTGGCATCTGTGAAGCTCTTTTCCTGCATCCTCCCTTGGCAGAAAAATGGGGGGAAGGGTATGGTGGCCCGGAAGGTTCACCTCCTCTGTGCTAGAGGCAGCTCTGCTCCTCGGCACTGGGAGGGGTGGTACGGTGGCCTGGAAGGTTCCAGTTTTATATTTTTGCTTGGTATATGTTTGTGATACATAATTACATTCATCCTGGAGAATTAGTACCTATACATATTGCATCTTAATGTCAAGGAAAAATGTATTCTCCTAGTGACAGATTTTATGCCTTTTCTCTAAATATTTGGAAAGTTTTCCAAATGAAGACATAAAGATTGTTCCTTTACACCAATCACTGAAGGTTGTTTCTTCTCTGAACAAGGTTTGTTAATATTATAACTATTGTTCTTAGGCAATGTTGTCCCACAATTACATTGTTCTTTCCTGTAAAACGTCTATGTGTTTGATCAGAAGAAAGATAAATAACTTACAAAATTCCTTCCTGGTTGCCTTTGTTTAAAAATCCTAACCCCTAAAATATTTTGGGAATGATTGACCACTTGGCTCCAATGCTAGTGCTCTCAAGGTGAGGCTCACAGTAGCCTTGGAACAAGTGGAGCTTAATGGAAGTCAGAAATGAATAGACTGCAGTCAGTTCAAAGAAAGGCCTAAAACACAATCAGGATTTCTCCTTTTTCTGGGGCCCCAACTCAGAAATTTCTACAAAGGGTCAGCTGTTGTCTTTGTGTATCCTACAAAAGCAAGTGGGATGTACTAGATTCACACTTCAAATTCCTGGCTCATTGGGACAACCCACAGATAAAGGATGGGAAGCTCTGTGGGTGTGGCAGTTTGGGCATTATGTTTGAAAAGGAATAGAAAAGTTTATGCCATCATTCAATTGATTTCTGTTTCCTTATTTCTGTTTCCTTATGTCCTATTACCTTTTTATGGTAATTTTAAAAATCAAAATATGCTCTTGAACCAGCAAAGAAGGTGGTTACTAATTTGGGTAGCTCCTGACCTCCCATGTTTCCCCTGTTGACCAACAGTCAAACTATGTAGTCCCACATTTGTGTAGTAAACACAGTCACAGCCAAGGGAATAACGTGGTTTTGTGACAAATTTCTCTCAGGTGGGGTGATGGGCATGACTACCTGCTTCATTCAGTGGCTTACCTTTTGGGGTGCTCTAGATCCAATGAGTCTTTCTCTTCACCAGATAAACAGTAACACTTCCTAGTCTTTTGGCTTCTTTTTCAAAGCAGGATGGAGATTAACCCCTTCTGTTATAAAATTTCTTCAGGGAAATGTAAACAAGTTAGAGCTCACATTCTTTCACATTAATTGTACTTTAATGAGATTTGGGAGATCCCACAGTCCAATGAGACATGAGGTGCCATTTTCTGCCCTTTCTTTCAATCTAGCTCTATATGGAGTGACTCCAGTTTGTGGATCCAATGAAGGCCACGCTTTTGACTGATATTGCTTTAGAGAACAGGTGAAAGTACACAAAACATAATGGATTCTCAATAATTAAACGCCTGGTGAGTCACTGATATTTGATGGGTAATTTGACAAATGGAATTGTCTTTTAGATAAAACCTCATAAAAAAATCCTTCAATAATTAAATCCTCTTGGCTAATGCCCAAGGTCCTCCTGACACTGAGCAGAGCACAGAGATTTCCTGAGGTCCCAGAGTGCTCACTCTAAAATACTTCTGTCCTTCCCCACAATTAACAGCTCTGTGAAAGGCACTGGAATAGCTATCTGGGTGCCCCTTGACACTGAAAGATCTAAAGGAATTTTTTTTTCCCTTTCCTCTAAAATCTACTGTGATCAAAGAAGACTTAAGGGCATCAGGAAGAAAAACAAGCTTACACAATTTGTATTGAATTTTGAAAAAGCTTTCCCTGTAGCCATGGGTAACTGGATAAGAAAACACTAAACAAGTCCCTCTGGGGATATTACATGATGGTATTCAATTTTATATCCTGCCTCCCACATTGGGGTTTTCTTCAAGATATGGACAGGCTCTGAAACAGACATATAAATAAGAGCATTGCTCAGTGATGAGATTACCCTTGGCTAAGGCAAAATTACTTCAAAATAGACCGTGGCATTTACAAAATAAAAGATTTCTGGTTTCAATGCTATAAGAAAGCACAAGTATTTTTAAAAGCTACCCATAATGCTCCAAAGTGTCACATATGAGATTATCTCAGATACAGAAGGAAACTGTGATGATGAATACATTCAATTTACCTTTTCGATAAAACTGCCAAATTCCCTCTTATATTCTTATTCTCACTCCCCTCCCCAGACTCAAGGGTGATGCAAGGAGTCATATTACTTTTGATGCCTTGCTGTAAGAGTTGTGGAAAGAAAGCTTTACATGATTATCTAAGGTTTCCTTCACTGGGGAGTGAGGCTCCCATGTCGCTCTCATATTACAACTCTCTCTGCTATCAGTCTATATACTTAATTAAGGGCTGAACTGTCAGTGTTCAATATGCTAATTACATACTTAAGAACATTGATTATAATTTTTAATCTATCACTCTGGTGGATATGGTACCTTCTGGATATATAATTATATAACCAAGGAATCTTAAAATACTCTCAGGCTGCCTTTTCCCAGTCAAGTCACATCATTCATGTTGTTAGCATAATTTTTGGCTGTATAACCACAAAAACGTATTGGGACTTCACCTATGCCAGAAATACTCAGACACATCCCCAGTTCTTCATCTGAAATAGTCATCTTTTGTGGAGGGGGGTCTTTCATGCAATGAATTCTTTTCCATAGGCAGAATAATGTCCCCAGAGACCACAGAGCTATAAAATGACTTCCTCTCCTAGTGAAAATAAAAGGAAGACTGGTGAGAAGAAACCAGAATGTCTTATCTCTAGTCTAGACTTTGATTCCTGGAAATTCCAAGATCCCTGTGCTCACAGTCCCTGGGATTTAAACTGCAGCATAGATGTAAAAATGATGTTCAACAGGCTGTATACTTCCTTTCTCACTTTCTTCCCTGGCAATATATATTTTAGATAAACCGTGACTCCTATATTCCTATTAACCATTTCATGTCACCTCTTTTTGGGGGGCCACCAATATAGCTTTTTGCTGAACTGTACCCAACTCAGATCTGGGGTATCATGAGTCTAAGGAGACAAGCAGAGTGTGGAGTAAATGGAGAACTCCATCACCATCACTTCTGAAGCAGTCAAAGCTTCCATCCATCACTGAATAGTCCACCAAAGGAAGGGGGAAAGTGATTTCAGAAAAAAAAAAAAAGGTATGCAAGAGCCCAGATAAACACAGCCACAGAGTGAATATGGAAAATGAAAAGGTAATCAATGGGCTAGGCAGCTTTCTGTCATTATGATCAAATACCTGAGAAAGTCAACTTAGGAAAGGGTTTACTTTGGCTCGAATTCAAAGGTTTCAACTTATGGTAAGTGTGTTCCAAAGCAGAAACATCATGGTGGAAGGGCTTGGCAGAGGAAAGCTACTCACCTTGTGGCATCCAGGAAGTAGAAAGAGAGAAGGAAAGAGCCAAGGAGGAAGGTCATGCCTCACGACCCACTCCCTTCAGCTAGACCCTACCTTATAAGTTTCCATTAGATCCCAATAATGCCATCAAATTAAGACCTCACCAATGGATAATCCACTGATCTAACCACTTCTCTAGGTTCCATCTCTGAATATTGCAATACATGTCTTTGGGGGACCCTTCATATTTAAACCATAACTGTCAGTGTAGCTAGAGCAATGGAAGCAAAACAGAGAAGAAATAAACCCCATTTTAGAGACCCTGCACTTTTCTGTAACACACAGGAACACATTACCAGGTTTAAGCAGTGAGACCTGCACTTGGGAAAGATTGCCCTGGTAGTATTGTAGAGGAAAGATAAAGTAGGACAAGGATGGAGTTGGGGAGTCTGTTCAACTTGCCAGGGAAGGAAGGAAGTCTTTGCTAAGGCAGTTACAGAAGACAGATAGAAGGGGCTTCTACAGGGAAGCTTCCTCCAAGCAGGAAGAATAAAACCTCTCCCCTTGGAACACCGCTTGGTGGTTTCTGAACTCATACACAGTTCAATTAATCTTTACACAGAGCCATCAAGCAAGGTGAACCCATGGTGATTTACTCCTAGATAAAGGGATGAATTCCATCTAGATGCCTCTCTGACTACCTACCTGGGCCAGTGCTTTGCCCACTCTGTGCAATGCCTGGCACATATGAGTTTTCAAGTGTCCAAAGCTGATAACCACACTCAGAAGAAGTACTTATTATTTGAGGAAATCTCATTGGCAAGGAGATTAAGTCAAGAAAAGAGTTACCAAGAAAATAATAGTTCCTTCTGATGTTCAGAAAACACTGCTCTGAGAGAGATTTTTAAAGCAGTTAAATAACCAAAACATTACATGACAGATCTATTTTTATGTGGTAGTTAGTTTTTTTTAAATTAGTTTATCTTTCATATATTTTAATAAACAGGACCTATTTAACCCAAATATGTGTTTTTGGAGAAATATATTTACAACATACTACCCCTAAGAACATCCAGTAGATTTGTATAAATTAACCCTTTAATCCTGAATGGGGAAATCTGTACACCTAAATCCCTTTACAGCAAACAGTAGTAAGATAGTTAAATGCATTAATTAGTGGCCCATCTACCTAAAATTTTCATACACTGTAATTAAACAGTTCTGTATCATCCACTTAAGTGTCTTTTACATTGTAAACATCCAGAGACAACATGCCCAAGGGATTACATAGCAAAGATTTTTATAGCAAACATAATCTTTGAAGACGAAAATTCCCTATTCCCTTGGCAGTGACCAAAAAGAAAAAGTGTGGGGCATTTTCTTCAAAGGAGACCTCCAGACTATTCTAATGTGGTCAACAGCAACTCGTTAAACCCTACAGAGTTATCCAGCCAGAGCTGTGCTAACTACTAACATGTTTCCTTATCTGCAGTTTGAGATTCCCAAACATAGGCTCATTAGTGAAAGAAAAGCATGAGAAACTGCCTAGACAACAGTTGATAGATGGTATCTGTAAGTAGCTGGCTCCTATTGAACTAGAACCCAAATATAGGACAAATCTTTTTCCAAGAACTGTCCAAATTCTTTTATGTTGATAATCACAAAATATAAATGAATTCTCAATACTCCAGCCAAATCTCTTCTTACACTAGTCATTCCCAACTTTATAATGACACTTTGATTCACCCTAGTGCTCGTTTCTGTAAGCATCTCTATGTCTAATTTCAACTAATCAGCAATCAATTACCTATCTCAAACTATTCCTCCCACTATGTCATCACATGAACTGAGGAGCTGTAAGAGCTTTCCTGGTTCTTCCTCCTCCTTTATCCTCTGTACCTTTTTCCATGCAGTGGATGGAATAATCTTTAAAGGCAAATTAGAAATTAAACATCTTTCAGAGGTGTCCCTGTGCTAAGATGACACCCACACACTGTAGCATGTCGTATGCTAAGTCTTACACATGAGCTGACCCTAGTTGCTTCTTCAGCTGACCTTACACCTTCCTTCCCTATATGCATTTCTCTGCAGAGGCATTACATTTGATCCTATAGATGCGCCAATTAATTTTTCACTTCCGGGTCTTAGCACATGTTGATCTCTTTGTCAGAAATGCTCTGGCCCCTGATCTTCTCCTAACTCCTACCCCAGATTGAAGGTAACACAATAAAAATACCCAGATTTTCTTGGCCCATCAACATAAACAATTGCATTCTTTCGTGATGCATGTGCTTCTCTTTGGCAGTTATAGCAATTTGAATGGACCATATTCAGAGTATGTTTATCTTTTTAATGTCAACACCTTCACTGGAATATCTATCAAGCAGACACCAGATACACCTTTCTGGTTCACCTGTTTACCCAGCATCTAGCACAATGTCTACTACATAAGTGCTCAGAAGTGCTCAGATGCAATTTGCTGACTGTGCAGTTGAACAAATTAACCAAGGCTCAGAAGTATTTTTTGCTATACAAAGAGTTTTTATTTTTGAAAAGACACTACAGCATTTCATTCCACTTTTTTTAAAGTTAGCTTGAGCCAGAGATTTAGCTCAGTGTTTCCGGCGCCTGCCTCACAAGCACAAGGTCCCAAGTTTGACCCCCAATACCAAAAATAAATAAATAAATAAAGTTAGCAAAGACAGAGGAAATAATATAAGTTGAGATAAATAGGCTTTTATTCAAATATTACTATAACACGTAGCAGCTATATAACCTGGAGAAATTTCTTCCCCCTCTGCACTTTAGATTTCTAACCCACATAATGGGGATGACCTAACACAAGGCTGATGGTGCTATCTTTTCTTATAATTTCATTGTACTTTCCAATTTTTCTATGGTTATAATCAGGAAAGAACATTGAGTATTATTTTAGAATATGCCTATCTTGCAAAGTTATTGTGCAGATTTTATTATCTACTAATTACAATTGAAACACTGAGTTAATTATAACATCTGATTGATATTAAGTTTTTTTTAAGTTACTATAATACAAGGCACATTGCAATCAACTCCCTTCAAAATACTCCCCCTTATTTTGAACACATATATCCTGTCATTCTTGCTGCTTTCTGAAGCAGTCTGGGGTATATTGTTAAGTGAAAAAGCAAGCTGTTGAAAAGAATGCTTAGGTAAAAGTACTACTGTTTAAGAATGAGAATGTATATAAACTACATATACACATATATACATTTTAATAAGAGAGCAATAAAAGAATGCCATAATATTCAAAAATAAATGGCTTTAAACCATAATTTTAACAACCTATGGGGAAAGGAGAGCAGAGAATAAAGGTGACAAGGGTAGAAAAAAGACTTTTTTGAATGTTTGTATACTTCATTTGGAAACCATGAGAATATTTTGCGAAATAATAAGAATTTAAATTTACCAAGTAATCCCTAAAACTTGGAAGTAAAATGAAACAAATGAGCCTAACTGTGTGCCCATTGACAACACAGACACAGTACAGTACTCTTTCAAGTGACTTCAAAACATGTCTTTCTCCCATAATGTGCTGGAGCCAGCAACCACTTGCTCTCATGGGCTGATTTTAGGCATCTCTTCCCAAGTCTGGCTCACTGGGTGACATCAAGTTGGTAGCCTTCAAATGGCCACAGTGGGGTATGTACATTATAGAACTCAACAAATGCTACCAAGCAAATTGTGTTTACTTTGGTTTTGTTGTTGTTTATATTTGTTTTTGGAGTACTGATTGTTACACTTGATCTTAGCCAAAAGGCCTAGAAGCGATTGGAATACTGATTGTTAAACTTTTACTAGAACACCTCTGCATTTAACTGTATATACCTGGGCTGAGGATTTAGCTCAGTGGTTCCACTGCCTGCCTCACAAGCGCAAGGACCTGAGTTCAATCCCCAGTACCAAAAAAGAAAGAAAAAGACTTAACTGTACATATGCAAGGACAAAAAGAATTACAAAACAAAATTACACAAATTAGCATCAATAATCAGAGTGTTGGAAGTAGACCAGGAATTGTGATTCTGAGATTGTTTTATATATGGTGTGGGATAAACAAATAGGTAATTATGCTACTATTGTTGAGAACTGGGATTTTGAAGTGTGAGAGAAAGAAGAAAAAATGCAATAGGGTAAGTAAGAGTGCTAAATACTGAATTCCAGTTGAAAGTATCAACATGAATATATGATGGATTTTATTTTATCCAATATAATTGTGGAAACAAAATCAGAAAAATCTAAACTGTAGGTACTCTTGGACAAAGAGCACAATTTATTCAATAGAAACAACAAACCATACACATACAAAAAATATTATGTAATGGAAGAAGATATTGGTTTATTAAACGACTTAAAAGATATTTTTTTTTTGTACCGGGGATCAAACTTGGGTCCTTGCGCTTGTGCAGCAGGCGGCAAAACCACTGAGCTAAATCCCCAGCCAACTTAAAAGATATTTAACCAATCTCATCATATGAACTTTATTCAGATCCTGATTCACTTTTCAAAAAGAAAGAGGCTGAGATGATAAAACATGTGAATGAGGAAGCATTCCCAAAACAATTAAGGAAATACAAGGAGTAACAGAATATCTGATATTATTATAGAATTTCTGTCAAATTTGGGACTGTATTAATGTGCCTTATTGTGGGTATTGTCATTACATCTTTTTTTGTTTTGTTTTTTTGGGGCCTTTTTTGTACCAGGAGCTTGCACTTGCAAGGCAGGTGTGGTGATTATATCTTAATAGCATAGTCTTTGTCTTCTATAAACATATCCGAGATTTGTACATATATTATATTAATGATATAACCTGTCTAGGGTTTCTTTTAAAATCAGGGGTAGAGAAAATAAAAAGAATATCCAAAACTAGAATTGGTCAATCACTAATTATTTGTGAACCTTAATGGTGGTTGCCTGGAAGGTTAATATATTATTTGCCTGATTTTGAATATATTGGAAATTTTTCTTAACAAATTTTGCAAGGATTAAGATTCTTATATCTTTATGTCTACTAGATTTTTCTTTCTCTGTGTTTCTTTAAAGAACACATACATAGGGCCAGGGATTTAGCTCAGTGGTGCCACCACCTGCCTCGCAAGCACAAGGTCCTCAGTTCAATCCCCGGTTCCAAAAAAAAAAAAAAACTGCATATTTTTTTTAGTTTAGTTTATTATTAAAAATCATTTACTAAACATCTTGTGTGTGGACCTCAATTTAACAAAATTTACACATCTCCAAAATGCAGACGTAAAATCATACTGAATGAGTTAGAGGAAAAGTTAACTTAATAGAATCATTTTATAAGCCAAAAGACCTTGGCAGCTTTTAATGAAGTGCTTAATCAGGAACCAGAAATAGTTCCCAAACAATAAGCAATCAGAACTTCTTAAAAAGCCACAAGGCTTAAAAAGAGTTATTGCTGCTGTATAATATTATATAGGTCCACATGGGAAAATTCTTAAAAACATCTGGAGTCCAAGTACATCTGCCACAGGTGAGCAAACAAAGTCTCCATAAAGCCTTGAAACAGACACAACAAGGTGATTGACCAGAGGGGCACTTTTATGAATAGCCCATTAGGAAGAGCAATAGACACCGCCTCTATCCACTGCACCTTTCTCAAGAAAGGGAAGCCACATCCAAGTACAATGAGACATCAGCAAAAACTCTCCCCATTGCTTTTGGTGCAAAATATCCTGTCCTGATTCAGACAGACAACAAATATTTAAGAAGGACAGAAAAGAAGCAGGTGCACTATTTGAGCAAGCGGTAACTGCTCCTGGCACCATTTTGAGTCATTAGGAGGACATTTAGGTCAGTGACCTCCAGACACAGTCAAGACTTCTGATCTTTATAAAAAGCAAGAAGTATTTTAAGAAGAGGTCCATTCCAAGCCTCTGGCTCCAGAGTTCAAAACAAATAAACACACACACGCACGCACGCACGCACACACACACACCATGGCAAGTCTGTGGTGAGAAACCATGGTCATCAGTCAGAGTAACACAAGCAAACCCTGTAGAGGGTCCTGAAACCAGAATTCAGGTGAGATCAACAGTGTTGACTTTTGGTGTCTGTTAGTTGACTAGTTAGTGTCTGTAATGCTTCAAGTCACGTAAGGAAGGTAATTTTCTGAGTGGCTGTAAACCAATGCTACCTGCACCAGAACGTCCCTGAAATGTTGCTAGATGCAGAACTCCTAAAGCATAGGGGTAGGTGTGAGAGAAAATCAGCATTTTTAATAAGTCTCCTACCTGGCATTTATGCCCACTTAAATGACAGAACCACTGAACTAGGCTAGGACTGAATAATGAATGTTATCACCCATCTCAAAATGTCCATTGACAGAAGCAAACGCTTATTTTTTTTCTTTTCTGTAACATGTATGAGAAATCTTTTCCTAATCATGTCTCGTATCTACAAAAGTTAGTTGGAGGATAAGGGAGGGTTTGAAAGTATTTGGGCTCAGAGGTTTCACCTCCTTGTCCTGGCTGGACTTATTTTCCTGCTTTTTGAGTCATCCAGATTAAGTGCTCACATTAAAGAAAAAAAAACAGTGAACTTTATGAAGACAGAGACCAGATGAGGACTTCAACAAATGAATTTGGAAGGGACATAAACATCTAGACCATAGCATACTGTGTGTTAAAGAGAGTCATTTGAAGTGTGCTGATTGAAAAGTTATCATTTTCCATTCTGCCAACAGCACTTAGTCATGTAACCACAACTAAGCAGACAGGATGCTGATAACAATGGGTCAATTCCACCCAAATGGAGGGAACATGATACTTACATGACTATGGCAAGCAGGAAGGGACTTCCCTCTAAATGACTGTGGCAAGCAGGAAAGCCCTTTCCTCTGAAGAGGGTCTCTGAAAAGAGGACTTGAAGAAATTACTGAGTAAAGGGAGACAAACTAAATGTGAAATTTGTTCTGTGATTCCTCTGGAAAGGATAGTCAATACAGTCCCCAAATCACTTATTTGTAGGACATAGAGAACTTTTTTCCTTTATAGGGATTGAACCCAAGGATTTTTTCACTGAGCTACATTTCCAGCCCTTTTTTCTTTATTATGAGATAGGCTCTCACTAATTTGCTAAATTGCCCCGTTTGGGCTAAACTTGTGATTCTTCTACCTTGGCCTCCCAGAAATGGGATTATAGAATTGCACCACCGTGTCCAGCTAGACACAGAGAACTCTGTGGAAGATGTAGGTCAGGCAGGCGGTGGAACCACTGAGCTAAATCCCCAGCCCTCTCTCATCTGTTCTTAACTGGCATGTTATTCTTGACTTTTCAAAAACTGACTGACGAGCTGGGGATTTAGCTCAGTGGTTCCGGAGCCTGCCTTGCAAGCGCAAGGACTGGAGTTCGATCCCTGGTACCAAAAAAAACCTGACTGAGTTCTGTCTACTAATGGGAAGGTATTGCGTGTCAGTGATGTGACCTACCCCTCGCTCTCCATCAGGGAATGGATATAGCTGATCTGGGAGGACTCGGAGATGCCAGCAAGGTCAGCTGTAGTACCAGTATCTCCTCTTTCCACCTTTCTTTCATTCCACCCTCCAAACTCCCCTATACCTTACATGCTGATTCTCTCCTAGCAGAGGAAGAAAACTGACACATCACCATTGTGATTTTGATTTTAGTTTAATGTATCACCTCTCATAGTGCTGGATGCTATTTAAGAGAGTAAACTAAAAGAATGACCTGAATAGCCATATTGGAAACCACAACCTCTCATCAGTTCCTGCCCACATTCATGTCCCCTTTCTTCCTGCCATATAATTTGTCATCATTGAAGATTCCACAAAATCTATGGACCTATTTTGTTTATAGTTCATGTGTTTCTTCTCTCACTGATTTTAAGCTATATGAGGCCAGGGATATTTATTTTATTCACCAATATATGCCAAGTGCCTAAAGTATACCTGATACATAGTAGGAATACCATAAATGGTTGCTGATTGAATATATGTTATTGAAGATCAGTAAGTGTTTTTGTGAAAGTCCAACTATCAATGAAGGAGAGCTAAAGGGGAAGAAAGAACCTATAGGTTCCCATGTTTATTAATACAGTGCTGCTCAATCCTCGCAGAGTTTCTAGAACTGAGACCTGCAGCTAACAAATCTGAATCTCACAATCAGTTCTAAAGCCTACCCTGGGTGGCAACCAGCAGGAGAACTAGAGCAGACCTTCTTTCTCCCCAGTCCTCCTGGAAATTCCTGTAGGGAAGAAGAAATACCACTTAGTGGGCTTATATCCGACGTGTGTGCCTCCACCACTCAACCCCCAGCTCATTACACAAGCCTTAGTATTCTCAGAAAGGACAGCTTTTCATCAGACAGCAACTGGGGATTTGCAGAGCCCTAGCCTGGGTCTCCACAGCAGACACCAGACACAGCTCACACAGCTACAGCCATCTGTTGTAAAAGCAGATAAATCAAACATGGTCTGGCTATTAAAACTGCATTCAAAACAATATACGTATGAGCAAATGTGGCCCATGAGACAGGAGTGGGGTTACTGGAAAAACCATTGGCTCAGAACAAGGAATGGGACATCTCACCAGGACTTAAGCTTCCCTAATCCCTCAAACCCTACTCGTCTCCCCAAATCTAAAACGGTAGCATCAGCACTTTGTGCCTTCCTGTCTTCTGAAATAGAAAGTAAGCCTCTCAGGTAGAGCAGTCTGGAAAAGCACACCCAGCTCATTAACAGCAGTTACTTCTGGGAGAACAAAATTGTAGGGGGAAAGCAGTGGATGCAGTTAAATGCATGCATTTCTTAATTTCATAAATTTGTCAAAACAAGCATATATCACTTTTGTGATTTTAAAAAATATCAGTCAGGAGGCTTTTTGTCAAGAGTTCTTTACTGGCTTCTCAGACAGATGTGCCATGACTACATGGAAATTCTCAGTGAGAGGCAATTCCAACTTGCTCCAGTGGGAAACATGGAAAACATGAATCTCATCCAGCTGGTGAATACCAGTGCCTCATATCCCAGGGACCAGAGATTTGTCACTCAAATGGTACTCCACACCTGGGATTCTCTTGTGTTCTCTGGCCCCGTGAACCTAGTGTCCACTCTACAGACAGTGTCCTCTGCATGTCTGCCTGCTCAAGACCAGTGATGCTCTTTGACTATTTTAAAACATTCCATGTTTGCAAGGTGCTAAGAATCCCACTGGGCAAATTGGTTTAAACCCTCAATCCCTGCTCCAGAGAGATACAGCAGGGGCTTTATGAGAAGTCATGTCTGGAGACAAGAGGAAAACATTGGGTAATGAGAGCTGGCTCTTCCAGAGGCTGCTGTGGTGTGTAACTAGACATCCACTCTGAGGCAAGGCAGAGCCTGGTCAAGTTACCTGGACTTGACAAAAACCACAATGGGCTCCATTCACAAAACCACACCCCATGACCCAGAGAGGGGACAAGCTCTGAGCCCAGGGCACCTTTTCCAAAATGTGGCAACTCAGATGTGTAACCAGAAAAAGTCCACATTTCCTTGTGGTTGATGTCTGTGACTGAAAATGGAGCGAGCCCGGCATTGCACAACGACTTTCCGAGTTCGAAGAGACGATGGGCTGTATTCAGAGGATGATTAAATCGTGCTTCACAGAGTCCAGGGGTCAGAGCCAGCACCTCTAGAGACAAAGGCAAAGCCAAGGGGACTCTGGGCTGCCCATTTTGGCTTCATCAAGAGTGGTTTACTGTTAATCCATTTTATATTTGGCTTCTTCCCTATGAATGCCAGACACCCTGTGGTCCAATCTCAGTGTGAAGTAATGTTCAAAGAAACAGCTGTCCATCAAAAAAATATATAATCAGAAGTAATTCAAATCTATACTCCAGTTTCTAAAGAAAAAGCCCAAGGGGTGGAGTACATGTTTAATGCACACCGAGCTATCTTTAAAATCCATTACTTCCAATCTCTGCCATTCTCAATATCCTTCACACAGATGGCGGCTGCTTCCTGAATCTCACTCTCCTTCCTGCTCTCACAGCCAGACCAAAAACTTTCCTTGACATCCAGCCCGTGTGGTTCATCCACCTCTCTCCCTTTTCTGGTTCCATATTCTATTATATATCTCAACTCAGCCTCTCTGTCTTCATTAGTTGGTTTGCTTTGTTTTATCCCCACTTGTCTGGACTTTGGCTCTTCCATGAAAGCCCAGATACTGGTGTAGTAAATATGAATCCTTAGTAGACGGGGAAAATGGAGACAGTCTATAAATCTTTTTTTTTTTGGTACCGGGGATTGAACTCAGGACCTTGCACTTGCGAGGCAGGCGGTGGAACCACTGAGCTAAATCACCTGCAGTAAAGCTCATTTTTAAAGGGATGCCACTGACCTGGTCTGTCCTAAATGGAGTCACTGAGAAAATTCTGACTGGTATTCACTCTGCTTTCACAAACCCAGTGACAAGTTCATTGCTTTATAAAGCCATGTGCATACATGTTGGTCAGGTTTCACTTGTGAAATCTCTTCTTTAGCCAAATTTTTCATAGTGTTTGAGGTCTAGCCAAAAGCTCTTCTGCTTAAAAAATATTCCTCTCCATCAACCAGCAGAAATGTCTCAATATCTGAAATTCCCACACTGTGTTCCCAAGGTCTGGTTAAATACAAATATATTCTATAAAACAGGTAAAACTTTTGGTCACTAATACCACCCTTATTCTTTGAATTCATTTCTCAAATTAGCTAGCCAGGCAACCAGTAATACTTTGAGACATTGGGTTAGGAATAAAGAAGGAAAAAATTCCAAAGTAGGGAGGGACCAGGAAGAACAGTCCAGAGAGAATACCCAGCCAAGTGGAGGAGGGGCTGGAGCTGTGAGGGTGGATGGATCCAAAGAGGGGCAGTGTAGGAGACCCACCGCTCAGCCCCTAACCCTCAGAGTAACACACATCGACCTACCAGACACCAGCATCTCAGAAGCCTTCAGTCTGTCACTGTCAGTGGACACTGTGGTTCCAGATGTACTTTGGAAGTGGTGAAGGTCCTGAGCAAGTCCTCAGCGAATGCCCCTGACTCAGCAAACTCAGAAATTCTCTCTTCTCCAATGACCCCACCTAGGGCTCATTGCCAGCTTCCAACTACCTCACATACCCCACATAGCTTAGGATCCTGCTCTGTCTTCTGTTGCAAACTTCCCCTCTCCAAGCCTCCTTGGCTGCTTCCCTCCCCTCCACTGGTAGAGATGGAGGCCTATTTTCCTGACCCAACCCAGTCTGCTCCAATAATCCACTAAGCTATGGCTCTCCAAAGTCTCTTTCCTCCAAGACCTCTTTTCCTCCACAACATGCTTCTAATTGTTCATCACCAGTTACCTCTTGTGTCCTCAGCCTCTGAAGACTTTAGTTAGCAGTTTTACCCAAAGTTTTACCCAAAGACATCTTTCCTGACTGGCATCATAAAACTACACTACCAGATCCTTTTAACCAATGTTAACTAAGTGAAAAAGTGAATGAATAAATGATTTTTTTTTTTTTGGTACTGGGGATCGGACTCGGGTCCTCGCGCTTGCGCAGCAGGCGGCAAAACCACTGAGCTAAATCCCCGGCCCCAATAAATGATTTTTTTTATCACCTAGCAGAGGATGTTGTGAAATTTGACCACATACAGATTCCTGTAAGTGACATGTGTTCAACCATAAAAACAACAGCAATAGCAAAGACGAATTAGCTGTGAGGTCAGTGACCATTATGTACCTTCCTGGAGCCTGATCTGACCCCAGTAACAGTGAGCATTCTTCGTTTTTGTGCAGTCCACACCCATTCTCTTCCTTCTGATTGCCAGTGGACATCTCCTGACCGGTTAGGCATCTCTACCCCAGAAATCTGCATCTTGAGCTAAGAGACTCTAGAACGGAAATAATTTGAACAAATCCCTCCACAAAGTTGAGCTCTGCAGAGACTGGTCAGTTGGTTAAGTGGCAGCTAGCCCAAAATGAAAGATGGTTCCACCATTGTTAGTGCGGCCGTGGATTACTTAGAGTCACTTTGCTTTGCATCAGTTTCTCTTTCTAGACAAAAGCAATACGCAGTGGTAGTCACTGGTTTGCTGAGGTTCAAATAAATATTCAAACTCACGAGACAGCAACAGGCTCTGCCTTTACCACAGATTTATTCACAAGCATATCAGATGTTCTTTCTCTACACAGGAGCTGAGTAATTACACAGAGTAATCAACATAGTAGGATTTAAGTACCATATAAGAAGCTAAGATCCACATCCAGTAGGAATTTGTCTGGCTTAAAAACCTCATGCCCTCGACTGTCCCCAGTGAGCTAGTAGCTCTTGCAGCAATTCCACAGGCATAGCTTCCAGTCCCAACCCCCCATAAGAATATGCCAGTTGCAAGAGTTAGAGAAGCCCAAAACTATAGCTTCCCAACATGTATTTTTGGTTCTTCCACTCTAGGAACAATTTAGCAATTAGGGGTCAATTTTACCATAAGCAATGTTGCCTAGTCTCGTGGTGACACATATCATCATAAACGGTTTCCAGAGTAACAGTTAACCAAAGGTTAGATTGTCTTGTTTCAGGGTAATTAAGTTTGGTTAACTCTTTCACCCACAGGATAATAAAGGCAACCAACTCACAGCGTTGTTTCCAGGAGATAAATTACTGCATGTCAAGGGCTGGAACAAACTAAACAGTCTAAAAGCTAGTTATTGTTATTTTAAGTTTCTCAAGTTCCCTGTTTTTTCCTCCCTTCTAAAATCTGATGATTTGAGTTATTTCTGTAATTGTCTTAACTACCACTAAATATTTTAGTACACTGAACTTTTGCTTAGGTTGACCACAGTTCCTTTATACTGCACCTTATCAACTCTAATCACCCTGGAGCAGCCAAAGGAAAAGGGACCATGCAGTGTAACTCAACCCAACTCTCAGACCACTCCTAAACCTCAGATTTCTCAAGTTATCACGAGATCCTAAAGCTTCACCAGTTGCTCTCACTAGCCCAGTTGCTCTACTAACCATTTCTGTGATATTAGATCACTGCCTTTATTAGTGACTTGAGAACAGAGCACATGATTATGCAGAGAGTGCTGTCAGAACAGGGAAATTGTTAGAACAGCTCATTACAGGGGAAGGAAGTGAGAACTATAAACAAGACCAAGATTCTATCCCTGTATAATCTTTGGCCACAGTGAAGACCTCAATTAAAGGAGGAGCAGGACACAGTGATCCATCCCTAAAGAAGAATCCCTACAAATGGCATGTTCATTTCCTTCTTCCTCCATCTGGTGAATAGAATGACAGTATCAGCAGGTCCTGTTCCCTTCCACTTCACTGAAGTAACTGGTGTTGAAACAAAATGACTCACTTTTGAGGCATTTCTCTTCTTGTCTCCTTTTTACGGTCATGGTGTCTGGTTTGTGGGGATTGGTCATTCTCCACCTTGTTTCAGCTCCCCCAATTCCTTGAACCCCAGTGCTGTGGGTCAGGTCTGGCTTCCTGGGTCTAGCCTGACACCTTGACTAAAACAAATGGGGCAAGAAACTGAGGGGGCTTTCTAGGTTCTGGTGGAGGTGAGCATGCCCATATTTCTTGCTAAGGGGAGTTTTTGTGCCTACTCTCTGGGTACAAGAACAAACAAATGTCTTGATAGGGGCTGATGACTCTTCTTATCATCTTTCCCTTCAGAACAAAGTCAACATAATGCAGACACCTGTGCTCATTTTGGATTCATATTTCTCTGTGCTGCTACCCTGCCTGGTAGAGACTAGTGTTTCCCAGATGCCAGTCATTTCCTTCATGTCTGACTACTACTGTGCTGTTCGTTACCTGTTTTACTCCAAAATTATTCCCATCTCATAAACACCTACTTTGTACTCTAAATCCAAAATACGCATGCAATCGTAAGCTTAATGTACTATTTTTATTATTGCTTTGAGACTTATAAAGTTCTTACAATGTACCAGACCCTATTCTAAGTGATTAACAAATACCAGCTCACTGAATCCTCACAACACTATAAGATAACGATGTAGTGGTCCTCATTTGACAGATAAGGAAATTGAGGCTTAGCCTTATGATGAAATAATCCCACACAAAGTAGTAGAATTGGAATAGGAATCCAGGTAGGATGGCTCCTGAACTTGAATTTAACCTGAGTTAAGATGAGTTAACCACTGTGCCACAAGTGGCGAACCTATGGCACTTATTTTTCTTGTAAAACAAAAGATGCTAATGTATGAGCTGTTTTTTCTAAACTAAATCCTCAGCATTCAGGCTCTATTGCAGTGTTCACACTTTGTGGTAAATCAGTGGGTTTGGGGCTGCAGTTTGGGCACTCGTCTCTAAAATGTTCATCACCACTACACTCTGCTATTCTGCCTGTTCCCTTCTAAGTTAGATTAAAATAAAAATTTAAACTGTTTCCATCTTCATTTATACACTACATAAAATCATTTCAAGTCCCACTGGTGGTACATTATACATTTCGAGAAACAGCAGCCAAGTGGATAGAGCTCTGAACTTAGAAAAGCAGGTTTAATGCCAATTCTTTTCCCATTTACTGGCTGTGTGGTCTTAAGCAAATGCCTTGACCAGTGTAGGCCTCAGTTTCCCCCACATTGACTACAGACAGTATCCCAGGCTTCTTTCACAGGTGGTTGGAGAGATTAAAGGAATCATAACTCTGGAAGTGCTTTGGGAAATGCTACTGTCCCAAGTCACCATCACCCACTCAGGTGATTAATAAGTGCCTAAAATTCAGGGAGCAGTGCCCCTACTTTTCATTACAAGCAGTCCTTGCTGGTTGGAAAATCTCTCAAATAAAAGGTAGATCCTTGTGTTCCTCTCTGCTAGAGGTCATTGCTGCTGCCACCAATCCAAAATAAATTACTTCATGAAGTGAGGTCTGTTTATCTTATTCCACTACCTGATAACTTCCTGTGTATAACATTCAAATGTGAGCATCTCAGCCAAAGGCCCATAAAGCTATTTCCCTCACACTTTACACTTAGCTCTGCTAAACATCTGCTTTTTTTGGCCACCTGAGTCGATGAATTTCACTTTGTACCATGGTTAGGCCCAGGTGTCAAATAAGGACCCAGACAGTTTCTTCCCTCTGTGCCTCAAGAGAGACCTAGGTTTATAGTTCTATTTCCTCTGCTAGAGCAAGTGTGAGGAAACCACTACAGCTGGGCTTCATTATACTCCATCAATGGCCACGTCTTTTTTTTAAGGTAGCAGGCAGGGCCAAAGGTTGCTTTCTTGAATTTTCAGCTAGACTGAAGCTGTGGCTGTCTGGAAAGATGGCTATGAATATACAGTCAGCCTTTCACACTCACAGGTTTTGCATCCAGCCTTTCACATCCACAGCGAAGCTGTCAACCACAGATCAGAAATATTTAGAAAAGAAATTATGCTTGTACTAAACATATATAGTTTTTTCTTGTCATTACTCTTCCAATGATATAGTACAACAACTATGTTGTTAGCATAGCATCTACACTGTATTAGGTATTACAAGTAATCTAGAAGTGATTTAATATACACTGGAGGGGCCAGGCATGGTGACACATGCCTGTGATCCCAGCATTTGGGAGGCTGAGGCAGGAGGATTGCCATGAGCTCAAGGCCAGCCTGAACTACAGAGACCGTGTCTCAAAAAATAAAATACACTGAAGGATATGTGGGGGTTATATGCAAAATACTGAACCATTTTATATAAAAGATTTAATTATCCACAAATTTTTTTTATATCCACAGGGGTCCTAGAACAAATCCCCCCACAAGCACCAAAGGACAACTGTAAACCTTGATGACAGATCCTTGGTTTTTTCTTCTTTAAGAGTTTCTACAGCTTGAAAATGTCTTGAGCCCTCATCCTAGGAATAGCATGTCATCTAGATTGAGCCAGTGAATGTCAACAAGGATCTGACCTCAGCTTATTTCTATTCCTCTTCATTATCAATATAAAATTGCTGGGGATTTAGCTCAGTGGTTCCACCGCCTGCCTCATAAGTGCAAGGTCCTGAGTTCGATCTTTGGTACCAAAAAAAAAAAAAGACAAGCAAACATTACCAATATAAAATTGAGAAAAGGTAATGTAATGCTTGTGGAGTGCTTTGAGAAGCTGGCAGGAATAGTAAACAACAAATAATGAGTGTACCCTCGCATCAAAGATGACTTTTGGAGCTCTTTAATATGACTGCAATAACCTTTCAGTATCAGAGAATTTCTTTGGAGGCCTGTGACCATTTGCCCCTGGGAGAATGCATTTCATAAGAGATAATTTTATGCTGGACCTGGTTGGGAGGCTGAGGGAGGAGGGTTTCAAGTTCTGTCCGAGCCTGGACAACGTAGTGAGAACTTGTCTCAAAGTAAAAAATAAAAGAAGGATTGGGGATATAGCCCTGGGTGCAATCTCAGTACCACACAAAAAGTGAGGGCCAGGGATGTAGCTCAGTGGTGCTGCACTTGCCTGGCAAGCACAAGGTCCTGAGTTCAACCCCCCCCAAAAAAAGTTAGGAGACCATTTCACCTGATGACTAACCATTGTGAGAGAAGAGGCAGAGAGACAGAGAGAGAGAGAGAGAGAGAGAGAGAATCATTTCTTGTTACAGATGAGATGAGACAGCCTTTAAGGCCATGTAGCTTATCTCTGCTCCTTGGTCAGCCAAACTAGAGTCTCCTAATGTGAAAGGAAAGCAATTCTCTTCCTAAAACAATGCAGGTCATATTTTGGAGACCAGATCTTATTAGAGAAAAGATTCAAAACACGTTGCAGCTGCACTAATATCTGGCACTCCAGGTACTTCCCTTGAAGGCTTTTGTACTTAATAACACAGGGGCCTTTGGGCCTTTCTACCATCCAGAGGACAGAAGTGCAAATGGAAAATGGACCAAGAGTGCAGTTTACACTCTTTCCTGAAAGAGGATTTGCACACAGCATACTGTCTGTCTAACATCCTTGGTGCTTGTCCCTGTCTGTAGTTTTCCTAAACCACTTCCACTGCCTATCAAACTGGCATTGATCAGTTAAAAAAAAAAAAATGATCCTAGTTTACTAGAAATAACCATAGTCATTTAGCTGCTTGGAACTTTCTCTGCAATCATCCCTCTATTTCAGGACTGTAATCTTAAAACTACATTTCAAAGACTGGCTTTAAAAAGTTGGCTGTCCCTCTTCACATCTTTCAACACCACTTGCTTTCTAACAACAAAACATGGTGCTTTGTTCCCAGGTTGATAGGACCAACTTCGGCTTGTGCTGCAAGCCTTCAGGCTTCAGATTCAGCTTCACTGTTACTTACTGTGGGTGACTGTCTTGGGCCATGTGCCAGACACTATAACATGTGCATTCAATCTGTAAGATAACCAGAATACCCCTGTTTTATAAACAGGAAAACCCAGATATGTGGAGGTCACAGATGCAGGGGTGGTGATCCTAGCTTACACCTGGGGCTTCTCCTCAGCCTGTACTCTCTCTATTTACTGAACTCCTTTGACTCCTCTTCCCTCTGCTCTGAGCTCTCATTTGGAATTGCTTCTCACCCATTCTCCTCTTTCTCAACAGCACTGCCTGGGAGCTGGCCTCTCCAGGACCCTCCAGGAACATTTCTTCCCTATATCTTATATTTTTTCTTTTCCATTAATGTCCTCCTTCTCTTTTCCCATCAGAAATTCCTGGAAGGTCCACTGTTAACAATTTAGGTCTAAAATATCCCCCAAAAGTATCAGATATTCAGAGGTGACGCTTTTGGGAGGTGATTGGACCCAATGGGCACTATATTGATCAGTGGATTCATCCACTAATGAGTTCACAACCGCATGAGTCATTAGGAGGTGAGTCCTTGTCAGAAGGGGCAGATCACTGAGGACATGACCTGGAAGGGTATATTCTTGTCCCCTGCTTCTTTTCACTATTTCTTGACTGCCATGGGTTGAGCAGCTGCATTCCACCATGACCTTCCACCACACTGCTTCTGTCTTGGAGTCAGCCAGCCATGGACTAAACCTACTAAAATTATGAGCCAAAATAAACCTTTCCTTCTTTAAGTTGCAAGTGTCAGTTATTTTGTCCGAGCATCAGGAAAGTGACTAATGCACCCACTACCCTCTTCCCATTGCTCAATTCAAATCTGCTCCTTAGAGGGTCTCTACCTCAATTCGATAAAAGCCATCTATGCAAAACCAACAGCCAATGTCATACTAAATGGTCAAAGACTGAAATCCTTCACACTAAAATCAGGAACAAGACAAGGATGTCCACTATCACCACTCCTGTTCAATATAGTT
>NW_004624765.1:57238-72491 GCF_000247695.1 Heterocephalus glaber | reverse complement strand
AAAAAAAAAAAAAAAAATTGTGAAAGAGTTCAAAATTATAACTTAGAGTTCCTTATACCAGCAAGATGTAGCTCAAGGCAAGACAGAGCCTAGCCAAGGTGAAATTTAGTGATATCCTTTGTCACAAAGAAGGCATCTCCAACATCCTCTATGGCACACAATTGCCTCCTTCCCTCCCTTCCCTCTCTACCCAAATGCTGCCCACAAACATCTCATCCTGGCCCGTGGAATTTTGTTTCTTAATTTTGTTTGCTGTTGCTCCTGTTGTTTTCAGTACTGGGGATTGAACCTAGGGCTAACACATTAAACTACACTCCAGCCTTTTTTATTTTCTATTATTTTGAAATAAGGTCTCACTAAGTTGACCAACTAAGGGCTCAAACTTGCAAGTTTCCTGCCTCAGCCTCCCAGGGTGGTGGAATTACAAATGTGCCCCACCATGCCTACCCTTGTTGATGGTTTTTGAAGAGGAAGCTATAGATCACTTTCTTTCTCTATAAGGACAGTCCATTGCCTGAAAAACAATACTGCTATTAACCAAATATATACAGGCCTATGTGCTTTACTTTCAGAATAAAAACATTGTAAAAGACTGAAATTGACAAAAAGATTAGAAGGAGTCTTCAGTGGAAAATGAGCGTTGTGTAACTATATTCTTCCAGGTCATTTGATTCAATGCAGCCTCTGTACTTTCGTTTGCTTTGAGTTATTTTACAACTCTCTAATTTGTAGAAACCCAATCGTAATGCACGTGATTCTTGTCTATAAGCTGAAAGTGAACTTTGTCCTCTGAAAATCCAATTTAGGAATGAGCCAGTTTTGCATCTATTTGTGTATGTATTGCAGTATTACTTGCTGATTCTTTTGAATTATCCTTTAATGATTCTCTCAGTAATGATTTAAATAATATCTCTCATAATGATTCAAATAATATCTATAATATGTTTGTTTTATACCTAAGATTCATGAATATATTTTACTTTTTAAATTATCTTTTAACACAAGAAATCCCAAAGATAGTACAAAATTGTCCCTTCCTTTCCTCATCGAGTAGTGCATGGAATCTACCCCAAGTGGAATCAAGGAGCCCTTCCCTCTGACCTCTGTCCTTGTCCTCTGCCTACCCTTGCCCCTAAAATTTCTGTCTTTTCAGCCATTTACACTTTCTATAGATTCTCAGCCAGTCAGTTCCAGTTGAAAGGAGAAAAAAAAGAACATTCTTGTTCCTCAGTTCCCTCAGTACTTAACAGCTGTAGAAAAAACAAACTTTTCTGTTGCTAGTATAATGACCCATAGACTGATCCCTACTGTGTTAGTCCACTATGTAGTCAAGGATCCCCTCAGGAAAAGAGGTTAAACTCTATCCTGCACTGTGTTGCCTTTCTTCTCTCTCTCTCTCTCTTTTTTGTTGTTGTTGTTTTTTGTTTGTTTTTTGGTTTTGGTACCTGGAATCAAACTCAGGACCTTGTGCTTGCGGCAGGTGGCAGCACCACTGAGCTAAATCTCCCCGGCCCCTTTCTTCTCTTATTAAAACTGCATGCTGCTAATTTGTCTTTCCATTAATGAGAATGGTTTCTATTCATCTACTATTTCATTCCATCTCTTTTGTAGCTTGAAACCAGTTCATTTCATTAAATGAGACTTTACTATCTAGTAGGCATTGTTTTATTTGCTGGGAATTCATAGAACTCACAATTTTGAAAGGATTACCTTCGCATAAATGAATAGTTATAATTCAGTGTGTGTGGCCATGCAGCATGTACATTTTCAGAACAACTGTCACAATGGAGATATCTATCCCACCACTAGTTAGCTCTACTAAAAGCTCAACAGAGCATCCAGTATAGGGGCCTTGATTGCTTTGTCATTAAATTTGAATAAACCCAACCATCTCCAGACCAGCACTATCTGAATTCAAAATAGTAGAGATCAGATTTCTCAAATGGCTAGTTCCCAAGTTCCTACACACAACCCAGAAATTATCTATGCTTGCGTTGGCTTTCAAACTGACAATTCTCAATAACAGAGATAAGAAAGCATCTTAATGAGCATTTAGTGATTGAGACACTCTGCACTCAGACTCAACAATGGGGGAGGCTGTTGCATTTAGGGATGCCTCTCTAGAGTGAAATGAAATCAGCAATTCATTTCCCTGACCTCCAAGAGGCAGCCAGAGTTTGCCATGTTTTAGGTAATTTTTAAAGTGCATGCTGTATCTCCCTCCCTTTTCAACTGCTCAGGCTTCCCTAAGCTTTTAAACTTTCTATTTCATTACAGTACAAACAACCCTACAACCAGGCCTCCTGCTTCTCCCCTCAGGCTATGCAGAATTATTCATGTGCAAGGTCTACAGAGGAATAGGGCAAGAAGGAAAAACAGACTAAAGAGTGAAAACAAATTAGCAATCCAAACAGCCCTCTCCCTGCCTATCACTGGAAGGCCTTTGGTGTCTCCTCCCAGAGTCAAGGGGTTTTCTGAGGAGAAGATTAAAGGATACATTTTCAGGGCTCAGAGAACAGACACTCTGTGAAGTGTGTATTCGCTCCAGGCAGCCAGGACAGCCTTGTATATGCAGGACCAGGGTGTTCCTTGAACCCCAGCTTGAGTCTCCAGTAGATCTCCCTGGTGTGGGTGTCTGACATGCTGCACCTGCTGGGCACAGGTCTTTATAGTCTCCTTCACGTTGGAGTGGGTGGGAGTAAGGTGGGGGTCAGATACTCTCTGTGAGAGTGTTGTGAACCTTATCTTAAAGCACTTATTCTCAACCAGGGTGATTTTTGCCCCACAAGAAAATATTTGTCTGTGTCAAGATATTTTGGTTGTCACAGGGGGTCGGGGCAGGGGGAGATGCTACTGGTATCCACCTACAATGCCCCGTAACACAGAATTATCATTTCTAAACTGTCAGTAGTGCTAAGGTTAAGAAGCCCTGCCTTACCAAGCTATGCAGTTAAAATTGTATTTTGAGAAATCTCTCTCTCTCTCTCTCTCTCTCTCTCTCTCTCTCTCTCTCTCTCTCCTCCTCCTCTCCCTCTCTCGTTGTGAGCTTTGTGACCATGAAACCTGTGCCTTGCTCAGGGTCTCACACTCAGAACGGCCCCTATCCTTGACACAATCCTCTGCTGCCACCATCTTGAAATTCTCAATGATTTTGAACAAGATGCCCCATGTTTTCATTTTGTCAAGGCCCTGCAAATTCTGAAGCTGGTCCTGCATGCAAACGCATGTGCAAGAAGACTCAGTCATCGATTGGAGCCGACCCACACGCCCACCTCTGCTCTCCCCTCACCCCTGATGCTGCCTTGCATCATCGCAGGGCATGCTCTTGTTCTGTCTTTGAAACCTCCTTTCGGGTTGTGTCAGAGCCAAGATGGAAAATATGCCATGTTGTGGATTTCAAATTGTCTGCAGATTTTCTTCTTGCTCATCAAACTGTCTAGAAAATCCATACGGGGCAGAAACAAAGACCCTGGGAAACGCTGCTGAGGCTGTAGACGGTTTTCTTTCCTGTCTGGGCAGCAAGGCTTACTCCAATAACCCTTGCAGAGATGGCAAAAAGAATCCTAGGCAAGGATCTTAACATCTGTTATCAAAAATCCTCACACACATCTATCCTCTTCTTGGAAATCACTTTCCATATAATAGTCTGTATTGTTAACAAATCTATGGATACGTTTAAAATCACCTATTGAGACCCCAGCAAGGTAGGGAACCAACACTTGGCTTCTGGTTAATCACTTTTAACCACTACCATCGGGTAAAGCAGCAATAATCGATGGAGCAATTGTAAAAGGGTGGAAGACACTATCCATGGACAATCTTGTTCATTTTCCCCAAATGGATGCCTTCAAATGCCCTGTTGGTGGAGAGTCACAGATCTTGCTGCACCAGGGGAAGCAGACATGTTCTCACACCTATCTAGGATGCTTACATGAAAAAAAAAAAAAAAAACCAACGACAGCAACAAGAAGTCAGTTTCTGAGTACTGAACAAACATGAGGAGCCCTTAGTGAAAGATCTGGGGCGCTCAGTGCGGACTGCATCAATGTGTCTCTGCTGCCATCTTCCGGTGGCCATCCACATTAGCGCTCGCATTAGCATCTGCCACTTGAGAATCTCCCTAAGTAGTTTAGAACCACACTTACTTACAAAGTAAATGGGCTTTGAAAAAAATATTAAAACACAAATCATAGTCGCCGCCACATTAGTAAACAGTTGAGAACATCAATAATAATTTCCAAATGTGCAGGCAATTCTACTTGAAATGGCACCCAGAGAGCAGGCGAGATTCATCGCCCTGACTGCCTGGAAAGTGGCGCTCCTCAGGGACCTAAGCCAGGACTGTGGGAAAAGCTGGAGTGGGGAAGTAGGGGTGCAACAGCTCTGATCTAACCGCTTGAGCTCTTTGGAAGTGTTTGTCTGTTCCCATGAGAGAAAGGGGGTTAAAAGCTGTGAGTCTGCTTTTCAAAGTAAAGGAAAAACATGATCTGTTTCCCTTCTTCGACGTCGCTTGAGACACACTCAGCTCTCCTTTCTCCTTTGTTCATAGTAACACACCAGATTTGTGGTAATAATCATGATGGTAATGATATCGATTGCACAAGGGCAAGGACTGCTTGTCCTATTTTCCGCTGTATCCTTGGAACCTGAACAGCAGTTCATAGTAGGTTCTCAAGAGACACCTGCTTAGCCAGGAGTGGTGGTGTAAGCTTGTGGTCCCAGCTACACAGGAGGCTGAGGGGAGAGGGCTACTGGAGCTCACAAGTCCAAGACCAGCCTGGATAACATAGTGAGGCCCCCCCATCTCAAAAACAAAACAAACAAGATACACACTTAACAAAGGAACAGTCATAGGTATCAATTCATTGATGTATTTTATGCTGGGCTCCTTACAGCTCTTGTATTGTTTAATCTTTACAATAATCTATGAGGTATGTAATATTAGCCATGGGTTACTGATGGAGATAGACAGTAAGCTGACTTGGCTATTCATTAATACAGGTTAAGTATTCCTGATCAGAAAACCCCAAATGTTCGAAACTCTCTAACTTCTTGAGCATTGACATGGTGCTACCAAAATCTCCATACCTGACAGTCAAAACACAAATGGCTAAAGTATTGTATGACATTACCTTCAGACTGTCTATAACATGTATATGAAACATAAATGAATTTCATATTCAGACTTGATTTCCCCCCCAAATATCTCATTACATGTATAAAAGTATTCTAAAATCCAAAATAATCCAGAATCTGTAACACTTGTCGTCTGAGCTGTTCCACATAAGAGACACTTAATCTCTAATACAAACATTGTTTATTGAAAAATTACTATGTGCCAGGATAGTACTAAGCACAATCATATGTACTTTTAAGAGCCCAATGAGAAAAATATTACCGGCATTGCCATTTTACAGATGAGGGCCAGACAACCGGACCAATTTGCCCAAGATAGAAAGTGTAGAGAGCTGGGGTCCAATTCAGACTCCTCCCCGCCTATCCTGCCTCTTGTGATACATTTTGGCCTTGTTCCTTCCTCCAGAAATACTCCCATGAGAAGAGCAAAACTGGGACCCAGTTCCCACAAGGCAGGCCCACCAATGGACCAGCCATGAAGTGTTTCCTTCCAAAATATTTAGCAGCCTGTATACAGATTAGAAAGAGACCTAAAAAGGAGGCCTGAGGATTTGGGTTGTTCTACTTACACTGGAGTAGAGTCCCCTAAACAATAGTGAAGGTCAGAAGATGGTCGTGGCTGTAATAAGAAAGCACAGAAACCTGACAGTGCATTGACTCCACTACACATCTTGTAAACATCGCGGCCTCCCCATATTTAAACAAAACTCTTGAACATCCATACAAAAATCTGAGAGCAAATGTTCATGGAATTATTATTCCTAATGGCCAAAAGTAGAAGCAACAAACTTATGGAATGAATGTGTGTGTCCCTCAGAAATTCCCAAGTTGAAGTTGTAAATCCTTTTTTAGATTCATGGCCCTTGGGCAGTAACTAGGTCTTGAAGGTGGAGCTCTCAAGAATGGGATGAAAACACCCTTACAGGAAGAATAGGAAGAGACCAGAGAAAGATATTCTCTCTCTCTCTCCTCATTCTCCCCACTCCACCTCTCCCTCCTTCTTGCCTCCTTCCCTCTTTCCCTCTCTCCTTCCTCTCTTTCTTCTCTTCTGCCATATAAGGATATATCGTGAAGATTATCAACTATAAGGGAGCCCTCACCAGAAAATGAACCAGCCATCACCTTGAGATTGGATTTCCAGCCTCCCAAATGATGATAAATAAATATCTGTTGTTTAAGCCACTTAGGCTATGGCATTTTTTTAGTAGTCCAAGCAGACTAAGACAAATCCAAATGCCAACCAGCTGTTGGTTGGATTACTAAAATGTGTATCCTCATGATGGATATGATTCTATAAAAGAGTGAAAAATAACGCATGCTACAATGTGAATGATTCTCAAAGACACACTAAATGAAAGAAGTCAGACCCAAAAAGCCACCTATTATGACTCCACGTATACAAGATATTCACAACACAAACATCTTTGTAGATAGAAACTGCATTCGTGATGGCCTAGGGCTTGGGATAGGGAAGGAGACAGATGTGAAGACCGAGACAGGAGTGACTGCTAAAGGGACAGGATTTCTTTGGGGAGTAATGAAAGTATTCTACAGCTAGTTGTCGAGATAGTTGTAGAACTCTGTGAATACCCTAAAAACCACTGAATTGTACCTCAACAAAGTTGTTACCAACCCCCGAGATATTCCATATGTGCTTAGAAACAAAATGAATTTTAAATTATTCATAGGGGACTCTTGGTGTTCCCTCCAAACTTACCCAGCTTCTTGTACCCCTTTTCCATCATCTTTACCTCAGTGCAAGGTACCACACTCTTCCACAGCTAGAAATCTGTGAATGGCCTTTAATTTCTGCTTTTCTCCACCACCCCCATATCCAGATCCATCACCAGTTCTTGTGTATTACATCTCCAAAGTAGACCTCAGACTTTGCCCCTCGGTCCCCATCCCCACTGACCCCATCCTAGTCCACAGCACCATACTCTCTCACTCCTAATTGATCTGGCTTTCATCTTTTGCCACTTTCCAGTCCATTCCTAGTAAACTTCGAGAGCTATTATTCCAAAGTATAATTAGCTGTGACTCTCCCTGGCACCCACCCCTTCAATGATGGCCCACCTCAGGGAGAGACAAAACATCTTCCTTTGCCATGGCCTCAGGCACAGTTTATGAGCCCTGACAATCCTCTGCTCTGCCTCCTGTCCCTTAATTATGCAAACCCTCTACCTTCTCCAGGCCCTTCCCCTTCCTATTCTTCCCAACTGGGCGCCTCCTGCAAATCTTTGCAAGACTGGTTGTCATTCACCCTTTAGGTCTCAACTCAAATGTCCACTCTCATAGACATCCCCCGGTGGCTGCCAGTTCCACAGTATCTCAGTCCAAGGTTCACTTTCACAGAAATTGGTGGGATTTATGGTTACCATGTTTGTCTACCCTTGTCTTACCTATTGTGACCATTAGAAACTAAAATTCTTTCTTATTCAAACTCCTATTATGAACATTTATTTTTAATGACAGAATGAATGAACATCCATAAAGACTCCATATCTTGAGATTGGTTGGAGAAGGAGCCAGCAGAGGAGACTGAAAAGGAATTAGATTTCTGAAAACTTCCTTTGTGGAAAAACTCATGATCATGAGAAAAACAAATTAGAGTGTCTCAGTGAACCTAGGAAGGACCTTAGGACTATTTGTGTATTTACTCAACTGAGACAGTAACAATGGCACACAAAACAAAGAGACCATCAGTAACATTTTCTAGTACTTAAATACATATTATAAGGAAAAGTTCAATTAATTTCCCCATTTATTATCTTATTTTGAATTCAACATTCTAGGGTTTCCTTCACATGGAAATTCCAGAGATGATTACAATAAATTTGTTTTATCTGTGAACAGATAATAGGAATTAAAGAGCATTTTTCTTCCAGAAACAGTTCTCCACCCAAAAGTTGGGTGGTTTTCCCAAAGTCTCAGAGTCTTTGAGTCACTTTTCCCAAGTCATGACTCACAGAGGCTATCAATTCATGAATATTCCCAAATTTTTACTTTTGCAGAAAAAAAAGGTATATTGTAGGATTATTGTAGATAGTTAATTAGATACCTTGTAGGCAGTTAGACAGGGTCCCCCTCAAGGTGCCAGCCCTCAAGGCCCCATTCCCAAGGTGCCAGCCCTCCAGGAGCCAACACAGGGAGGAGCCAACATGGAAAACAACTGAGGCACATTCATTGGTTAGCATTATAAAAAGAAGAGGCACTACTTCCCCTAGAGATAGCACTGATTGATATTCTAAATGGGAAATTCCTTGTATATGACTGGTCTTCCCATTTGATTCCCATTTAATCACTATTACCTGCGTGACTGTACTTGTAATCTTATTGGTTGGTCTGGGTTTTGTCCCACCTCATGCCCACCTTGTAAATTTCCATTGGGTCTTATTACAGTTTCATCCCACTTTGTACCCGCCTCACTACATGACTTTGCTGTATAAAACATCTTTGAAAAGTGGAGTGGGCAAGCAACCCACTTTCTGGTTCCCTCTGTGTCTCTCTTAGGCAGAAGCTTTCTTTCTCTCAATAAATTTTTCCTACTCTTAACCTCCGTTGTTCCTAGAATTCATTCTTCGATTTTAGAGAACACAAACACGCGTTTCAGATACCTAGCAGGTTTGAGAGTTACATCTCTTCCCCTATATCAGGATTATTTGCTTTGGGTCATGAGAAAAGTTAGCAACACTTTGATTAAATAAATTTCAGGGAATGAATGCAGAGGGGGAATGAAGTGATTGGGCAGATATACTAGAAGATTTGGATCTGTAACAGCTCAAGTCCCTGTCGGTCATCCCTTCCCCTGCTGAACCCTGCTGTCTTGAGATTCTGTCTGGAGGTCTGTAGCTCCACAGTTCCAAAGGCATCCTGACATGGAGTCCAGGTGAAAACTCCTTCCGGGCCAGGCACTATAAAAAGAGCAGGTCACAGGCACACAAAGGTGTGGTGCTCCCGTAGAGGAGGTCTCCTTGCACCAAGCGGGGTGGGGGAGACACAGGAAAGTAAACATGTATTTAAATGCAATATGATGAAGGCTCTGAGAACTCCACTATGGGATCCAGAGAGAGAAATGTCTTCAAGTCTGAGTCATATTTGTCCTGGAAGGATCAGGAGATTTTAAGGGCTAAAATGACCAAAAGATCTTGAGTTTTATTTACAGTTTTCTACATTTCTAAAAAACCGTTAGTGGCCCATCTTTGGCCTCCACTGACAGATCATCGAGGCTCTAAAACTTCCTCTAACTGTCCATGTCTCTTTAGTGCTTGGTTTGCAAAAACCATAATGAAAAACTAAAAGAATCTGACAATTTTTGTAGAAATGGCATCCAAGACTGCATTCTACATGAAGAGAGTAAGTTTCAATGGTTTTCTGTGGTCAAAGGAGTGGGGTTGCCTGGACTTGGAACCAGAGCATCAGGAAGAAAAGTAAGAACATAGCTTTGAAGATAGAATGCAGCTAACCAAGAGAGCAGAGCTTTGTTTTAAAACATTGTGCCAGGGGTTTAGCTCAGGGGTTCCGCCAACTGCCTTACAAGTGCAAGGACCTGAGTTCGATCCCTGGTACCAAAAAAAAAAATTCAGACTGAGAAGGAGAATTGCAAGTTCAAGCCTAATCTGGGCAAATTCGCATCTTAGTGAGATCCTCTTTCAAAATGTGCAAAGTTTTTTAAAAGGCCTGGGATTGTATCTCGATGTGAAGGCCCTGACTACATTTTCCAATACCACAGGCGCGCACATGCGTGCACGCGAGCACACACACACACACACACACACACTCAGAATCAGGTTCTGTTTATTGTGAAACGTCCAGGGAAATTTGAAGCCTGGGCTTTGCACATGCTAGGCAAAAGCACTTCCACTGAATGGCACTCCCTGGCCTTCCAGGAAAACTTTTCTGACGAATTTCCAGATTGGAAATACAAGCTGGAAGACCTTGTACCAACTGTCACTCACAACATCTCTTTGTGTGCCAGTTTATAGCTTTCCAGGAATTGTAAATGTGTTCTGATGGCTTCAAATTTCTTTGTAGAAAAAAATGCTTACATACATACATTCACACTGCTATTATAAATCTAGTTAAAACACAACCTAATAATAAATTGTTCTCTCTTTAGAAGATTCCTGAAAATACATTTCAAAAGCTTTTGAAAATGCACATGTAAGGCTCACCTTCAAAAGGGAATATTTTTTCAAATATGCACACAAATTTGGCAGAAATCAAGTTGAAGAGTAGCACCATAGGAACACACTTGAAAATAAAGGTTTGAATAAGATCATACAATTAGCTCTATCAATTTGAGTAGCTGCTTAATATCTGTTTCTCAATTTTACTATCTATAAAATGGAGATGTTTAAGTGTGCTTGGACAGAGTAAGCAAATGATTTTGTAAACATTTATTTTTTTAAATAATAGGTTCATAGAGCTCACTTAACTAGTCTTTCAACTTTCGTGTTAATATTGCCAAAGTAAAAAAGATTTTTTAAAAATAGAAAACTAGCAATGACACCAATAACCTGTGACCAGTAAAGGCAGCTACTAAACATACCACATATTATACTATTTAAATAAATACCAAAAACAATCAGATGTGTCATTGAACTAGAGAAACAAGAATGCTTGTGAGTAACTTGAATTTTTTTCCTCCGGCAGAAATGCAGAAATCCAAAAATGATCTTACTTATAAAACTTCTCTTCTGAGTTAGCCTTTTTCCCTTAGGAAACATTCCCGCCCTTTCATTTTTTCATTTCTGCCAGTTGTCAAATGTTCTCCAGAAAAATATAACCTTTGAAATTCATCAAAAAATTTAAATTCCTCTAAATCAATCATTAACGGAGAGAAAAGTATAACTTTGTAATAGTAGGCTTTTAAAAACTGGTCTACTGGCGGCGATGGGGGGAAATCTTGGCACTGACAGACCACGAGCGAGTCAACAGCGCCATCTAGTGTTCCATAGGAATCCTGCACGGCTCCTCGATGGAACTAACAGAATCTGTATCCTGTGTTTTTGCTGCTGCTGTTACAGATGTTCACAGGAAAAGGATGTAGATCGCCCCAGGGAGACCAAACACCACGCAGTCGTGCAGCACAGCCCACATCCCCATCTTAGCTTCCCCTCTTATCCAAGCTCCAAGACAACCGTGAGTTCACGCAGGACAAAAAGTTCTCTGACTGTTTAGCAGCCTTCTGTGGGAACGAACTGATTAAATCATGCTAAATTTTGGTAATAATTCTGTATTCGTATTCACTTCTTTCCTCCACACCCTCCACCCTTCAGTGAATAGTGAATTCTGAGGTCCTCTTTAATCTACTATACTGTTGCCTTGCATACCAAGCTCGAAGTCCAAGAATGAAGTCGTGGACCAAAGGAGGAAATTAGAAGAGTATTTATTGCAAATAAGAAGAGGAAGAACAGCTCCTGGATTTCTAGGAGGGATCCTGAGTGGGATTTTGAGAAGGGATCCTGAGGGATCCATCGAGGCCCCTCAATCTAAAGTCTCTCATAAGCAAGCAAAGTACAGGAATTGATTGTTTAGTGGGCACCTGTCACAGGTGGCTCTGGAAGTTAAAAAACATGACCAATTGCAACTCAGGCTTTCTAACTGGGCTTTTTCATGTAGTGTTTACAGTAAACTAGGATCTTAGAAGGAAACTAGTTATTTTGCCTTTTAATTTCCTCACAACTCAGGAGCTTAGTAGAGGGTGGCTGCCTTTCTTTAGGAGGGAGGGGACGGACACATTCCATGTTGCCTGAGGGAGTTCATTCTTGGTCCCAAGTCCTAGCTCACTATTCTAATTTAAATTTCCATTCCTGTGACTGACTACCCAACTCTATCTCATCCTTCTCCTAGCTAGCACCTCACTTATAAGATAACTAAATAAACTATTTTATGAACTACTTTCTACATGGCCATCTGCAAATGAAGGTGATTTTTGGATCAATGCATGACTGTAATTTTTAGTTTTCTCCAGCAATGGAATCCTTTAGGGGAAAAATGAAATTTTATTAGAATAATAATGTTACAAAGAATAGATAAATATAGGTAAGGAGGTAAGGTATAGCAATTCTATTTTAAAGAAGTCTCCCTTTTTTTTTTTTTTTTGGTACCAGGGATCAAACTGGGGTCCTTGGGATCACGCGGCAGGCAATGAAACCACTGAGCTAAATCCCTGGCCCAATGTCTCCCTTTTTATGCCCTTCCTCATCACACTTCCCCTAGGCCCTTCATCCTCACCCCACTCTGAGACCACCCCTATAGCCTGAGGCTTTTCTGCAGAGTCCTGGGACCTCCTAACATAAGTATTTTTAATTTGCATCAGTTTTCTTTAGGTGACAATTGACAGGCACCTACACACCTGGAAAAGGACACCAAATACTTACATCAGGAGGCTTGGCAGCATTTTTCCAGTTGGAAAGACATGCTTCTTCCATACTCACAGAGGTGCCACCTTCATCCTTACCTCTTTGCTGTGGGGCATTTTTGGATGAGTATGCTATCAAAGCCTTTAAGACACTCCTTTTGCCATTATTCTGGGAGCTATTAGACCTCCCTGGTCCCTCCAAGAGCAGCCCACCTGTCTGCCCACAGGGGCAAGTAATTACTGACAATGACACCAAAAATTCTGAAGACCTACTGAAAGGAGAGTCAATGTCAGTATCACAAGCCCAGATGTCTGAGAATAACACCTCCCTGATTATCCCATATTTCTAAACTTGCTATCTCGGTGTTTTCTCTATAATTACTCATTCATTCACTAAGAGACATAACTGAGCATGTTACACACTACCCAAACCAAAAGACCAGCATACTTATAGTTGGAAATTACTGATTTCCATAGATTGTGAAAATAACTGGTCTAAACAACAACAAAACTAGAAGCTTTTCCTTATGAATGAAATGTCATTTATATGGTTTACTACAGAGTAAAATGAAGTTCACTTAGTAAACTATGTGACAGATATATTATTCTTAAAGTCTATTAATAATACTATAGACAATTTCTATAGACAGACTGCTCAAGTCTTCATTTTAGGAATTCTAAACTTTAGCACTGTTGATATTTTGGGCTGAACAATTCTTTGTTTGTGGGGAACGGGTCCTTTGCAGTACAGGATGTTTAGCAGCATCCTTGGCCTCTACCCACTAGATCCCAACTGCTTCCACACCCCATGTTATGACAGACAATTAAAAACATATCCAGACAGGGCCAAATATCCCCTGGGAGGCAAAATTCACTCTCCTACAATGACAATCACTGTCTTGAACAAATTAACTACATTAATTCTTGTAAAACCCTAACGGAGTAGATAATCTTCTCCTATTTTACAGTTGAAGAAATCACAGTACAAAATGTTGTGTAAATTCCCTAATTTTACACAACTAAGCTCATTTTAGAGCCCCTCAGTCCAGCTCCAGAAGACTATAGTCTCAACCATTCTGTTGAATTCTTCTCCAAATTCCCAGCCCCTGCTTTTTTTTTTTTTTTTTTTTTGGGTACCGGGGATCAAACTCAGGACCTTGCACTTCTGAGGCAGGCATCAGAACCACTGAGCTAAATCCTCAGCCCTCAGCCCCAGCTTTTAACCAAGATCAACAGAGCTCTCCAAAGATCTGGTGATGTCCATGGCACTGCTGCTGTCTTGTGAGGACTTGCTGACTCTTCCAGAGGCCTGTTCAGCAAAAAGAAAAGCAGTAGTTAAATTAATTCTCTTTCAACCTTGTTCTTGTATGTCAAGCTGTATTTCTCAAGATGGGTCAGCTTAGAGGCTACTGTAAAGTTTCAAGAGCAGTTACAAAACAAAATTTCTCTAGCCTTGTTTCAACCTTTAAACTCTTTCAGAAAGCTTTGGGTTCCTGATTTACCCAGGGACCACCTGCTGGAGCCACTATTTTTCTGTAATAGATTTCTGACATGAATATAACAGAAATACAGCCATTCATTACTTGAATTGATATATCAGGATCAAATTATATTGCAAAATGCAGCAATGGCAAGCAGCACCAGGGGAAGTGGAAAGAAAATAAAAATTGAGACAAAAGTCAAAGCTAGTAGACCTATTCCTTATTAGTTAAGTGACTTTGGAGAGGTAATCCAATTCAGTGTCCCTGTTAGCAAAATAAGTACTTTGGATTAAATGATTTGTAAGAGCCATCTGAGCTCTAGAATTTTGACTATGGAATCTCAAAGCCTGGAATTAGTATCACATCCAGTATCACAGTGTTAAGACTTGTATACTCAAAAAACTTCATAAATAAAAATTGAGTAACTCATCATGAAATGTAAATGTGAAGCTTGAGCAGTTGTAACCCTTGAGAATTATATTCCACAACATGAATTAAAGAGACTTAGCCAGCATTAAAGGTTATTTAAAGATGACGTTGAGTCTTTTTTGTCTCTTATGAGTGGTACCTATGTGACAGTCAAACACCCAAGGATAAAGGCTGACTAGTAGAGAAAAGAAAGTCCCCATAAAACAGATGTTGTGAGCATGAAGCAGGTGTTGATGTTTATTTATACATGACTGCTGCATAGACTGACATTGTTGCAATTTCAAAGTAAGCGTGTACCCTATAGACAAGGGACAAAAGAAACAGACAAACCAGAGGAAATAAAACTGGTAAACTGGTAAACAAACATGTGGCATAATGTTCAACCTAATAAGCAAGAGATGCAAATTACATCAAAAACTACATCAAGAAGGAGGTAACATTTTTTTCTTTGTCCATTTTTAAACTAATATATATTCCAATGATGAAAAAAATGAAATTATATTCTCATACATCACTACTAGATGATAGCATAAATTGCTGCAATCTTTTTGGAGAATACTTGATGATGAACATAAAGAATGATTTGGAGGCTGGGAATTTAGCTCAGTGGCACCAGGCCTGCCTCACAAGTGCAAGGTCCTGAGTTCAATTCCCGTTACGTCAAAAAGAAAGGAGCCTACCCTGGGCACTTTATGTCAAGTTCTTTTCCCCTGCTTGGGAAGTTTTCTGCCATTATTTCTGTGAAGAGATTTTTTTATGTCATCTCCACTCTCTCCTGTTTCTTCACTGACTCCAATCAGTCTTATGTTACTCTTCTTTGCATCATCTAGCAGCTGCTGGA
>NW_004624765.1:16959-32908 GCF_000247695.1 Heterocephalus glaber | reverse complement strand
ACTCTCTGAACTGGCAACAAAAGAGGATCTGGGAAAAATGAAATCAGAAATAATTACTCAGATAACAGCAAAGATTTTGCTTATGGTGCAAGACATGATTAATAAATCTAGAGAGGACACAGATAAAAAAAATAGAGGATCTGAGGAACATAATGGAATCCCCACATAGGAAACAAATGGAATCCATAAAACAGATGCAAACAGATTTCCAGGAGATTAAAAACTCCATCCAAAGTCTGGGCAGCAGAATGAACCAATGTGAGGATAGAATTTCAGATATAGAAGAAAAGATCACAATTAGTGACCAGGAAAAGTCTATGTGTATGTAGTAAGTCATCATGTTGGTCCCAATACAGAAATTGAATCTTTTAGGAGCACTGGACTCTTCACTGAGCTAGGCTAAGTATTTCTTTTAAATTCCACGGAAATTTGTTTTTAAGGAGACGTATGTATATAGAACAGTCATTTTATAGATTATACCTTCTAAGCTTTCTTAGCAAAGACATTAACCACACACCTAGCCTAATGCACACCTTAAAAGATCATTCTAAATGCTCCATTTAAAACTCAAGCTATAAATTTTGACTCCTCTAAAAATGTTTCAATGATACTATTATTTCCCTGCTAAATTCCTTCCAAGACTTGCCTTGCTGACTGCCAATCAACTTCCATGATTGGTTAAGAAAAATAAATTTAGTTGCCATTCACAAATGTTTCTAGATACCACTTTTTTTAAAACAGCTAATAAAATAAAGTCTATTTTGTTATGGCTATATTTTAGATTTTCTATCTGAGGATATGCATAAAAAGGATTTTCAACTTCCTTCTTAAAGTCAGGAAGCCATGGATTTCCTGTTCCTTTTTTGTTTATTTTGTTTATTGTTTTTTGAACCAAAGGCATGTGCACACATTCATGTAAAAAGTTTGCAGGGCCTAGAGTTGAGGATAAAGTCTGGAAGAGAGCAAGGTCAACTAAGTCATCTCAAAAATATGCCACCCTGACCTCATCTGTGACATCATATTAAAGCACACCTATCCAATTCCCCACAGATTACATAAATTTAGGGAAGGGGAACCTGAGTATTGTTCTTTTTCACTGAATTGACCATACTGTATTTAATTGACAGTATAACCTACTGGAAAAGACCATGGGTGCTGAACCAGACCATCTAGGTTTGGATCCCAGTTCCACCATTTATTAACAGCCTTACTTTGGAAAAGTTCTTAGCCTCACTGGGTCTCAGTTGCTTCATTTGCAATATGGCAATACTACTACCTACACCCCACTGGCTTATTTGAAGTTCATTAGGTAATACAAGCCCTTCCAATGGAGGTTGGTGCACATTCTTCCAAATCAGTGTACATACAATTAAACCATCCAAGATTCAGAATTATTTCTACTATGAGAATGGAGAACATTACACATTAACTCATTCAATATCTCACTTGGAAGATGTCCAGAGAAAATTTTCTCGGCTCTTAGCATCAAATGGGGTCTTGCTTTTCCTAAAAATTATTTCATCTTTCTGACCATTGATCAGTCTCCATTTTATCCTGAAAATTTAAGAGTTGTTTCAAAGAAAATATGAAGGGAGTCAACATTTGAGAATCACCATAATTTTGGCCTATTACTAGCTTTTTCTCCTCTGTTCTTGTGTTCTAGTTTGTGCTATCTCACTGTACTTTCAGGTGTCCTAAATCTTTTTTGACAAAAAGACCATAAATAAAGTATTAGCCAGAGCCTCAACAAAACCGACCCTCTTTTCTGGACTTAATGAAAAGCGCCCAGCATCTAAATCACACTTGATTAAATACCTGCACAATCAATCCACAGACAAGTTGCTGCTTATATTATTCTTTTATGTAACAAACCATTGGGTGGCTTTGTTAACTTACAATTAAAGGTCTCTATTAATTTTCTTAGCTCCTTAAGCTGATACCTCAGACCTGCTCTAAATGTAGGCAAATCTCTATTTTTTCCGATACTCCTGCTCAATGGGTCATCCAGGCTTGAGATTTTCCCTTCCTGCTGTCCATCTACTGGTTATTTTGCTATTTCTAAATATCAACACTGAGGGCCAGGGATTTAATTCAGTGGCACCGTGCCTGCCTTGCAAGCACAAGGTCCTGAGTTCGATCCCTGGTACCTAAATAAATAAATACATACATACATAAATAGCAACACTGAATGCTACACAAATTCTTTCAGTTTCAGTGCCTGTTTCTCTGACATAATGTCTGAAGGAGAAGCAACAAATAAGTAACAATTAATATGAGATTTTAAACTCTGCTGAGGTGGATCTATACCTGAAGCATCTTTGGATTCCAACTTCCCCTACCATGACTTGAAGACAATCCGCACATGATAGGTACTTGTTAAGATTAATGGAATGAAACAATGCATTTCATACATCCATATTATTACTATCTTCTTTTGACAGAATAATCCCCAATAACTATGTATAAAAGTACCTGGAAGTTTTATACAACAAATAAAGCTCTAAAACCAGTAGAAGCTTGAACAGCATTTTAACTTAGAATTGGTATTTGAAAAAAGTAAGCAGTAAGAGGAAAATTTTAATTTCTCTTAAACATATGACCCCAAAGAAAAGTCCTAAGTGCAGCAAATGAAAAATGGTGACATATGAATTGTTATCCAATTATGTTTCTCCCTAACTAAAATAACTAACTCACTTACCTAACCCCTACTAGTAGAAGAGCAAATATTTTGATGTATTTCTACCATTTTTTAAATTATAATGATTTATTTTTAAGCTTGCAGCAATTTGAAAATAACAACTAAAGATCAAATATTCTTGACACATGAATTCAATTCAATTCTACTAGACACTGAAGTTAAAGTCTTGCTTTCTAAAATGACTGTTTTTCATAATTTCTGAAATAATATATTAGTGGTCCATGTGATACCATAGCCTAAAACTTTAATGAGGAGTAAATTAGCAAACATAGCAAAAGAAATAATACAGAATTAATTTCATAAAATACCTGGGAACCAAGTCAAATCGAAAAACATGTGATGGAAAATTAATAACTGAAGACATTTATAGCTGAATTCCTGAGGACTTTTCCTGTCTAGTACTGAGCAAACTGGATTAGAGCTGCTAGAGAAGAAAGTTGAGATAACAACATAAAGGGCAGAAAAAAACTCAAATCTCCTGCCACCATCAACAGTTTAGTTCTCTTCTAGTTTTGAACTGGCCTTGACCTTGAGCCCTGATTAAATTGTCTCAAATCACTTTCTTGTGCACATTAAAACATCTCTCCCACTCTACCCTCAAACCCTGGTAACAGCATTCCACTCTCTGCTTCTGTGAACTGGACATTTTAGATTCTACGTATGAGATCATGCAGTTTTTGTCTTTCTATGTCTGGCCTATTTCACTCAGCCCAATGAGATTTAGGTTCATCCATATTGTTGCAAATGACAGGATGCCACAGTCCCAGCATTCAGGAGGCTGAGGCAGGAGGATCATCATGAGTTTGAGGCTAGCCTGAGCTACACAGTGAGTTCAAGGCTGACCTGAACTACATAGGAAGACCCTGTCTTGAAAACAACAATAACAAAAAAAGACAGGATGTCCCTCTTTCTTAGGTGTGGGTGTGCCTGTGTGTGTGTGCGTCTGTATCACATTTTCTTTATCCATTCATCTACTAATGAACATTGCCTGATTCTGTATCTTGGTTATTGTGCCTAATGCTACAGTGAACATAAGGTGGCAATACAACCTATGGTGGCTATAGTTAATAACACTGCATTTTTCACTTGAAATTTGAAACACAACAGATTTTAAGTGTCATTACCCCCTACACTTACCCAACTAGTGATTATGGATAGTAAAGTACATATTCATTTGTGTAATTATTATACAATGTATAGGTATATCAAATCATTACCTACGTCTTGAACATTTGAAATTTTCTCTTGTCAAGTAAGTTTTTTAAAGTTAAAAAACAACATTTGCTTCTTATCTATACTATAACACTGTTAATAACTGGAACGACTAAAAAATACTTTTTATTTCTTATTTAAAAGACGAGTTAATCATAAACATTTGAAGTAATGCATACATTAATTAGCTCGATTGAGTCATTCCATGATATATGTATATTTCAAAACTTGTATATAATATATACAATTTTATTTAATAATAAAATAATTTTCAAAAGATGATTTCTACATTTCAAAATATATATATTTAACAATAAGTTATATATATTTTAAGTCCTCTTAAACTTAGGAACAATTTCAAAAGAGATCAATTTATTTTTCATTATAAAAGATAATGTAACTTCCAGGAAGATAGGGAACAGCAGAGAAACAGCCCCTCCAAGATTTGGTGTCCAGTCTCTGGAATATAGCAATGTGAGAAAGAGAAGGAGGGAAGGGCAAGCATCTGAAATGAGACCTGAAGCCCAGGGGGAGGAGAAAGAGAGGGACCGCAACACAGAAGAAGGTGGCAAGCAGCGCTTTCTTTCTGAGCCCTGGCTTGCTGCATGGGAGGAATGGCTTGAACCTGCAGATGCATGGTGACTACTGGCAACCCCAGAGACCTCCATGAAGAAGCACATCAGTGGAACGGAGGGGTGGACGCAGGGGACTGCAGTGGCTGGTGAGCTGAGTTCACGTGTCCCCCCACAGAGATCAATTGGCCAGTTGCCATTTTGGAAGAGCCAACTGAGCTTGGAACTCAGAGCAGCTGTGAGTTGGCTCCATCTAGTGGCTCCCAATTCAGGGTGCGGTGGAGCAGAGTGCAAGTCAGCAGGAGGTCAAGGAGCCAAGTTCAAGCTAGCAGGGAGCTGAGTTCAAGGTGGCAGGAGGCTCACAGAGTGTTGCAGGATGAATAACCCAGGTTCCAGCCTCACAGCCAGAAACCAGCCTGAACTTCAGTGGAACTAAAGGTATAGGCTTCCTGGATCAGTCCTACTTCTGGAATAGTCTGTGAGCCAATTCTACTTAGTATTAGACAACTGAATTTCTTTTTCTGGTCTTCACATATGAAGAATTCACACTATAGGGCCAGGGAGTTAGCTCAGTGGTGATGCCACCTGCCTCACAAGCACAAGGTCTTGAGTTCGATCCCCGGTACCAGAAACAAGAATTCACACTACAAAACCCAATCATGGGCCGGGGATTTAGCTCAGTGGTTTTGCTGCCTGCTGTGCAAGCGCAAGGAACCGAGTTCAATCCCCGGTACCAAAAAAATGAAGAGGAATTCTCTAAAAGATGGAGAAATCGATTGACTGCTTCCCTAGTTCAGTTTTCTTTCATCCTTTAGGTACCAGAAAATATCAGATAAGTAGGAGAAAGACATGTAATAAATAAGTGGTGGGTATCTGAATTTCAGCAAGCACCTAAGAAATTCTTTCATATTCACCTGGAACAGAAAAGCCTGAGGTGGATAATGCTGATTAGGGTCACTTTGGAACCACTGAGGAGTACTCAAAACCATTATCATCAGGCTAGAAAAAGGTCCCCAGAATGAACTACAGGTTCAATTTCAGAGCTAAGTCATCATTTTCTGGTCAGTAATGTGGTATAGCCAAAGATCACAAAATAGGAATGATTACTAATTCATAGAACAAAAAAAAAATCACCATTTGAAACATATAACCAAAAAGCCTATGAAATAACATCTAAAGGTCACAACTTATTAGGAATAAACAAATACGTACCCTACTCTTAGGTTGAAACAAATCAGCACAAAGCAACACACATGCCTTACAGGACATGTGTACACTACATAGGAAAGAAAGGTCTAAGGTTTAAATAACCCCAAAGCTCCAAGTCCACCCAAAATATGCCATTCTATTTGCATTTATTGGACACCTTCTCTGTGCCAAGTACAGCACTGGGCTTACAAAAAGAAGATGAGTAAAGGGCTGGGGATTTAGCTCAGTGGTTCTGGCCCCTGCCTCGCAAGCCCAAGGTCCCGAGTTCGATCCCCGGTACCAAAAAAAATGAGTAATAAGTGGACCTTGCTTTAGAGAAATGAAAATGTAGCCAAAAAGGTAATGCAACATTAAACTGTATTAATAGAAGTGTTGCTCAAAAGGAAGTAGCAATTGAGCTAGCTCAGTGGCACCGCGCAAGCGCAAGGTCGAGTTCGATCATAGCGGAGTTGTCAAACAGCCCTTTAGCCAAGAGAAAAGCAGCTACGATGGCATGGCAGCCTAGCTGACAGATCTGGGAATTAGAGAGCTGTGAAGGATGTAATAAACATCTTCAAACTTTAAATAGTTGCTAAATGGGATAAGGATTCATTTTCTTTCCTTTTTTTTTGCCTAATAGTTTCAGAATATAGAAGTAAAAGTAGCAGGTGGAAGTCACAAGAAAAAGGTCAATGTAAAGAGGAACTTTCTCCTGGGAATGAAAGATCTGAAAGATAATGAGCCCCCCGTGATTAGAATCCTAAAGTACAATTTCTATATTTTCCACAGAAATCTTTATAATTCCTAGAAATATAAATGATATGGGCTCTTTCGGTATTTTTTTGTATCACTGGACAAAAATCCAAACAGGCATTATGAAAGGATACATACATACAGATGATAGATGACTAGTAGATAGATGGTAATAATTGAGGTATACAGATGACAGATTAGAGATAGGTAAGAGTTAATATTTATAGACCAGATAAAGCATCTACTATTTCCTAAGCAGTGCTCTAAAATCTACTCAATTAATCCTCATAATCTGAAGTGTTACCCTATGAAATGGATACATTGTAATCCATTCTAACAAAGAGGAAACGGAGACTCAAAGAGATAAAGTAACTTGCCCAAGTGCACACAGTAGTAGGTGAAGAGCTGATTCAAACCCAGGCAGTCTGGCCACCACACTTAGCCACTACCCACACAGCCTCTTAAAACAGGAAGGGAGTGATTGAGAGGAAAAACAAAGCAAAGGAAGTCTGGAGGGAAAATAGAACTTTTTGAGAGGCAGGCCTCCCACACTCTAATCAAGAATGCTGCCACACCTAGGGCAGTTTTCTTCCAAAAGGGTGGATTTTCTGGGACACAGCCCCCTCCAGACTTCCTCTGGTGATTTCCCTCCAGCTCTTCCCTCCGGAAAGACGGTGGGATGGGTCTCAAGCCCCGCCCACTTCCCCACCCCTTCCTCCCCCAGACACTCCCTCCCTCCACCTGTTTTCATTTCCTGTCTGGACTGCTGAGACCAAGTCATTTCCTTGAAGAGGCAGGGCTGGTGAGGGTGGCAGGAGCTCCAAAGGTCTGAAATTCTAGAGACCAAGGAGACAATGTAAATATTTTGTAATGACCTCTGCTTGTTTGCAAAGGGAAGAGCTGTTTCGGAAACTATGCCTCAGGCTTGAGGACAGAACCCTGGGGAACACTTACCCATGGTACCTGCTCTGCTAACCCCCTTAACGTCCACCTGTCTCACAAGGAAGCATTCCTCTAGAAAACTCCATGCAGAGCTTGCACCCTTCTATGTACGCCTCCATGCTTGGGAGATTACAGGGTTACAAGAATGCCTGCTTCAGAAACAGCCTAGTCTTCCTCAGCTCCTCGTGACAAACCACGGTTTCACTCTCACATGACAGGCTGCCTCCTCCCGGAGTTAGTCAGCTGGCACATGTGAACAATCACCCAAATGCTTGACCTGAGATGCCCAATCCAAAAGAAAAGGGGTTTGCAGAGAACTACAGTAGTTTACTTTTCTTAATATGCCAGCTGGTTTCACTTATGCAAGCACCCCAAGGTGCCTTCCCTTAACCCCTTGATCACCTCAAGTTCCATTTCCAAGGCTGCACATGGCTTCAAAGGGGAGCCTGCACCTGCTGCCCTCCCTGCCTCCGTGTCCCTTCATCCCATCCCCTGGCAGTCAGCCCAGTAATAGTAATAGTTCAGTCTCTGCACCCCTTCCTATTTTGTTCCTGATGATAGCCCTTCCCACACAGTATGCCCCAACACTTAAAACCACTACTCTATTCTCCAATGCATACTGGACCTCCAGGCCTTTGACCAAAAGTCTTCATGTCCTCAGCTCTCTGCATCTAAATCCTATTCACCCTTCAAGGCTCAGTTCAAATAACATCACCTCTTTCAACTGGTAAGTAATTCTCCTTCTGAATGTCTTCAGCCCCTTTGTGAACAAGACTGTTATAGACCTATTGTCTAGATATCATTACATAGATATTTGTAATATCTCCTTCTCTATGAGAGTATAGGCTCTTGGACACTACAACCTAGATTCATCCATGTCCTACACAGTCCTTTGAACACAGTATGTTCTCCACATAGTTTCCTGAATTCAACTGCCCATGAAGGTGTATGTGAAGGTCAGATTCTGTTGGTGATTGAGTGGCTATTTTGAATCTAGAAAGCAGCACTAAATCTAATCAGGAAAAGCCACATGGGCTAATCCATGCCTATTTTGGATAAGGCAGGTTTATGTAATGAGATATTTTGATTCCCATATGTTTGGAAAATAATAAATTCAAGAAAGGTGAAGTAAAATCAAATGATCCATTAACCTCTTCCACTCTGTCCCTGATAAGGCACTTGATATTTGAAAAGTGCTTTTTAGACATGTCTTTTTTCAGTAATAGTAATATCAAAGATGCACTGTGTGGCAGGCCCTGTTCCAGGCACTCCATAAGCAGTGTTATGCTCATCACAAATCTGAGACGATAAATGTATGGATCCTTTTCTAGGAACCTACCAAGTGAGACTCTGTGAGGTTAAGCAACCCAGCTGAGATCTTACAACTATTAAGTGAAGAACTTAAAATTTATTTATTTATTTATTTATTTATTTATTTATTTATTTATTTGGGTACCAGGGATCAAACTTGGGACCTTGCACTTTCGAGGCAGGTGCTGGAACCACTGAGCTAAATCCCTGGCCCCTAGAACTTAAAATTTAAATTCAAATCTATTTGACTCCAAATCCCATGTTTTTCACAATATTGGAAGTTGCCATTCAATTAGGTCCAAATTTAGCCCACTATGTTGACCTTCTCTGTCACTAATGTGGAAATGTCCCAAAGAGACAAATGAAACATAATATACTGGGACTTTCGTTCCAAAAATGGCCTCTGGTGTGGCCACTCAGGGCCAGGAGATAGTCAGAAAGATGCCCTTTCTCTAGTCTCTGGCTGCCCCTCATGGCCTGACAGCAGGAGGAAGATCAATGCAACCAGATCCCATGTCACCTGTGCAAGGATAGGCTGGGGAGACTTGACAGAAAAGAGGGGTGACAGTCAACTGTGCAAAGGAAGCTCAGAGTTTCCTTTAAACACACTTTGGTCTGGACAGTGTCAAGGTCACCTGCCCAGGAGAGTCATCACTTTTCAGCACTACTATAAAAGTCTATTCTTAGGGCCAGGGATTTAGCTCAGTGGTTCTGCCACCTGCTTTGCAAGTGCAAGGTCCTGAGTTCAATCCCAGTACCAAAAAATAAAATAAAATAAAAGTCTATTCTCTCCATCCATCAGACATGGTGTGTAAGAGGGAAAGACAGAATTGTATTTTGATGTTCCTAGACAGCCAGTCCACTCAATAGCCACCTGCCCCAACTTGAGTCTAAATGGCACTGGCTGAAGTGACAGAGCAGAGGAACTCAGTGTGTCAGAGGATAAACATCAGATGAACCTTAGAAGACAGAGTGACAGGGTTTGGAGTCCAGGAGGGCTCGACACTCAGGGACCTTGCTCTTTGATCTGTGGGGCTCTAGGACTTGGCCCCCAACAGCTGCCACCAATGCCTGGCTTCACTGGTTCAACCTGGATATCCTGTCCCCTGGAACACTCGCTGTAAAAAAAAGGAAGGTCTGTTGGTGACCACCACTGAAGGAAATAAGCCCTTTTAGTTGTGTGGGTCAAATTCTGAAGTGGGTATTCTCTTTAGGTTGATCGAATTGCAGGTGTTGAAAGCAAAGAAAAACTGGAATGAACCCTCTAGCTTCACTTGCTTTTACTTACTAGCTTTTACCAATAATTTAAGAGGCCACATACCTAGGCAATATACTCCCATTAGCTTTGTCATATAGGTCATGATCAATGTTTTTCCAGAACTTGGAGGTGACTCAAGCTGGTTGAATCTACCAACCCTTCACTTGGGCCTTTGTGTGTCTCCAATGGGTGACCTTTCAAAGTCATAGGGTAAAAACTCCACCTCCCAGAGCATACTAACATCACCATTTTCTAACCATGAGAGCCATGAAGTCTGACTAGGCATGTGCAAACCACCAATTACTTCATTTTTCCTCATCTTCAATCACCTTTCCCCATGCCTCAGACCACCATACTTCTTTATCCCATAAAAACCCCTACACCATCCTTGTGGAGGCAGATTTGAAGCTTGCTCTCCTGACTCCACAGACCTGTCTAACTCATGAATAAACTCTTACTCGTTTGTAAAACTCATCATTTCAGTCATTGGCATTGTGTGGCTAGCAAAACAGGCCTGCATCATACTGGGTCCTCCTTACTGACCTTCCAGAGCTACTTCTTTGTCTTTCCTCTGTAACCCAGAAGAAACTGGTTCTTTGGAATTTATGAGGCCCCTTGGCCTAGGATGCTGCTCTGACCTCTAGGCTCTGAGGCCCCACCCCAGATGCTCTGATGCTTTAAAGTCTGAAACTTTTGGGCAGTTCATCTCTACATGCCATGCAGAACCTCAAATTCCAAATACCATCATCTTGGAGTTACTGCTTAGAGTATCTTAGAACATCACAAACCTACTGGTTGCTAATGTAGTCTCACTACTGCCCACTGCAATGCTTGTCTGGTTTCAGAACCTGAGCTAGAGTTTTGACCTAGAACAGGTCAAATGCAAGTTCTGTGTAATTCCTTTCCCACTGTCCTTGCTTATTTTTATTCCACAGCTCTGCTGGAGTTCTGAACACAGACTGCTTTGCAGCTAGAGGCTTCTGACCTAATTCTTTATCTGATTTTAATCAGATTAAATGGAAGGATAGCTCATAGCTCCTGCTGGCCGAAAAGCCACAGAAAGTGACTGCTCAGCAATGAAATGCTAGGTCATTTTGTCTAATTTGGGGGGTTCCAAACCATGCACAGCTTTAGGGTTAGAAGGGAAAAGCTTAGGATGTGATCTGGCTGATACCACCAGTGGGAGGGACTTGGGCTTGGCATTTTCCACATGACACTGTTATTCCAAATCAACTACTCAGAGCCAACTCAGTTATGGAGCTTCAGCTGCTGCAAGGAAAAAATACAATTAATTGCTGTTACCAAAGGAAAACAAGGACCAGGGATGTAGCTCAGTGGCACTGCGCCTGCCTGGCAAGTCCAAGATCCTGAGTTTGATCCCCAGTACAGGAAAAAAATAATAATAATATGACTAAATTCCTGCTCATGGTGAAGAAAGAAGGATTTACATTCTAATGGCTATTATCAAATAAATCAAATAATAACAAATGCTGGTGAAGCTGCAGAGAAAAAGAAACACTTCCACATTGTTGGTGGGAATGTAAACTAATACAACCACCATAGAGATTCCCCAAAAACTAAAATAGAAATTCCATTCAATGCAATTATTCCCCTTCTATGTATCCAAAATAATTACTAAATCTTGGCAGTGGTTGATGTCCATCAACAGATGAATGGGTAAAGAAAATGTGATGTATATATATACACAAGGGAGTACTACTCAGCCATAAAGAAAGATAAAGTTGAGTCATTTGTAGGGAAATGGGTGCACCTTGAGACCATAAAGTTAAATAAAATAAACCAGACACACAAGCACAAATATTGTACAGTTTCTCATAAGGGAAACAATGTATTATTAAAGGTATAAATAATTTAAAGAGCAAAATAAGGATAGATAATATGAAATAAGGAGCTAGCATCTCTACAAAAGGAAAGAGGAACTAAAGAGGCAGGGAGGGCCAGGGATTTAGTTCAGTGGTTCTGAAGCCTGCCTTGCAAGCACAAGGACCCGAGTTCAATCCCTGGTACCAGAAAAAAAAAAAGAGGCAGGGAGAAGGGAAGAGAGGGTAAGAGATTGGAAAAACATTAAGATATATTATGTACATGTGTCGGCTCCTTACAATGAATGTATTATGTATAGCAAACACATACTAATAAACAAATTTTTTAAAACTCTGCTAAGGTATAAATAGCTAATTCATACAATTACCATAAGCATGTATCATCAAGGAAGGCTGCTTCTTCAAAGAACTGGCTCGAGTTTAGGTCAGTTGATGAACTCTATGTATCCAGAGTCCAGAAGACACTTAAAGATATGGATGTCCCTCAGCATTAGACCTGTGCTTCCCACACACCAGCCACATGGGGTTTTACCTGCATTGTTCAGTACAGGGGTAGCCATTGGCCACTCTCAGCTACTGAGCTCCTAAATTGGAACTAGTTTGAATTTAGATGTTCTATCAATGTAAAACACACAATGGATTTTTTTTTGGTAGTGGGGATCAAACTCAGGTCCTTGCGCTTGCGAGGCAGGCAGCAGAACCACTGAGCTAAATCCCCGACCCCACAATGGATTTTTGAAGGCAAACAGAAAGAATGTAAAGTGCCAAATTAATACTTGTTATATTGATGACATGCTGAAATAATATTTTGGATATAGTGGGTTAAATAAAATATATTAATTTGAACTATTTATTTATTTATTTATTTGGTAACAGGGATCAAACTTGGGACCTTGCGCTTGCTAGACAGGCAGTGGAACCACTGAGCTAAATCCCCGGCCCATGAACTATTTATTTTTAGAGTCGGCCTTCCATATCTGTGGGTTCCACGTCCAAGGGTGTAAGTATGGTTCAAAAAAAATTTTTTTTGGTACCAGAGATCGAACTCAGGACCTTGTGCTTAAGAGGCAGGCGCTGGAACCACTGAGCTAAATCCCAGGCTCCTCAAAAATATTTTTTAAAAACTATTTCTTTTCATTGGTCCTGAGGAAGTTCGGTACCACCACTACTTATATACCATTGACATTACATTAGGTATTACAAGTAACTCCAGAGATAACTTATACTATGTGGGAAGATTTGCACAGGTTTTATTCTTGATATTTTCTGATAACGGAAATCTGAAGATGCTCAAGTCCCTAATATAAAATGGCATCATATTTGCATATAACCTCAAGTATCTGGGGTTCACTCTTAAAAGCCTACAGGACAGTGTGATATCGCAAGCCTCAAGGCAAAATAACTATGTAAGCCTAGTAATTCCCTTGTTACCACATTTGTTGATATTTCTCCACTCTTTCCTGGTTGTTATATACACATGAATGACTCCTGGCTAACCCAATCAAAAAGTTGCTTGTGGATCCTGAATTCAGCAGGTATTCTCAGTTTTCAAGGCCTTATCAGTCCTCTTCTTTCCTCCTTATCAACATGGTGAGCCTCCTTTTATTCTAATAAAACCCTTAAAACAATTCTGGTAGATTTTAAATCCCAGAATGTGGAAGGAAAAGAGTGGGGTGACAGTAATTTAACATAGGATACAATTTAACATATTTGACAATTATAGGGTTTTTAAAAATTAATTTTATTGGTACATTTTAGGTATACACTACGATGACATTTGTCATTGGAAATTTACACCTTTACATAATCTCTCCTGGTTCTTATTTTTTCCCCATTCTCCTGCTCTCCCTTCAACCCCTCCAGCCCTCCCTATTTACAAAGATTTTGTTTCCATTTTTTCATTTTCTCATATTAATTCCATTCCCTTCTTTCCTTTCCCCTACTCCTCTCACTTCCCCTTCGCCCCTTTTCTTCCTATTTCACATTATCTATTATACCTTTTAGTCCTTATTTGCACTTTCAGTTTCTCATACTAGAGAAACTATTCAGAATTTACACAAGTGTGCCCTATTTATTTCACTTAAGAGTATGGCCTCACCCAACAGAAGGAAGCCACCAGGCAAGGTAAGAAACTAAAGGCAAAGGGGGAAAATAATAAGGAATAAAAGAGCCAACAACAGCAACACATCATGTCAAGAATGAGTCAATATCTATCAATTATAACTCTCAATATTAATGGCCTCAATTCACCAATCAAAAGCAATAGACTGACAGAATGGATTAAGATGCAAAATCCAGCAATATGCTATATACAAGAAACACACCGAACTCAAAAAGAAATTCATAGACTGAAAGTAAAAGGATGGAAACAGTTCTCCATGCCACAGGAACCCAGAAAAAAGCAGGGGTAGCAATCTTATTTGCAGACGAAGTAGATTTCAAACCAAAACTACTTAAGAGAGGCAAAGATGATCTCTACATCCTTGTGAAGGGAACAATCCAAGAGGAAAGATGACAATCATAAATATATATGCACCAAATACGAATGCCCCCAACTGTACAAAACAAATATTAATGGACATGAAAAAACAAATAAGCACTAATACAATTGTAGTGGGGGACCTCAATACCCCACTGTCACAAATAGACAGATCACCTAGACAAAAAATTAACAACAAAATTTTAGAACTAAACCAAGCTATTGAACAAATGGACTTAATAGATGTTTACAGAGTGTTCCACCCCACAAAATCAGAATGCACATTCTTTTCGGCTGTACACAGGTCATTCTCCAAAATAGACCACATGGTTCCGGGGATTTAGTTCAGTGGTTTCGCTGCCTGCTGTGCAAGCGCAAGGACCCGAGTTCAATCCCCGGTACCAAAAAAAACCAAAATAACAAAATAAACCACATGCTAGCTCATAGGACATGTCTAAGTAAATGTAAAAGAACTGAAGTTACCCCCTGTATATTATCAGACCATAGTGCAATGCAATTGGAGAGGTCAATAACATAAGAAACCGCAAAACTCCCACAAACACATGGAAATTGAATAACACCCTCCTGAACAACCAATGGTCACAGAAGAAATTAGACAGTTTCTGCAAGTAAATGATACTGCCAGTACAACACACAGGAATCTATGGGACACAATGAAAGCAGTTCTATGCAGGAAATTCATAGCACTGAATGCCCATATTAGGAAAACAGAGAGTATTCAAATAACCTAATGCAGAACCTCAAGCTCCTAAGAAGAGCACAACAAACCCAAAGCTTGTACAAGAGAGGAAATTATAAGGATCAGACCAGAAATAAATGCAATGGAGACTAAGAGAACGATACAAAAAATTAATGAATCAGAGTTGGTTTTTCAAAAGAATAAATAAAATAGATAAACCTTTAGCCAACCTTATCAAAAAAAAGGAAAGAAAAGGCACAAATCCATGCAATTAAGAATGAAAAAGGTGAAGTCACAACAGATCCAGCAGAAATCCAGAGGATCATCAATACCTACTTTGAGAATCTGCACTCTAATAAAATGGAAAACAGAGAAGAAATGGACAGATTCCTAGATACATACGAATTGCTAAAGTTAAATGAAGAAGATATAGCAATTCTAAACACCCCAATTACAATGAGTGAAATTGAAAACGTAATTAAAAATTTACCAACAAAGAAAAGCCCAGGTCCTGATGGCTTCACTGCTGAATTCTACAAGACATTTGAAAAACTATCACCATCACTCTTTAAACTCATCAAGGAAATTCAAAGGGAAGCAAGGCTTCCAAACTCATTCCTGGAAGCAAGTGTTACTTTAATTCCAAAACCAAGAAAAGACCCAACCCCAAAAAAGAACTACAGGCCAATCTCCCTAATGAACATAGATGCAAAAATTCTCAACAAAATACTGGCAAACAGAATATAGAGGGTCATCAAGAAAATCATACACCCTGACCAAGTCGGATTTATCCCAGGGATGCAAGGATGGTTCAACATTTGTAAATTAATAAATGTAATACACTGTATTAACAGGGTCAAGGACAAAAACCATATGATCATCTCAATAGATGCAGAAAAGGCATTTGACAAAATCCAACACCCATTCATGATAAAAACGCTACAGAAAATTGGAATAGAAGGTCTTTATCGCAACCTGATTAAGGCTATTTATGA
>NW_004624765.1:0-14959 GCF_000247695.1 Heterocephalus glaber | reverse complement strand
GGTGGGAGGGGAAGGGGAAAGGAAAGAAGGGAAAGAAAAAATTATGAGAAAAGAAAAAAAATGGAAACTAAATCTATGTAAATAGGGAAGGGTGGAGGGGATGAAGGGCGCACAGGTAATGGGGAAAAAAAATAAGAACCAAGATAGATCATGTACAGATCCAAGCACCCAATGAAAAATGTAAACGTATTGTATACCTAAAATGTACCAATAAAAGAATTTAAGCCAAATAAATAAATAAATAAATAAAATTTAGACTGACCTCACAGATCATTGCATAGTTGTTTTTCAAAATAAGAGAAAATCAGTAAATGAAAAATGTTTCAGACTCATAAATGAGAAAGCTAGAAAATTTTGTTTCTTAAGGCAATCTCTTTTTCCAAAGTACCATATATTGATGGGTATAGAAAGCCCTCCTAGGGCCGGGGATTTAGCTCAGTGGTTTCGCCACCTGGTACACAAGCGCAAGGACCCAAGTTCGATCCCCAGTACCAAAAAAAAAAAAGAAAGCCCTCCTCAAAGGGATTGTTATGTGCTTTTTCTATGAAAAATTAAATTCATGGAATAAGTTGGGCCAACTCCTCTGAGCATCAAATCAAAGACAAATCTTGGGGAGCCTCAAGTAGAGATCAGCAGACTTCTTGTGTAATAAGCTAGATGGTACATATTTTAGGCCTTTGTCACAGCTATTCAACTCTGTCCTTGCAGCACAAAAGCAACCCTAAGTAATATGTAAACAAATAGTCATGACTATGTACCAATAAAACTATATTTATGAAACCAGGTGGCAAACTGAATGGGGTCATAGTTTGTCCTAAATGTGAAGAGAAATGTAACATGGAAGAACCAAATCCATCTGTTTTCCTCTCAAAAATGCCCTCAAATTGCACTCCAGGTCCAGAGCATGCATCTTGCTCAAAGGGTAGGAACTAATTTGTGCTGACCTATTAATAACTTCCTTTTTTTGCTAAAACAAAACCTTTGCTAAGATCCTAATGTGTTATTGTTTGCAGATATCAGAATTGACCTTTAAGTGGGCTTTTAATAGCTCAACAGTTTTTGAAGCTATGTTGGTCAGCTGCTCCAAAGATGCCTAGGGATCTTCGCACCATGGAGAAATCTAGGCTGCTACCCCATTTCAACCAGAGTGGCTTGAATTCTATCAGTTTCCCAGTAGATTTCATTTTGAGAAAACAGTTCCAGGGGTAACAGGAAAAAATCTGGGAAACCACTGACATATGCAAAAACAATGACCTCTGATCATGACCTCACTCACACTGCAAGTACAGGAGCTAGTTTAAGTCAGTAAAATGCTACTTTTGAACCCTGCAATCAAAAGCCTGGATGCATTTGGACCTGAGCCAATTCCTACTGATGATCAGGTTTCACTTTGCCTCAGATGAGAAGTTCGCATAAAGACAGGAGCAGATAATGGTGAAAATATCCTGGACCAAAAAAATGAAGAAAAGGATGAATGAAGTGAACAGGGGCTCTGCTTGCTTCCCTTCCTGGTAGTTTCACATAGTCCTTGACTCTTACAGCAAGAACAGTCAAAAGGAATTGGAAGCAATAGAAACTCCAGAATGCGAAAAGACCTTTTGAAACTAGGGCAAAGGAGGGGGCAGAGTGGGTGGAATGAAGGACAACCAGTGTTTTGACATTACCCAAGGATCAGCCGCTGACAAGGGGCATCATTTCTCAAATGTCCTGCCTTACCTAGTCATTGGATGGGAGAGACATTCTGGGCATCACCAATTAGTGGTTCACATTTTCCTATTGTCACCCACAAGATGTATCAGATGCTGACTGTCAACTGATCCTGGGGTTCACCCTTCTGAACAATTCAGCCCTAAGGCCAGCCTACAAGATCATTTGAGACAAGAAGCAGTCTACCTTATTCAGTGCCTTGGCCTCTACCCTCAGGATCCTGTCTCCATCCCAGGATTCCTGGATCCCAAACCTTTGGGGTTATTCCAAGGTAACGAGGTTGCTCCAACCCTTGTTCAGGAAAGACCAAACCCTGCAGCACTTATCCATGGATGGAAGCCCAGCAAGAAAGCCATGCTAGCCCCTGCTCAGAAAACCCCTTCTCTCTCTCTCATATTTCACCAGTTATCGTGAATGTGGGTTTAGTTGACTAGTTCATCATTGCAAATCAGGTTAAATTAATCGGCCATCACACCCCTCACTGAATTCCTCTGGTTTTCTCCTAATGTGTGCTTTTTAAAACTCCCAGCTGAGCTGAGCCTACACACAGTAAATGAACATTTAGTGTTTTGTGGGAAGACCCAAGCTTGGAAAGGAGCCAACCAAAGGAAGCATAACTAGAGGGTAATATGACAAAAACCCTGGAGATATGGAGAGGAGCCTCCAGAAGTTAGGAGTGGGGCCCAGAGCAGCACAAGGAATGGCCATTTATGCAAGGATGCCCATCCTGCTGGTCAGGAATACAACTTTGGGTAGCTCATTCCTACTCCAAAGAGTCTGCTTCATTCTAACACACTACCTATCCCCTCCAAACTTCTGCTTGGACAAGTGAAGAAATAATGCCTTTGAGTGTGTACTGCAGTCATTCCTTCTTAGAAAAAAATACTGAAGTCTTGACCACTTTAGACAGATAACAGTGTATGCACCATAAGATGTCAAGAAGCATTTTTAAATTTATTTTTGCAGATGAGCCAAGGCTAGATTGAAAGAGCAGACACCCTGACCAGCTCATGGTCTAGCAGTCTCTCCCTTCTGACAAGCTGTTGCCATTCCAACTCTTAGCTCTCATCAAAGTCCTCCCAAATTTTAAGTGATGGCAGGGAAAGAGACCAGAATAAATGGATAAAATACCGCATCCCTGAAACCTATATGGGTTTATCCACAAATCAAACTGCAGTGGATTTGTATCTCTACCACTTGTACCTATTTTCAAAACTTTCTGGTAAGCCCAATTGATGCTGGCAAAAATAAAAACAAAGAAACAAGCTAGAATCGATTAAAAGATATTCAGCTGTACAACTGAATAAAAATGTTTGGGTTTCAGGCAAATAAGGTGGTACACACCTGTAATCTCAGCACTCTGGAAGGCTGACGCAGGAGGATTGTAAGTTCAAAGCCCAGCTGGGCAAATTTGGGTGACCCTGTCTCAAAATAAAAAATTTAAAAATGGCTGGGGGCATAACTCAATGTGGAGGCCCTGGGTTCATTTTCCACTATTGGAAAAAAAATAAATTTTTGTTGTGCTTTGAAAGGCTGACTACCACCACACTCCTTTTCAGATGGTTGGTCCCATTTCTGGGCCTAGTTACTCGTGAAGGGCACCTGAATCTTCCAGCTCTTAGTTGAAAAATGTGATTGCACAGCCAAGACTGTCGATCTGGGGCCCAGTGCATGCTTTCTACAGCAAAAGATATTATTTAGAAAAGAAGGAACTAAGTTAATTTTGGCTCAGGTCCACAGAAAATTGTCCAAGCTATGGGCTTTAATAGGAACAATGACAACAGCAAAAGGGTTAAGGAGACTGGGTGTGAATTCATAATTAAACAAGACAATTACTTCAAGAGGTGTGCCAGCTAGTGTTCATTAGCTATGTGGCCTACTTTCTAGACTGCACAGCCATAAAATGGTACAGCTCATCCCTGCAGTATAAATAGCACAATCATGTGTAACAACTGTGGAACCTCAGGTATCTAGGAAACTCATGGAAGGGTTGTTTCATGTCAAGAAAAATATGGTCTCCTTCCAAATCACTTCAGAGTTTAAGTCTGAGAAGCAGCAGACCTGGGCCCCCATCAGAATGGGGCAGGTGTTCCCATTTCCCTCACATCCTCAAAGACAAAAAGCAAGCCAAGCTGTTCTTAGGGAGCACTTCTGAGAACCCACCTGCCATCCCACAGTGAGCCACGCTCACATCAAGAAGTCCCAGTGCATCAGCATCAAAAGCTCTCGGAGGTTCTGTGCAATTAAGTGCCATTTTTGTTTGTTCTAAGAGGATCAAGACCAACTTCGAGAAAAGGCAGATGCAGGAATGGTTGCAGGGCAGGGTGGTGAAAAAGCCAACAAATAAAGCTCCTGTTGGTTGCAAAGAGAGCTCCAGGGTAAGAGCCTGATGTATAGAAAGAATCTTTTAACAATGAAAGACAAGTGCTAAGTGACAGCAATGAAGCATGAGCTCTTTCGGTGTCAGTCTACCTTGCAGGATTCCTCAAAGCCTGCTCCACCTCCTCCTAACCACACATTCTCCTCACACTCTCATCCTTTTTTCTAGCACACCCACAATAAAATAAACCAAAACACTTTAGAAACACCCAAGGGAAAAGCCACTAATAAGGACAGAATTTTATTTTATATAAAGTATAAATATGCAAAATAATACATCTGAGAAGTATTCAAAAAGTACAGAAAATTACAAATTTAAAGGAATGTAAAAGTCTCCTTCCCTCCGTCCACTTCTAACAAGTTCATAGGCAACTCTCCACAAAGCTTATCACTGTGTATTAGCACCTATTTGCTCTTACCCAAATGGGATAATAGTATACATCTACACCTAGCAATAGATCATACCTATCTTTCCAAGTCAGTACCTATAAATCCTACTTTATTACTTGTCAAACTATATAACATTTATTAGCATAGCTATTTATGATATATTTAATCAGTACTTTCATTGGACAAATTTATTTCCAGATTTTTACTTTTCAAAACTGCAAAGAACATATATATTTTGTTTAACAGTATGAGAATTTCCATAGGATAGACTGATAACAGCAAAACCTCTGGGTGAGGTAACTTAATTTGAATTCAATGTTTAGGCTATTCCATCTTACAAAGAGGCTCAAGTGATGAGTACCACCTCAATGACTGATATGGAAGCAAAGAAGCTATTTTGATCACAAGGAATACCATTCTGAGATACCCACTGCCAATACGCTCAGCCAAGAGAAAAACGTAATTCTTTTCTGAATGCTGCCACCAACCTAACCTCACAGGTTTCTGTGTCCTCAGTCAGCCCTATAATTAAGTAATGAATGAAGACAATGAAGAAATCTTCAATTGAAAAAAATGTAATTATCTGTGGGCAACAGAAATGACCTAGTTACTTGATTGGGAAGATAGTTAAAAGGACACATGGTGGAAAAACTGGGACAGTAGGACATCATTTCTTTCCTGTGTCTTGGTAGTACATTAAGCTCTATTTTCAATAATTTGTGTGTTTCTCTAACACTACAATTTCTGAAATCCCTACCTTTTGTTTTGTCCCATGCATCTTGCCTTTCATTCTTGATCTGTTAGCAGATCACCAACATATAAACAGACTGTCTTCTGGTGCAAAACAGTGGGTTCCAGAAAAGTGCCACAGCACCAGATTACCTTACATGCAGGGCCCCGTACATCTTGATACTACACAAACACTAAAGTTGGTCAAAGATGGTACATGAAGTGATTTAATGGGTACAGGGAGAGTCATGGTCAATAAACACACAGACCTGGCCAGGGATTTAGCTCGGTGGCACCATGCCTGCCTCACAAGTACAAGATCCTGAGTTCGATCCCCAGTACCGCAACAAAATAAAAATAAAATAAAATAAACACACAGACCTGACTGTCTACCCAAAGCAGAAAGTCAATATTCATATGGTAAATTTGACCAAGAAAGGAACCTGGAAACTTTTTCTAAACTCACTAAAGAGACAAGAGGAGTGTTTTTGTTTTTGTTTTTTTTTGGTACCGGGGATCAAACTCGGGTCCTTGCACTTGCGAGGCAGGTGGCGGAACCACTGAGCTAAATCCCCGGCCCGAGAGGAGTGTTTTTAATCATACAGGTTTCCAGGTCATACAGATCTGACCTGCGATCCCAGTTCTCCCCTCATTCCCTCCACCTCCTGTAGAGATGATGCCGTCTCTAATCATGCCTGTTGGGATGCCTCTCCTAGCGGTCCCATGAGGGCTCAGTGCTCTTCTGGTGAGCATGCAGATGCTGCTTAGCACACAGCATAATATCTAATAATTACTTCTACCTAGAAAATAGAGGACAAGAATCCTTTATCCTCAGATTCTATACCCCTTCTATCTCCCAAAAAAAAATCCCTTAAACCCAAATGATCAGTAGCAAAGTAAAATAAGCAATAGAGTTACTCAAAACCTTAATAATTTGAACCCCCAAATACAGGCCTTTGAAAGAACTCAGAATTATCTAGAGAACTCCTTCAATTTTCCAAAGTTATTTTGCTCCTTCTTGGTTGGCAAACTTTGCACTCCTATCTCTAACAGAAGCTCATGTTCACCCATTCAGAGAGAAATCAGATGGCCCTGACAGAAAGGCTCTTTCTAATTCTGGAAACCTCCTCAGACAGAAATGCAGAGTCAAACTGAAATACCTGCATGTCTGACGGCCTCAGAGTTATGTAGCTGGTTCATGATCAGCTCAGCCCTTTGTCACACGCTCCCACCTAATATTCCAATCCACTCTGCTTGGCCACTTCTTTGATTCCAGATGTGGCAGGCTGACTTTAGAAAACAGCTGTGGGAAGGCCTAGTCCTATACAAAATATGTTGCTGGACCTGTTTACAATGGCCGGCGACACTGTGGACGCACAAGAAGAGCAAACACATTGCAAACCAGCAAGCAACATGTTATGCTTTTGCCTTTGTAATTTTTTTTAAAAAGTGGTATTTAGCCACTCCCCCAGGATTCAACAGAGTGTGGTTTCCAGGGGATCACTCTAGAGACACAAGTATCTGGTCATTATGTGGCTCTGCTGATGTGTGAATATTGCATCATTCAGTCACAAGAAGGCAGGCACCACTCATGAGAGCTATATACATTTTTGAGCATGTAATTACTTAAAAGCTTTAAAAGATAAGCTCGGAACTTCTATCACCTTTTATGCCTAATAAACATCACCTATTTTGGGGGGGGGGGGGTATCGGGGATCAAACTCCAGATCTTGCACTTGTGAGGCAGGCCGCGGAACCACTGAGCTAAATCCCCAGCCCCAACATCACCTATTTTTTGAACCAAAACAGTGCTTAAAGATGTTTATGAGAATTATCTGATATTAAGCTTGTATGTTTTTTTAAGCTTGTATTTTCTTAATTAAAAGTGTCAAAGTTGGGCTGGAGGATAGTTCAGTGACCTGGGTTCTATCCTCAGTACTACATATATCCAAAAAAGGGAACACATGCTTTTTGAGCAGAGCGGAAATAATGTACAAACTCCTATGAGAAGTGTTACTGAACCACTGGAAGAGGTGTCAAATAGCACAGGTCAGAGAACCTAAAAAAGGTGAAGAAAGGATGGAAATGAGAAGGATGAAACTCACAGAGCTTATCAAACAGCTCAGAAAATGATTTTTTAACCAACTTCAATCACCACCCTTAAGTATAACATAGGAAACGTGCCATTCCCAGGACCACTTCCTGAAGACAGACTCCAGCCTCTAACCAAACAAGCCTCGCATCCCCTTCATGTGAAAATGCCCTTTATACTCACTGACCTCCAAAAGTCCCAGGCATAGGCTTTGGGCAGACTTTGCTGATGTATTTTGAAATCTATATCTAATTAGAGAGTACCTATTCCTCTCTCACAATCTCCACCATGAGACTCATTATATATTATGTCACAAAGCCCAAATTCAGATCCTGGCTTCCAACTTAACAGCTGTGTGTCCTTACATAAGTTGCTTAAAATGGAAAGAGTGTAATGATATCTACAGTACCTCTGAGCTGCTGTTAAGAAGGCATGGCATCAGTGACATATGCAAAGTGGGAAAAAGAATGCCTAGCACTATTTTTATTGTTATTCATATCATAGAAGAAAGATCACTCGGTATACTCATAGTTACTTATACAAATAAATAAATTAGGTGTATAAACATCATTAGAAGTTGCTAAACTCCTTAGAAAAGACTGTATTATGTAAAGTGCAACCAGTTTAATGAGAAAGGACAAGAGGATAATGTTTCAATGGTATGATTTTGAGGTTGTTTACCATTATTCAAAGATAAAATACTTTATGACATCATTCAAAAGCAAGAGCATCAATTTCTCCACTAGTTGGAGAGTTACCAATGCATCATTTCTTCTGCTGAAAGCCTATTTTCCATAAGCTTTTGATGGTTATGAGATTCAAATAACGCGACTTTTACTTTTCGACACTGCACCTTACTTTAAGTTCATGCCTATTCTTCATTATTTGCTTCCTTATATACATATATATCTTCTTTTCTCACTGTTTTTCAGTTTGAAAGACTATAAATTTAACCTTAATGATCTGTAGTGCTTCTTCTACCCACTTCAGATTCAATAGAAGATGTAGGTACTACACACACTGTTTTGAAATTATTTTTTATTATTCAGAGGATTCCAAGAATGAGCAGTCCTAGGTCTTTTGTGTTGTTCTTAGTCAAGAAAAAAAATTTTGTTCTGTCTCAATACCTTGCTTGAGCTTCTAAACTGGAAACATGAAAAAATATGTAGGTTTCCTTGCTCCTTAGTGGGTAGAATTTGATTTTATTTCAAAGCCAAAACCCTCTGTTTTATTAAAATATGTACCAATGTTTTCCTGTATGAAAAAGAAAATAAACAATAGTAATAGATATAGAATTTGTTCAAATGTAAAACACCCCGACCAGTTTTCTACCTTCATCTTCTAAATCAATGTTAAGTTCTTTTTTTCAACCATACTGGACAAAATAATAAGAAGTGGTCAAATTACTCACTGTACCTGTCCTTATATATCAGGAGTCCACTAACATATTTTGCTTAGCTGACATATTTTTTTATTTGAATTATTTTTAAATCTGGCCCTTTTATACAAAAACTTGGATTTTTCAGCTTCTATTTCAAAAAATCGAAATTTTCAGCCTTTGCAGATCCACATTCTCAGCCCAGTCAACAGCTACCTGGAGCTTAGCAACTGCTCCCCGTAAACAGGATGAGTTTCTAACGCCATTCAATATGCTGGGGTGAGAGGAGTGCCCAATTCACTCACTGATGTTGCTACCTAGTCCCTGGAAGGATCTGAGATTGCAACCTCTGTTCTCCACCTTCAAGTGTTTTTCCTAGTTTCCTCCAAGAAGGAAGCATTATCACAATTCCAACACTTTAAATGTACATACTGTGACCCAGTGACTTTCTTTCTGAAAAAAATATGGAAGCTATACAACAAGCATATGGATGGCCACTGCACCACTGCTTCTACAAGCAAAAAAAAAACCTGAGTATCAGTGGAGACTGGTAGAATAAATGATGGTGAATCTATAGAAGAGAATACCAGAGTTCCCAGAAGCAATAAAGTAAATCTGAGCACAATGAAATGGAAATGTGTCCAAAACATATTAAGTGAAAAAACAAGGTATAGACCAGTATATGATATATGATCTAATCTGTGGGGAATATGAGTAGATATATTAATATTCACCTGGATTTTAAAAATTTAGAAGAAGCACCTTTTTATTAATCACACTACTTTTACACTTTTTTTTAAAAAAGGAATCACTATGAACAGGGATATTTCAAATCATTTCATGTCATGTCTTGGGGTGCCTTTCTTGGTAACAGAGTCCCTCCAGAGTCAAGCTTGATTTCATTTCTTTGGCCAGAAGAAAAAGCTTCTTGAACGACTCTTTACCCCAGACCCATGCCAGCACAGAAAACACACAATGGCCACTTAGGAAGCTATGCTCACTGAGAGCTCTCTGTAGCTCATGTTGCTCTCTAATTGTCTTTTTAAAACCATGCATAAATAAAACAGAAGCAGGAGCTCCTCCAGGGACAGCAGTCAGGCTGGGCGCCAAACATCCTGTGCAGCCTGCTCCACATGTGCGTGGTGGTAGCAGCGGGGGTAATTACTTGTATACATTATTTCCCTTGTGCTATTGCTGCTTTAGGCAAGATCAGAGAAGAAGAGGAAGGAAAGAGAAGAACTGGTTCCATTGTCACCAGCAAACCCCTAACTGGTCAACCCAGTACAGTGGTGTAAAAATGTGATCTTCCCCTGAAAAAGGAACAATGCCATACAGTCCTTTCATACGTTCAGGAACCGTAGCCAGTGCAGGCTGTTCGTGGTGGCAGCAGCCCTTGTGACCCACTGTCAGCACTACCAGGCAAACAGGGGAAGTTGCTGGGAAACTACGTAGCCAGAGATTGTGAGGTGCTTGGCCACCAATGGGATGCTCAAGGTCCGGAGTTCGATCCCCAGTACCAAAAAAAAAAAAAAACCAGAATGGGAAGAAAAGAAGAATTGAGATATATTATGTACAGGTACAAATTCTCTGGGCCGGGGATTTAGTTCAGTGGTTCTGCCACCTGCCTCACAAGCACAAGGTTCTGAGTTCAGTCCCCGGTACCAAAAGAATAAAATAAAAAATTTAAAAAAAACAAATTCTCTACAATAAATGTGATCGTTGAGTATATCAAAAGAATATCATCCCCGGTACCAAAAAAAAGTGTGCCAAGATAATTAATTTTTTTTGGTACCAGGGACCAAACTTGGGAACTTGCACTCATGAGGCAGGCAGCAGAACCACTGAGCTAAAACCCCAGCCCAATTAATTTTAAAACAACAACAACAACAACAAAAACACCAAACAGCTCATTCTTTATTTTCAAGCTTCTTGTAACTGCTATATTTGCTGTCCAGTATCATCTGCAAGATGTCAAAAAGTGCTTACCTCTGAGTCTTTGGCCTGCTGATTACGAATGACTATCAAATTGTACAAGATTCTGTCATCATCTGCCTCTGTGTGGGACACATCATGAGGTAGACTCCACAAATTCTTTTCATCATCCCTCACCAGAGTTGCTCCAAATGAAGAATGTGGATTATTACCACTGTAGTACCAAAAAAAAGAGAAAGGATAAGGACTTTGGGATAGATAGATAGACAGATGGATAATGTACTATACATTTATAACAAAAAGGTCTAAATTGTCTTTAATAATTAAATATAACACAATACAACAATAAAAACAGACAAAAAATAAATCGATTGAAAAAGAGCAGAAAAGAAATGGAACCAGATACGTGGGAAGAGGTACTCACTACAGTCAAACATGAAATTCTGCACCGAGTACCCGAGAAGTTAAGACCAAAAAGGAATCCCATACGGAATGGAATTGTTAATAGATTAAAAGAAGCATGCAATTAACATGAAGAAATGTATTTTTTGTTGGCTCTGAGTTCAAAGAAGCACAGTAAACTTAGAATATAATGATACGCAGTATCTATGAAAATCATTACACCAAGAAAATTAAGCAAGAAATATGCATATGTAAATATTTTTATAAACAATGCAGGATATGGACTAAGAATTTCAGGAGCTCCCTTCTGTACATGTGTTTCATGATTTTTCCTAAATAAAGAGGTTCCCATGTTTGGGCTTAGGGGAAATATCAGTGATGGAGCATCACATCTAGGACACGCCTGTACATAGCCTCAGTTAACTTCTGTGAGACAGAACAGGGCACACAGGGGCTATTCACTTCGTCTAATAATATGTATGAAGCACTGACTACATGCTAATCACAGGGCTCCATAAAACTGTGAGCAAAACAGACACGGTTCCTGTCTGTGGACCTCACTGGAGCCAAGTATGAGAAAACATCTATGAAAGATCACATGGCTCTGTAATTTAAAACTGTGCTAAGTGCTATAAAGGGGGTGTGCAGGGAGCTGCAAGAGCACGTGAAAGATGCTAACAGAAGATCCCAGTGGAGGTGGGCACAGACAGGCATGCTTGGGCTGTAAGGTGACAGATGAGAACAGAGGTGCAAGAAAGGAGGCAGCATGCTGAAAAGCAGGTGGGAGGAAACAGGGTGGGTGCATAGAAGAAAGGGAGCCTTGGTCAGAGAATAAGAGGACGCTGGGAGTTAGCTTGGGGCTAGAAACACATGGCTTTGTAGGTCCTTTTTGTAACATTTTTCCACGTCAGTGTTTATTCCTAAAAGCAAGGCAAGATCTGGACGAGTTTTCAGCAGAATTCTGATGCTATTTAAACAGTATTACATTTTCACTTTCCAGCTAAAGTGTGCAGACTGCTGGACAGATGTCCGGAGAGGATTTAGGAGAGTCATGAAGGTGCACCTGCAGTAAGTCAGGTGAGAGGTGACAGGGATCGGGACTGGCGTGAGAACCATGCCGTGTGAAGCTGGAGAACACTGCACTAGGCAGGACTATGGTAGAATGAAAGGGACCTGGAGGTAAACTCGGTGGGAGAGCGCCACAGGGAGGGGGAAGAGCTAAAGACCACTCCAAGGCTCCTGGCTTCCGGCTTCTTCACCTGGATGGTGAGTGATGCCATTCTCTGAAGCAGGCCTAAGATCCCCACTCCCCCCCATCAGGGATGTGGACCGGCACACACATCTGCAGGTGTGCCATGAGGGCGGGGCAAAGGAAGACAGACAGAAGACATCCAGATGGCACCTGGGAAGGTGGAACCAGAGTACCTGACAAGGGCCGAGAATTTAGCTCAGTGGTTCCGCCACCTGCCTCACAAGCGCAAGGGCCCAAGTTCGATCCCCAGTACCAAAAAGAAAGCGAGTACCTGACAGACAGGCACAGGTAACTATTAAGATGTCCACCCATGTGATGTACTCAGAAGTCAGCACTAAGGAAATCTCACAAGTACCAGTCACCAGATTGGAGTTCAACAGCACAAATCACACAGCAAAAAAGGGGCTCCAGTGCTGGAGCGACGGGGTGCAGATTAGGCATGAAGACAATCAAGGCCTCAGACTTAGAAAAGACATTCAGGGCCCACACGGGAAGACTGGGGCAGAGGTGGGAACAGGATGTTGGAGCCAAGGCCAGCAGGAGATCAGCCACCTAACCAGCACAGGGCTGGGAGCTGGGTGCTGAACAGTGTTCCTGAAATCCCTCTGGCTTCTGGCTGTGCCCTCGAAGCTCAGGCCCTGAGACTGGACAGGCTCATCTGCACTATGGGGAGAGGAGAAAGACTCACACTCTTCTCAAAACCACTTGGTTCTAAAACAGAGAGAGCCCCCACATCCTGGCTCTTCTTAGGGATGATGAGCCAGTGAAAGGGGTGACGGGTAATGCCTGGTGCTCTGTACTTACAGGCTTTAAGGAGGATGTTGAACTCTGAATGAGGCTGGAGGTCAGCAGAGGGCATGGCTGGAGCAGGAACAGCCAGTAGAGCCTTCGTTTGCCCCAGGCTGGCGCATTGGAAGGGCTCCTGCATGCCCACTACAGTGATGCATGGATCCAGGGAAACCACGGGCATGAAGATGAAAAGGTAATCTGGAGTCAGACTGAAGATAGTGCTAGTCTAGGCTTTGTTCTGTGAACTGTGCAAACCAATCACAGCCAGAGCAGTCATTCTACTCAAATCTCCGGTATAGTAACAAGGAAAAGCATCTTATTGCTAAACAAATAAATACATATATAATTTTAAACGTTTTGAAATAATGGTTGAGATGAAAATGAATGAGCATATGAGCCAGCAAAACGCCAGCAAGAGAGGAAATGAGAGGACCGGTCCCAGCCTCATCTGAGGGAGACCACGGCTGCCATGGTGGGCAGCACAAATGCCTTCAGGTGGCAACTGTGTGAGGGTGACAGCTTCAGCTGAGACTCAGGGTGGAATCCAAGGTGGAGTTGGTGAGCCACAGGACGCTCAGGAGGTATGGAGGGTCTGGGCACAGGACCAAGGACAGGGCAGAGACAGACATGTGAGATATCGGGCTGGGGATTTAGCTCAGTGGTTCCGCTGCCTGCTCCCCAAGCGCAAGGATCTGAGTTCGATCCCTGGTACCAAAAAAAAAAATAGATGTGAGATATCTTAGTCGCTTTCTCATTCGTGGGACACAATACCCAGTATCCACAACAGAAAGGAGAGGTCTGTTTTGGCTCACCGTTACAGGCCTTGGTTAGCTGGCTGCAAGGCAGAAACTCATGGTGGAAGGATCTGGCAGAGGAAAACTCCTCATATCACAGCAGCCAGGAAGCAGAGAGATAGGAGGAGCCTGGGGGGAGAGGCACCCTTCAAGTCACCCCCTCCGTGATCTGCCTCTTCCAAGCAGGCCCCGCCTCCAACAGCACACTTAGCTAGAAGATCATAATCCAAATACATGAGGCTTTCCAGGCCATTTCATGTCCAAACCATAAGATGGGACAAGAGCACATGCATCGCATGTTACCATGGAAGCTATGGGATCAGTGGAGTAGTAGGAGTAAGGAAGGATCTCCTAGGAATGACTCATTGGAGAGAATGGGAGAGCCCAGTAAGAGACGGCTGGGGCAAAGAGGGGTCCAAAAGAACAGGTAGACATCAGAGAGGTGTCAAGCCACGAAAGGCACTGACCCCATTTCTTTCTGCCTACCTAGCTCTTGTGGCCGATGCTAAGCCACTGCATTATAGTCAGCCTCTGTGCCAAAGGCTCCCACATTCCAACCCTCGTGTTATACTACCGTCTGGGGCAGGAAGAGTGAGAGGCCTTATCCCACTTTGCAGATCAGATCAGGAATACGGGGTTGCTTGACTTCTCCCAGATGAGGCCCTTTAGGGTGTCACTGAGCATCCTATGACTGGACCCCCAAATGCTGTGGCTCAGGTGCACCCACAAACACAGTAGCTCAAGTAACAGCCGTATGTGTCCATGCTCCCAGTACTGGGCTTCTCTCCAGGGCCGCGGTGCTAAAGTCAGACAGCCCTGATGCACAGCTTCCACCAGGGGAAGCCACCGTGGAACAGAAAACACACCTCAGGGCGATCGAAGCCTTGTACTTTCCTGACACCAGCCCTGTATTTCCCCAAATTTGTTTTATTTCCGTAACTCTTATCTCCTACCAAGTTGGTAAGTTCCTCAAGAGGTGGGATTGTATCCAGTCACTCTTCTATGCCCCATGTCACTTAGCAGGGTCCAGCACAGAGTGATTGCTTTATAAGTATTTGTTGAGTGGAACAAACAGCTTTGATTCCAACCTGCTAGAGGAAACCCCAGGCATCACT
>NW_004624764.1:22900291-22943593 GCF_000247695.1 Heterocephalus glaber | reverse complement strand
AAACCTAAACCTGCTCCTAACCGCAACCCTAACCCTAACCCTAAGCTGCAGGGCCAAATCACAATACCCAGGTGCTTCATATTTGACATTATCCCTCCCCCTCCCCACGAACTTACGCTAATACTAACTTTCCAACAAACACTGGAAGACACACGTATTTCAATTTCAACGCTGTCTCTCAGCCTGACCCTAACCCTAACCCTAGCCCTATCCCTGCCCGAACCCTAAGTCATCCTCAAGTAAGGCATTTTCCTCCAAATCCATGACCCTTAAGATAAGAAGAGCCCTAACCCTAACAATCGTATGCACACTTCAAACGTCTGGTACATGAATTGGAACCCTTAGCCTAAACATGCTCTTAACCCCAACCCAAACCCTAACCCTAAGCCACAAGTCCAAATCACAATACCCAGGTGCTTGACATTTGACATCATCCCTCCCAGTCCCCACGAACTTATGCTACTACTAACTTTCCAACCCACACTGGAAGGCACAGGCATTTCAATTTGAATGCTATCTCTCAACCTCACCCTAACCCTAACCCTAGTCCTAGCCCTACCCGAACCCTAAATCATCCTCAGGTAGGGCTATTTCTGCAAAATCCATGACCGTTAAGATATGAAGAGCCCTAACTCTAACAAACATACCCACACTCCAAACTTCAAGTACATGAATTGGAACCCTAAAGCTAAACCTACTCCTAACCCTAACCCTAACCCTAAGCCACAGGACCAAATCCCAATACCCAGGTGCTTCATATTTGACATTATACCTCCCCCTCCCCACGAACTGACGCTAATACTAACTTTCCAACCCACACTGGAAGGCACAGGCATTCCAGTTTCAATGCTATCTCTCACCCTGACCATAACCCTAACGCTAGCCCCAACCCTGACCGAACCCTAAGCCATCCTCAAGTACCGCTATTTCTGCACTATCCATGACCCTTACGAAAAGAAGAACCCTAACCCTAACAATCATACCCACACTCCAAACGTCAGGTACATGAATTGGAACCCTAAACCTAAACCTACTCCTAACCCTAACCCTAACCCTGAGCCGCAGGACCAAATCACAATACCCAGGTTCTTGACATTTGACATTATCCCTCCCCCTCCCCACGAACTTACGCTACTACTAACTTTCCAACCCACACTGGAAGACACAGGCATTTCAATTTCAATGCTATCTATCACCCTGACCCTAACCCTAACCCTAGTCCTAACCCTACCCGAACCCTAAGTCATCCTCAGGTACCGCTATTTCTGCACTCTCCATGACCCTTATGAAAAGAATAACCTCCTATCATGAGTGTGCTCCTTCTATCATGATAGCAGGCATAACAGGGAGAAGAAAATAAAGAACCGAAAGTGAAGCAAGCAACAATGTGAAGCAATTAAGGGCAGTGTTACTGCACTGTTCATTATCTTGTGTTGAGCTGTGGTCCTATGAATAATTTCATAGTAATTGTGTAAAATTTATATCTCATGTTGTCACTCTGGCTTAAAATCCTGTAAGGCCTGTATTTTTGGTTTATTTAGTAAATTCTGTGATGAATTCAAGAGTTCACCTAGCAAGGCATAAATTTTATGAAGTTTACCATGTATTAGTCCCTGGCGATACATGGGAGGATGAGTAGGAGCTCTCTAAAGGAAGTTGGGCGGAAGGAAGAGAAAATTACAGTTGAGGACCAAAACTCATGAAATAGCATGTAATAATGTGGGATGTTCATAAGATCTTTATGGCTGAAGCAAAATATGCCTGAGTGGGAATTTGGGAGCTTCTCCAAGAAAAATAAGCAATGGTGTATATCAAGTGTTCTATATTTAAAAACATGACCTTCAAGTAAAAATAAACCATTAATTTTAAGCAGTATCTTACTTTACTACTGGGGCAAAATACTCAACATTTACATCTTGGTTCATGGTTACAGTCCCTGTTCCACTGGCTCCAAGGCAGGAAGGGCAGGGTGGAAGGGTCTGGTGGAGGAAACTGAGAAAAGAAAAGCCAGGGAAGATATAACCTTCCAGGTCACTAGCCCAGTAATCTGCCTCTACCTGCCCCACCTCTTAACAGCACATTGAGCTCTGAACTTATGATCTTATCATCTTCTACCTCAAACATGAGCCCTTTGGGGACTTTGTAGCTCTAAACCAAAACAAGCAGTAAAACATTGATTAGATAAGTGATTTAAAATAATTCTAGAAATAGTGGGAAGGATAGAGATAAGTAAATATGGGCGGGGATTTAGCTCAGTGGTTTCACTGCCTGCTGCTCAAGTGCAAGGACCCGAGTTCCATCCCCACCGTACAAAATAAATAAATAAATAAAAAATAAAAGAGATAAGTAAAGATGAGAAACAGAAAACTCAGTTGGTAATCTAAGCAGTTTGGAAGCAGGAGGAATCTAGGGCTCTGGCTATCGAAATAGAAGATAGACTGAGGAGATCCTAAGTACAATATGCAGTACGTGTTGACTGGGGGAGGTAATAAATGAGAGGGAGTTTTAGCTGGGGAATTGGATCAATGGTAGTACCACTTCCTGAGTTAAGGAACACAGACTTTATTGAAGTCTATTGAAAAAAAGTTTTGGACATGTTGAATTTTGAGGTGACTATGGGATATCCAAGTGCCAATATCCACTAGGACACTGAATGTTCTAGAGTTTAGGAGATTTTCGGTACACATGTAGAAGTAAGAAATCTTGGAATAGCAAGCAAAATGTGTAGCTAGAAAAGAGAATGTGATCGGCAGAAGTGCTTGGAAGGTAAAACAAACAGGTACTAACAACAGGCCAAACTAGTGGGTGGACTCTGAAGCATAACATAAAGACCTCCTGGGGCAGTACAGTAGATCTAAGTAGTAAACCCTCTTTTTAGAACTGCAAAGTGGCTATATGCAGCCAATTAAAAGGAAGTGCTTGGGAAACTAGGATAACAAATTTAGACAAGCTCAATAACATGACTCAGTTATGAGGACATGGATAATTTAAAGAGGAATCTCCATTTCTTCAACTATAAAGTTGAGAGGTTTTAGATTAGGTGTTTCTAGATTCTTTCCAGTTCTAACATCCTGGTCCTCTGAGCTAACAATGAAGAATGGGTGGGTTTTGGAATTATATGAACAGTGACTCCTTCTGGGAACTGTCCACCCACATGGTTCCCACAGAAGTTGAGATCTCTGCCTACAATTGATTTCTTTAGGGGTGGGGAGCTGACCTAGCTGAGCCAATAAGAACCCTTCCCCAGGAATTTGAGCTGGGAAGTGAGAAAAAGCTTTTCTCTGGTGATGGCTGTCTGTAACTGATTTGCATTGAGCTGTTATTTAAAAAATAAAAGAATGAAGACAAAGCATTGACAGAGAGAGGGACAGAGACAGACAGGCAGACAGACAATATCCAGATTTTCCAAAGTGCTTCAGGACCTGGTCCCAATCCACTGTTAGTATGTATTGCATCTCCTGAACTCAATGAATTACATCAAGGTCCTTCTAATAATACCTTCCCCACTCTTGTGAGACTCAATGTACCCCCAATTAATTTTTATTTGAAATCTAACAAGTACTAATATACTGAATTTAATCAGGGCCCATATGAGAAAGAGAAAAGTAAATGGGAGATGAAACTATAAGGTGGGACTAGATATAATGGAGAGTTCTAAGCTGTAGTTATGGGGAGAGCGAGCTGAGGGGAGATTAACACTTGTAGAATCATTAAACTTGGCATACACCTGTAATCCCAGCTACTTGGGAGGCTGAGGCAGGATTTTAAGTTTGAGGCCAGGCTGAGCAATTTAGTGAGACCATGTCTCAAAAGGGCAGGGATATAACTAAGTAGTAGAGCGCTTGCCTAATGTGCATGAGGCCCTGGGTCCAACCCAGAAAAAGAAGTTGTAAGATTGAAAAAGTAAACACAAAATCACTGTGGTCCTGACCTTGGTGCTGTTTTCCTAAGATATGTTAACTAATACTTTAAGTCATATCCCTCATCTGTCTCTATGTGTTAACCTAATTACAATCATCCTATAAAATACTATCTCTGTATTATCAGTAATATACCGTGGTAAACTCTCCCACTAAGTCCCTGCCTCAATTGTGAGTTCTCCATTCCAACTATAGAGGTTGCAGTGAATGTTATGTTCATCAAGGTAAGTGGATCAGTCTCCCCTTCATCAGACAGTCCCAGCCCCAAGTCAGGGAGTGAAGCAACTGTTTGGGAAAGTGTCTCTTTCTCCAGCTGAGACTTGTTGGGCTCAGCTATTCTTCAAGAAAATATGAATTCTTTTCTGGCTCCTGGGATGACAGGTGCTGCTGTTTTTGGAAAACGCAGCTCACCTAGTACTTCTAAACTGTAGTGCTGTGATAAGATGGTTTCTGACGGCTGACAGGGCTATTTGCCCAAGATGCTTCAACTCCTATAATTCGATTGTCTTGCTGGTGGAAATATAAATTAGTCCAAACAAATGCACATACATATTACTACAGAAATTCCAGTTCTGGGAATTTACCCAACATCTACACTTACATGTGTTTGAAATGAATTAACTGCAATATAGTATTTTAAAAGTTTAGAATAACCCAAGTCAATCCATAGTGAACTAGATAAAAAAACATTGATCCAGTGAATTAGATAAAAGAAATTCATTCCATGGAATGTGATGCAGCTATAAAAAAGAATAGGCACTGAATGTACTGAAGTGGAATGATGTGCATGATACACTGATAAAATTGATGTGCAGATGTTTGTACAGGAGGCTATTCCTATTTAAAGGAAACTGAATATTTGTATTATTTTGGATGTAAATAAAAGAATCTGTAAGGGTACATGAAAGAAAGTTATAAAAAATGGCTGTCTCTTAATAGAGGACTTTGGCTGTGGGAAATGAAGCTTTTTACTGTGTATAACTGTCCATACCTTCTGAACTTTATACTGTGCAGCTTTCTCCATTAGAAAAATAAAATTTTAATTTAAAAGGTAGGAGTGGCATGTTTTAAACAGTAGTTCCCAAATACTGGTCTGTAAATCAGTGAATGCCTAAGAGTATTTTATAACCCATCATGAAATCAGAAAAAAATTGTTGTGAATTTTTCATAATGCTGAATTTAATTTGAAGGAGCAGGATTTATTAAGTATTTTGTACAGAGGTGTCAGTAGACAGTTTATGAATGTAGTGTTTATTTACACAGTAGACAAAATTAAAAGTTGCCATCATATCAGTTTCTCAAACTTGTTTAAGTCCTGAAATTTTTTTTTTTTTTGTACTGGGTATTGAACTTGGGACCTTGAGCTTGCGAGGCAGGCAGCATAACCACTGAGCTAAATCCCTATCACTGAGTCCTGAAATTGTAAAGCTTTAGAATCACTGATCTAGAGTTGGCTTTTGTTCTCATATCAAGTATCATTTTTCACACATTATTGGGGGATGCATTCCTTCTGTGTATTTCATGGTGTCGGCTAAGTGATGAATTATAGCTGAAGGATTTTCCACATTCATTGCATTCATAAGGTTTTTCTCCAGTGTGATGTCTTTGATGTTTCTTAAAGGATGAATCATGCCTGTAAGCTTTTCCACAGCGGTTGCATTCATATGCTTTCACTCCTGTATGAACAGTTTTATGGTTGCTAAGGTGTATCCTCTGCCTAAAAGCTTTCCCACATTCCTTACATTTGTAGGGTCTCTCTCCAGTATGAATTCTTTGGTGGTGTGTTAGATATGCTCTATGACTAAAGGTTTTACAACAGGCAGTGCATGCATAGGGCTTCTCCCCAGTATGAATTCTTACATGTTCACTAAGGTGTCTAATCTGTCGGAAGGTTTTTCCACATTCACTGCAAGTAAAGGGTTTCTCTCCAGAATGAGTCCTCAAATGTTGGATCAAGCTAATGTTCTGACTGAAGGCTTTCTGACATTTATCACATACATAAGGTTTTTCCCCAGTGTGAGTTCTGTGATGCTGATTAAGTGATGACCGATGTCTGAAGGTTTTGCCACATTCCTCACATTCAAAGGGTTTCTCACCGGTATGGATTCTCTGGTGTGTGTTAAGAGATGCACTTTGACTAAAGGCCCTTCCACACTCCTTACATCTGAAAGGCTTCTCACCAGTATGAATTCTCGTATGTTCAGTAAGGTGAATGGGTTGTTTGAACATTTTTTCACATATATTACATTCATAGATTTTTGTTCTTATGCAACTCATTGGATGATTAATCAAGTCTAATTTGTATTTGTTCCTTTTTCTAGAGTTGTCACATTTATAGTGCTTCTGTTCTAAAATAATATTTGAACTCACAATATTTTCCCCAAATTTCTTAGCTTCTCGGCCTGTCTTTTTGTGGGCCAAAATGGTTTGTCTCACATCTGCCCGATAGGCTTCCTGGTGCCCTTCTAAAGCATCATCATACCTGGAGACTTTTCTCAGTGTGGAATAAATGACATCATTGCTTATGAACCTTTCCATCATAATGCCATGATACAACTGTTCCTGGGATATGCCATTTTTTGAGGATGACCTGCTGGTTTCTGTTTTACTCTTCAAGTCTGAAAGAAATTTAAAAAATGCAAGTAATTCATTCATTTTGCTTTACAAAAAAAATCAGTTCCTTACTGGTTATAGAATAGAGACATAGACAATTATATTTAAATAGTTATGCAGCCTAGAGAAGTAATGGGAAATGAAATCAACAAATAGGGAACATGTTAAATCTGAGTCTTTTAGTCCTGTTCTTTCTACTATTACTAAGTCATGAAATTTCAATGCTATGTTTTTAAAAATATTTTTTAATTGACTGCCACTTTTGGGAAACAATCTCAGAAAGATAAAATGTTCCTTTCCTCATTCCAGCAGCAGCAGAATAGACATTAATTCAAAAAATTGAGGTTAAACTAAGAACACTGACAAGAATAGTATGCTGTCCTTTCTTAAAACTTGTATTAGTGTGTATGCATGTAGTTCTGCTTTATGTAGTTACTAAAATATCCACGAAATCCTATTTATTCAAAGGAAACTTGAAAGAAATCCAAACTCTATTAAGACTGCTGCAAGGTTCAAGGAAAATATACTTTAACCTTTACAATTCTGACTGATTTTCTCATTTGATAATCTGTTGCACTATTACTAATATTTCAACCGACAGGTCTGTATTCATGAAAAATACAACTTCTTATAAGATCTTTTGGTCAACTCAGAAAGTTCTTTATCACTTTTGAATTCCAAATTCTAAATGATTAGAATTCCAAATTCTAAATGATAATGAAGTCTATGCTCTGTGGTCCCCTAATTCTAGTCATCAATAAGGAAAGAAGACGGGAAGACAACAGAGAAAGAGAAAGAAGACATTTGTGTACCCCTCCCTGGTTCAGTATCCAACCCTGAGGAGGCCCAAACTGAGGGAGGAGGAGAAAACAAGATTTAATTCTGAATAAAATTGGGGTTTTTTATTATTTCACTGAACTCAATAAATATTTTCCTAAAATCAAGACTGCTCTTGTTGTTTAAAGATAATGGACAATCTATAAGACCTCTTTGACATTTTATCCAGAGGTAGGGAAAGAACTTTTAAGGTAGTTATTATTATATTATTTTCTTTTTAGTTGTTTGTTTTGTGGTGCTGGGGCTCAAACCTAGGGCTTTGCACATGCTAGGCAGGTGCTCTACCACTGATCTACACCCTCAGCCCTTGTTATGTTCCTTATTATAAACTGTAGAAGAGAAAATACAAGATATATACAATCACTAGAATTTATAACACAATGAAACAAGGTGGCTGCCTATATAAGATCAATATTCAAAATCAATTATGTTATCATTACCAGCAACAAGAAGAAAACAATTTTCAAAAACTATACCATCTATCATAGCAAGAACATACAGGATTTTCAGGATGAATCTAGCAAAAGTTGTGAAATATGTACAACATCTTTATGGAAAAAATCCTGAAACTTTACTGAATAAAAATTAAATAATAATGAATAGAGAAATGTATCAAATTCCTTAATAGTAACATCATAACAATGTTAACTGATCTCAAAATTGATCTAGAAATTTGATTCTATTCCAACCAAACTGTTCGTAGAGCATTTGTGTTTGTGTGTGTGTAATTCATATGGAAAAGCAAGGGGCTAAGAATAGCTAGGACGAGGTTAAAGAAGGTGGGTGAACCACTTCTACTTGGTATAGTCTCCTTATGAAATATACTAATTAAGATAGCCTGCCATTAGATTAGGAATAAAAAAATAAATGAGTGAAATGGAATAGAGAGAGCCCAGGAATAGACCCAAGCATATAAAGAAATTTGACAGGTGGCAGAGCAGCATTAACTATTCAATAAATGGTTCCTGGGCAGATTATCCATGTGGAAAAGTTAAACTAGGTTTTTGCTTCATATTATATATAAAATAAATTCCAGGTGAATTAAATATGAAAAGCCAAACTTTAAAAATATAAGAATATACAGAGGAACACATATATGTTATCTATAGGCAAAATAGAGGATAGCAGAATGAAAGCACATAAGAAAAAACTGACAAATTCCATATGATTAAATTATTAAACTCTTATCTTTTAAAAGCCTCTACTTTTATCTGGGAGACTAAAGCAGGAGATCACAAGTTTAAGGCTAGCCTGGATACCTTAATAAGACTCTGTCTCAAAAATGACTGGAGATGTAGCTTAGTGGTAGAGTGCTTATTTCTCATGTGTGACCCCTCAGGTTCAATCCCCAGTAACACAAAAAAAAGAAAAAAAAAGGAAAGTGAAAGATGGACCACTGACTGACAAAATATTTGCAGAACAAAGCTATCAAGGATAAATATCCAGAATGAATATGTATCGACATACATAAAATATGTCTATACAAAAAAATTGGCGAAGTATATATAAAAAGATCATTTACAGATGAAGAATGCTAGATGGCTGATAAACATGAAAAATATGATGCTTCTCACTAGTAATCAAGAAAGTGAGAGAAATGATGTTATATTCATTCAATGAACTTATAAAACTTTTAAAGTTTGACAATATCAAGTGTTGACCAAAATGCTGAATCTCGGGAACTCTCCCTCTCATTTTTTTTTAAAATTTCAGTACTAGGGCCTAAATCGAGGACCTCACACATGCTAGGTAAGCACTTGAACACTGAGTTACATCCCCAGCCCTGTGTTCTAGGAACTCTCAAAACCTGCAAATGGGCATATAGACTGGTGAAATTGCTTTGAAGAGTAATTTGGTAATACCTAGGAGATGAAGGCACACATATTCCATAATTCTACAATTTTGCTTCTACTAACTCTCTTAGACACTTGCATATGTATATGAGCATATATGTACATGAAACTATAGGATCTTTGTAACCTCAAAATTTGGAAACAATGTGTTTATCACCAGAAAGATAAATAAAAAATAAATAGTGATTATTTTAATGGAAATTTATGAACCAGAACAGCATGGAGAAACACCAACAGTGTTGAATGTGAAAAGCAAGTCAAAGTATATATACCGTTTATTTAAAGAATAACAACATGTAAAAGAATGTTGTTGTTTAGGGTTTTATGTATGTAATGAAAGTATGAAGACAAATGAGAATAAAAACAAACTCAGAAGAGCGGTTATTTTGAAAGCTAGGAGAGGGACTTGTTAATTACAAAATCCCAGGACACATGCTCAGAACTGTTCCCAAAGCCCAACACATGGACTTCTGTGAAGAACTCCAGCAGGTATTCAAGAGAATAGCCTAGACCTGACAACAGCCTGAACAGTGGGTGATACAAAAAGGACAGTCCACAATGAGCTTTTGCCACTCTCCTCTCTTGCATGGTGGCCCACTCTCATGCTGTAGAGTGTACTTCTTTTCCGAATTTCACTTGACCCAAACTCACTCTACAGAGCTTGTTTCTTTTCCTACCTTCAATGAAATTTTGCTACTGTTAAAAAAATAAAGAAAGGTACAAGGGGAATTGTGGAGCTTCAACTGTTTTATTTCTTAATCTAGTTAAAAGCTAAGCAAAGATTTGCTGTAATGTTCTTTATACTGTTCTGAATGTCTAAAATGTTTCATAATAATAGCAAGGTTTAATTAAGGAGATTGCTAAAGACTACTGGATTTGGTGAAAAGGAATCCTGTGTTAATTTCCCTCGCAGGAGTTTTCATGAAGTAGGTATTACAAAATATTAAGATACATGAGTTAAAAAGATTGAAAATTGAAGCTGGGATTCTAAAATAAAAGGTGGCAAAAAGAAATAAGGCATAAAAGGGAAAATTAAAGATTTGTAGCATAAAATGATAGACTTGAAAAGAAATTGTTTATTTGTGGAGAGCTACATACATCTAACTGCTTAGCGAAAGGAGCTTTAATTCAGCAGACCTTAGGACACTGGAGAAAGAGGCAAAATCAAGTTCCACCTTAATGAGAATGAGACTTCTCTTAACTCCAACACCAGAGAGACTTTTCCAAGAGGGCTCACTGAGTAAAAAGGGTAACACAGGGAGGCGTAACGTAAGGTCTAGTGCAGGACCTCTCTGGTGGCCTGAGCCTTCCCCACAGTCTAGGAAGACCCTGAGCACTCTGGCCTACATACTAAAAGGTACCATATGCCTTGGTCTCACCTGTACTGGGATCTCCTAGGTCTTCTTTTTCTGTCATCCATGGCTCTTCTCCTTTTTCCAACTGTGAAATCACACTAGGCTTGGAAAAGTGATAGCCTGCTCATGGAGTCAGAGGAAAAAAAGGTGAATGTTTACATTGATGTCTAAGAAACACCTCCAGAATTTAGTTCCAGCTTCTGGTAGACACTCTGAGAGTAGAAAGGGGCATGTCCTTTTATTTTAGCTCTATAAACTAAAGTTGTTCCCCAAGGAAAGAGAATGAGATACCCTGGGTTGGTTTTCAAAGGAATAAGACATTTCTAATATAAGTAATTCACAACATAGATAATTTAGAAAAACTGACACTCCTGTAATATACAAGTGTCTGTATATATGGATGGCCTATCCTTACCCACTGACACCAGGTTCCTGTAATTCTCCAGCATCACCTCCCGATACAGATTCCGGTGAGCAGGGGCCAGCTGCCCCCACTCCTCCTGGTTGAAGTCCACAGATATGTCCTTGAAGTTCAAAAGTTTCTAGAATATCAAACACATTCCTTTGAGTCAGTCCACTGCAATCAAAGTTCAAAGAGTTCTGACAGTATTCTACATTCTGACCGATTTCAAACTAATTTTACCAGGTGCCTTGTATGGATCTATCTAGATTCTCTGGAAAAAGAGTATATTAAACATATAGGATAGATGGCTTAGAAAACATACAGAATAATGGGCTTAGAAAAAATTAAGTAGTATAAGGGGAATAGAGAGAGACCTAGTGAGGATCAGGATGGTCTCTTGTGTAGAGTGCTTGTGGAAGGTCACTCTAATAGGAGAATATTTAGCCAGAGACAAATTCAGTGAGGGATAGTCACGTGGAAAAGCATGCCAGGCAGATGCAAAGGACATCAGGTAAGAACATCCTTGGGTTGTGGAAGGAAAAGGAAAGTGAACAGTATGGGTGGAGGCAGGTCAGGGATAGGGAGACTAGAAGATGACATCAGAGCAGGATGAAAGCTGAGAGGTGGGACAACCTTTTGCTTTTATTGTTGCAAATATCTATGTGTTCCTGCTGAGCTTAAATTCTGGGGCCCAGCTGCAGTTTAAGATTTTTTTTTTCCAGTACTGGGGCTTGAACTCAGGACCTTGCATTTGGGAGGCAGGTGCGGCATCACTGAGCTACATTCCCGGCTACTGTTTTGGTAGTCTAACACCCTCCTAAATATTGAAAAGACAAAAAAAGATCAGCCTCTAAGTAGTGGTGGGACACACTGACATTTGGGCTAATGAGGAACAAATTCAAGGGCCAGGGATTTAGCTCAGTGGTTTCGCCACCTGCTGTGCAAGTGCAAAGACCTGAGGAACAAATTCAAATTAAGCTGCATCAGAGCCAGAGCTCAGCCACAGCCCCAGAAGGAATATGAATAATCTACCCTTCATCTTAACCACCAGACAGAGGGAATGGCTTAGCATCTCTTGGAAACAGAACAACAATAACAAAACTATACACACATATTATTAAAATTTAATGCTGTGATAAAACCATAAAACAAATCACAAAAGTATAGCTTAGAAGTCATTAGAGAACACAAAATACTAAAAACTAATTCAATCCAACTGAAGAGGAGGAACTAAACTAGAAGTTCCATTTGACCCAGCTTCTAAGTGTTTTTTTTTTTTTGATACCGGGGATCCAACTCAGGTCCTTGCACTTGTGCAGCAGGCGGCAAAACCACTGAGCTAAATCCCTGGCCCAGTATTTTTCTGAAAGAGTTAAAGACATCATATTATAGAGACACATGCATACCAATGTTAATAACAGCACAATTCATAATAGCTAAATCTGGAAGCAGCCCATATTTCTCTCAACCAGATGAATGAATAAAGAAAATGTGGTATTTACACACAATGGAGTACTGCTCTGCCATAAAGAAAGATAAACTTAAGTCATCTGTAGGAAAATGGATGCACCTGGAGGTCATAATGTTAAGTAAAATAAATCAGACACACAAGTTTAAATATCACATTGTTCTCTTATATGAGAAACCCAGAGTAAAAATAAAGAGCGGAATAAAAGATAGTTAATAGAAGGACACAGATCATTCTCAAAGGGGAAGGGGATCATAAGATGAAGGGAGCGGGAGGACGGAAAGGGATAAGGGATAAAAAAAAAAAATGGAATTAGGACCTCTGGGAAGATGGTGGAGCAGTAAACAGCAACAAATCAACCTCTCTGAGATTTGGAATCCAGACACTGGAAAATAATAACTTAGGAAGAAAAGGAGGGAGGTGGATCCCCAGGACCCAGGAAGGATCTGAAGGGAAAATTATAGCCCACAGTGAAAGTGAAGAGATAGACCACAATGCAGAAAAAGGAGGTGGCAAATTATACTTTCTCCCTGGCTCCTGGCACACGGCATGAGAGAGGAGGATTAAATTTACAAAGACAGAGTGAGGACAGGTGACTCCAGAGGTTTCCAGTGTGCTATAACAGCTGGTGAGTGACTCCTGTCCAAGTGTGTGCCTTGTTTCCTGGAGAGGGGACAAATGACTTGGCCAAATGCTATTTTAGGGAGGGGCCAACTGAGCCCCAGACTTGGAGCAGCCATGGATTTGCTTCATCACAGGGACCCCAGTGTTGAAATCCCACAATGACTGGATGAGGAACAACTGTGGGAGACATCCAGGGTTAGGGAGCCAAGGTCAGGTTGGCAATTGACACCCAGAGTGTTGTAGGCTGAACAACTCAGACCCCAACTGCACAACCAGAAGCCAGGATCAGCCTGAACTTCTGTGGAGTTGAAAGCAACAGAATCAGTACCCTGCCCTAATCCTACTGCAGGCTTGCTAGGATGATCCAGCATGGATCTAGGGTCTGTCTGCTTCCTTTGTCTTACCAGTGGCAGCAGAGACACTCCCTGAATTGGCCACTACCACAAAATTGTAGACCCCAGAAGATAACTGCGGGGTTGAAATTACAGAGAAATCTTTTTTTTTACTTTGCTTTTAGGGGGTTTTTTTCCTTGATTTTTTTGTTTTTTCATGAGTATAAAAATTTGTTTTAGTTTTTTTGTTTTGTTCTTTTGTTTTTTCTTTCTTTCTTTCCCTTTTGTCTTCTTCACCAGTCTCCTGAAGCTTGGGTAATCTTCCATTGTTCTTCAGCCTTGCTTCTAATCTCTTTCCCTTCTTTTATTATTCTATTTTTCTTCTTAGCCCTTTTAAATTTTCTCCCAGGGGCACAATTGCTCTACTGAGGGGATATTTACAGTGTATAATTTTCTGGTTTTTTATTTTATTATAGAACTATAAATCTTGTACCTATGCTTAAAGGTGGCAAATTAATAGTTATCACAGTTTGTCATTTTCTAGACTGACTGTACTACGTTAGCCAAGGTGACATTGTTTTTTTGATCAGTTGTTCTTCCATGCCAATACTGAGGTTGTCTGGGGGTGATACATAATAGCATAGTCCAGTACCAAAAAACTGGGTGCAAGGCCAAACAGCCAGCAAGCTCACGTACCTAATAAATTGAAGAGGCAGGAAGGATCTTGGGACTGACTCAAAACCCAAAAGCCAGCTAAGCCTAGAACATATCTCTGAAAAGTAGTCATTTCCTAAAGAGCTCTAGAGGTAATATAGCTACCTACCATAAGCAATTTATAAGCATCAATGTAGAAAACAAATTTTAAAAATAGACAATGAGAAAACATGGAAGTATGATGTAACCCCAGACCTCCAGCATGGCCAACGGAAATCTAGGGGGCATTGAGGTGGAAGAAATCAAAAGCCACACAGCTGAACTTTCTGAAATGGTAGCAGCAGAAGTAACAAAGTAGATGAATGAGTCTCCAGCAAAAAACAAATCAGAAATAATTATACAGATAACTAAAGAAATGATGACCACAACAAAAGTGAATCTAAAGTAGAAAGAGATAAAAAAAAATAGAGCAGCTTAGGAAAGTGATAGAAACCATGAATGGCCAATAGGAAAGAACTGGATTCCATAAAACAGATTGAAACAGATATCCAGGACATTAAAAATTATACTGAAAGTACACACAGCAGAATCATCCAATGTGAAGATAGAATATCAGATTTAGAAGACAGGTTTGCAGTTAGTGATCATCAAATGAAAGATTTCTTAAAAATAGCAAGGGACCACACAAAAATCAATTCAACAGATGCTACATGATGCAAAGTAAGAATAACATAAGATTAACTGGAATCAATAAAAAAATCAGAAGATAGTACAAAGGACATTAAAAAACCTGTTCACAGAAGTAATAGCAGAAAACTCCCCAAACATGGAAAAAGAATTTGACATACAGATAAGTGAGGCATATAGAACTTCAATTAGCCACGATCAGAAAAAAAAATTACACCAAGGCATATAATAGTCAAGATTCCAGAAATTCAACACAAGAATAGAATATTAAAAGCTGTTAGAGAAAAGAAACAAATTACCTATAAAGGAAAACCCATCAGAATCACAGCAGACTTCTCAACACAAACCCTTCAGTCAAGGAAACCTTGGAGTGAAGTATTTCAAGCCCTAAAAGAAAACAAACTCCAACCCCAATTAATGTACCCCACAAAATTATCTTTCAAAACTGACAGAGAAATAAGATACTTCCATGATAAAGAACACCTAAAGAGGCCAGGGATTTAGCTCAGCTGCACTGTGCCTGCCCTGCAAGTGCAAGGTCCCAAATTTGATCCCCAGTACTTCCCTCTCCCGAAAAAAAACACCTGAAGAAACTCATGACCACCAAACCAACACTCGAAACAGTTTTGAAGGATATTCTAGAAAACAACAATGAAGACAAGAATTCCATGAATCCCAATAGAATGAATCCACCAGGCAAGGCAAGTAATTAAACAGAGGAGAAATAAAGGGAACCAACAGCAGGAAAATAATATTGAAAGGATAAGTAAATACCTCAGTTATAGCCATCAATGTAAATGGTCTCAATTCACCAATCAAAAGAAACAGATTGGCAGAATGGATCAAGAAATAAGATCCAACATTATGCTGCATACAAGGAACACATTTAAGTCAAAAATATCACAGACTGAAAGTTAAAGGATAGAAAACAAGACTCCATGTGACAGGAACCTAAAAAAAAGCAGGTATAGCTATTCTCTTTGCAGACAAAGTCAGTTTCAAGCCAAGATTGATCAGAACAGACAAAGAAGGTCACTACATACTTGTTAAGGGACTAATCCAAGAGGAAAATATAACAATCACAAATATATATATACATCAAATACCAGCACACCCAACTATATAAAACAAACATTAATGGATATGAAAAATCAGATAAGCACTAATACAATAGTAGTGGGAGACCTCAACACCCCACTGTCACAAATAGATCAACTAGACAAAAATCAACAAAGAAATATCAGAGCTGAACCAAAAACCTTTGAACAAATAGACTAGTAGATATCTACAGAGTGTTCTACCCCACAACAACAGAATACATATTCTTCTCAGCTGCACATGGGACTTTCTTCAGAACAGACCACATACTAGCTCACAGAACATGCTTAAGTAAATGCAAAAAAAATGAAATTATCCCATGCATATTATCAGATTGTAGTACAATGTAATTGGAAGTCAATGGAAAAAGAAATCACAAAAAAATACATAAACACATGTAAATTAAATAACATCCTCCTGAAAAATAAGTGGGCCACAGATGAAATTAAAGAAAGGCTGGGGATTTAGTTCAGTGGTGCCACCACCTGCCTCGAAAGCATAACGTCCTGAGTTTGATCCCCAGTACCCCCCCACCCTCCCCAAAAAGAAGAAGAAATTAGACAGTTTCTACAATTAAATGATAATACCAATACAACATACCAGAACTTGTGGAACACAATGAAAGCAGTCCTATGAGGCAAATTTATAGTGGTGAATTTCCATATCAGAAAAACAGAGCAAGCTCAAATAAATAACCTAATGTTGAACCTCAAGCTTCTAGGCAGAAGAGGAACTTAGGGCAGGGGATTTAGCTCAGTGGTTCTGCCACCTGCCTCACAAGTGCAAAGTCCTGAGTTCGACCCCCAGTACCAAAAATTAAAAAAAGAGCAACTTAAACCCAAAGTGCATACAAGGGAAGAAATTATAAAGATCAGAGCAATTAATCTAATTGAGACCAAGAAAATAGAATCAATGAATTGAATGAATTAATCTTTTCTTTGAAAGATTAAATACAATAGACAAACTCTTAGCCAATCTTCCAAAAAAAGGAAAGAAAAGACTCAAATCCATGCAATTAGGAAGGAGAAGGGCAAAATGACAATGGATCCTGCAGAAATCCAGATCATCAACACCTACTTCGAGAAACTATACTCTAATAAGATGGAAAACTTGGAAGAAATGGACAGATTCCTAGATACATATGAATTACCAAAGCTGAATCACGAAGATATAAAAATTCTAAATAACCCAATATCAGTCAATGAAATTGAAGAAGTAATTAAAAACTACCAACAAAGAGGCCAGGGATTTAGCTCAGTGGTTCTGTCACCTGCCTCACAAGTGCAAGGTCCCAAGTTCAATCCCTGGTACCAAAAAAAAAAAACCTACCAACAAAGAAAAGCCCAGGTCCTGATGGATTCACCACTGAATTCTACAACAAATACAGAGATTTAATGTCACTACACCTTAAATTCTTTAATGAAATTGAAAAAGAAGGAGTACCCCCAAACTCATTCCTGGAAGCAAGCATCACCCTGATACCAAAACCAGAGAAGGATCCAACTGAAAAAAAGAACTGCAAGCCAATCTCCTTAATGAACACAGATGCAAAAATCCTTGATAAGATACTGGCAAACAGAATGCAGTAAATCATCAAGAAGATTATACACCATGATCAAATAGGATTAATCCCAGGAATGCAGGGATGGTTCAACACACAAAAACCAATAAATGTTAATATACCACATAAAAGAACCAAGGACAAAAAATACACAATCAACTCAATAGACACAGAAAAAGCATTTGACAAAGTCCAACACCCATTCAAGATAAAACCCTATAGAAAACTGAAATAGAATGTCTTAACCTCAATCTGATAAATGCTATCTTTTACAAACCAATAGCCAACATCATACTAAATGGATAAAAACTGAAAGCTTTCACTCTAAAATCAGGAAAAAGACAAGGATGCCCACTATCATCACTCCTATTCAATATAGTTCCAGAAACATTAGCCAGAGTAATTAAACAAGAGAAAGAAATAAAAGGAATAAGGATAGGAAAGGAAGAAGTTAAATTATCATTATTTGCAAATGATATGATAGTCTACATAGAAGACCGCAAAAACTCCACCAAAAGACTTCTAGATTTAATAAGCAATTCAATAACATAGCTGGATACAAAGTCAGTACTCAAAAATCAATAGCCTTCTTATACACAAATAACAAACTCACTGAGAGAGAAATTAGGGAAACAACACCTTTCACAATAGCATCTAGAAAAATGAAATACCTAGGAATCAATCTAACAAAGGAAGTAAAAGGCCTTGAAAACTACAATACTCTGAAAAAGGAGATTGAAGAGGATATCAGAAAATGGAAAGATACCCCTTGTTCTTGGATAGATAGAACGAATGCAGTGAAAACTGCCATACTTCCAAAACTGTTAAATAGATTTTATGCAGTCCCAATCAAAGTACCAATAGCATACCATATAGAACTAGAGAAAACAATCCTAAAATTTATTTGGTTCCAGAAGATATCTAGAGTAGCAAAACCAATTCTGGGCAACAAAAGCAAGGCAGGGAGCATTACAATCTCCTACTTGAAATTATACTACAAAACTACTGTGATAACAGCTTTGTACAGGCAAAAAAAAAAAAGAAAGAAAGAAAAAACCCAAAAAACAAACAACAAACAGACCTGATGATCAATGAAATGGAAGATGCAGAAACAACTCTAAACACACTCAGCTACCTTATTTTTGACAAAGGAGCCAAACACCTTCACTTGAAGAAAGATAGCCTTTTAGGCCTGGGATTTAGCTCGGTGGTACTGCGCCTGCCTGGTAAGCGCAAGGTCCTGAGTTCAATCCTCGGTGGAAAAAAAGAAAGAAAAAGTAAGATAGCCTTTATTTATTTATTTATTTATTTATTTATTTATATTTTAAAGACAAGGTCTTGCTATGTAGTTCAAGCTGGTCTTGAACACACTATGTAGCTCAGGCTGGCCTCAAACTCAGTGCAATCCTCCTGCCTCAGCCTCCCGAGTGCTCAGATTACAGGTGTGCACCGCCACGCCCAGCAACCTCTTTAACAAATGATGCTGGGAAAATTAACTTTTCACATGCTGAAGATTAAACCTGGACCCATATCTTTCGCCATGAATAAACTAAAAGTGAAATGAATCAAAGATCTAAATACATTTTTTTAAAGATCTAAATAGTAAAACAGAAACACTTATTCTGCTGGACTAGGTAAAACTCTAGAATACATAGGTGTAGGCAAAGACTTTATAAACAAAACTCCAATCACACAGGAAATATTACAAAGAATCAACAACTGGGATCACATCAGATTAAAAAGCTTTTGCACAGCAAAAGAAACCACCAACAGAGTGAAGAAACCACCCACAGAATGGGAAAAAAATTTTGCGAGCTATTCCTCAAAGGACCAATATCTAGAATATATAAAGAACTCAAAAGCTCAGACTCCCCAAATTTTAAAACCCTATTCAAAACTGGGCATCTGAAATGAATAGACGTGTCTCAGATGGAAAAGTGCAAATAGCAAATAAATATATGAAAAACTGTTCAACACCACTGGGCATCTGAGAAATGCAAATTAAAACCACACTGAGATTCCACTTCACTCCAGAAATAACAGCTATCATCAAGAAATCAAGCAACTCCGGGTGTGGTGGTACACGTCTGTAATCCCAACACTCGAGAGGCTGAGGCAGGAGGATCACCACAAGTTTGAGGCCAGCCTGGGCTATGGGGTGAGTTCACGGTCAGCCTGAACTACATATTGAGACCCTGTCTCAAAAAAAAAATTCAAACATATATGTGTGTGTGTGTGTGTGTGTGTGTGTGTGTGTGTGTATGTATGTATGAATGTATGTATATCAACCAATAACAAATGCTGGTGAAGCTGTGGGGAAAAAGGAACCCTTCTCCACTCCCATGGTGGGAGTGTAAATTGGTACAACCAATACTGAAATCAGAATGGAGATTCCTCAAAACACTAAAACTAGAGGTTCCATTCAACCCAGGTATTTCCCTTTTAGGTATCTTCCCAAAGAGTTAAAAGCATCATATCTCAGTGATATACCCACCCATGTTCATAGCAGCATAATTTGTAATAGCTAAATCTTGAAAACAGCCCAGATGCCCATTGATAGATGAATGGATAAAGAAAACGTGGTTTTTATATATAATGGAGTACTACTCTGCCACGAAGAAGGATAAACTTGAGACTTTTTAGGTAAATGGATGCAGCTTGAGAACATAATTTTAAGTGAAATAAATCAGACACACATGTTTAAATACCACATAGTTTCTCTTGTGTGAGAAACCCAAAGGGTAAATAAGGACCAAAATAGATGATAACGGGTAGTAGGAAGAAAATGTTCAAATGGGAAGGGGAACATGGGAGGGGGAGGAGAAAAGGGAGGGAACAGGGATAAAAAAAAGAATGGAGATTGAAACCCTGGGCCTTTGCACTGAGCTACATCCCAGCCCTTTCTTTGGTTTTTATTTTCTTCAAGTTTTTTTTTTTTTGGGGGGGGGGTTGGTACCAGGGATCAAACTCGGGACCTTGCGCTTTCGAGGCAGGGCCCGAAACCACTGAGCTAAATCCCGGGCCCTGGTTTTTATTTTCAGTCAGGGTCTCACTAACTCACTAAGTCGTCCATGATGGGCTCAAACTTGCAATCTTCCTGCCTCAGCCTCCCAGAGGGCTGGGATTATTGGCACTTGTCAACATGCCTAGCTTCATTTACAGATTTTGATTTTGAGATGTGACTAATGTTTATCTTAGATCTAAAGTGGTAAGTGCTGGTCTTTTAGGGACTGGAATATTAACGCACTTTGCTTTCTCTACCGAAATTAACACAATATTAGATCTAGGTGTAGTTGATCTAGAGAAACAAGAGTTCTAGGGAGGGAAAGGCTACTACTTTGAGCAGGGAAACTGTCACCACAGAAGCCCAGGTTTCTTGGGAGCAACTTACGTTGAGCTCCCCTGGTTGATTTTGTTAGTCTCAATTCACCCCCACCTCCCCACAAAGACAAGATTATATCCTTAAAAGCCAAGAAGCAATATTGAGAAAAGTGACAGAAAACTCCAACCCACCTGGGATTCTGTTGTCAGGATCCCAGGAATCACTTCATCCTCAAAACTTTCTCCCTGGGTCTCATCAGTATCCTGAGATAGCAAAGCTGGGGAAGGAAAAGAACCATGAGGCTTATATCTCCTCAAATCCCTCAAACACAAAAACTGCCTGTAGATGCAGTGAAAGGGGCTTCTCCCCCAAAACAGTGACAAAGGACATTAAGGATGACTCAAGAGCAGCCTGAAGTGTATTTCTTTGAGCATTAATATTTCCCACTAGTCAATGCTGGTCCAGATCTATCAGGCCACCCATTTGTTTAAAAATCTTCAAAGGTTCTCCACTGACAAGAATAATACAAACACTTCATCATGGACTTCAAGGCATTCTATGGTCTCCCTGAAGCACATTTTCCTCAGTAATGGTTACCTCCAAATGGCCATCCTCAGAGGTGAGAGTGACATCTGGCTGTGACATGTTACCCCACTGAGCACCAGGATTGATTTGGCTGGCTAGGCAGGTGCCCCCTTCCTCCCTCACCACTCCATGTGTGTCCCTCCTGAGGCCGCATGCTCAGTTGAAGAGGACAACTCTTCCCGATAGTCGAGGACTGTTTCCTCAGTCAAGGGTATGTAAGTAGCTGCACTCCCCTGCTAGAACCTCCTAACAAGCTCTCAAACCACTATCCTTTTTATATGTGGGACACCACCCATACTGCACTCCTAACCTTCGCTTGACTAAATATTCCCCATTCTCCTATTTTTCTGTCCTTTCTCTAAATCTTCTATTTAAAAAAACTTAAAAGAGCCTTTCCGGGTCTGATTCAGTTCTATCTGCCTTGTGAAAATCTCTCAGATAATATGTAATCAGAAGAAAGTTTCCTGTCCCCTGTATTCCCAAACTGCTTTTCTTAGGCTACCTTCTATTACTTTGATCTGACTGTATGTCTATCTCCATCAATTAATAAGCATTAGAGAGAATTATTCATTTTTCCACCTGTCAAGATACTTGACCAAATTCCTGCCTGATACTGCTAGAACACAACAAAATTACTGGCTGAATACAAAGCACTAAAGATGTGAACGAAGATACCACATGAAACATAAATTCCCTTGTCCATCTATCTACTCCTGACCAGACCACCAAATAAGGTGTGATTCTGGACATGAGCCCAGTATTCTTTCATAGCTCTCTCCTTTCCAAAAGCCACAAACATAACTCTTCTCTTATTGTTTAAATTTGAAAAGTTCCCCACAACTCATGTGCTAAAGGCTTGATTGCCAGCTGACAGGCTTTTTGGGAGGTGACTAGATCATGAGGACTCTAACCTCATCAAGAGGATTCATCCACTGCTGAGATCATAATTTGAAGGCATTATTGGTAGGTGAAGGAAACATGGGGTGAGGCTTAGCTGAAGGGAGCAGGTCATGGGGATATGACCTCGGGAACTATGTCTGATCCCCAGCCTCTTCCTCTCTGGCTTTTTCCCTCTTTCTGGTTCTTGGCTGCATGAGGTAAGCAGTTTTCATCTGCCATACCCTCCTGCCATGACGTTTCTGCCTTGTCACAAGCCTAAAAGCAATGGAGCCAGCTGACCATACACTGAAACCTTTGAAAATAGGAACCAAATTAATTATTTCTTGCTTTAAACTGTTTACATCAGGTTTTTTGAGAAAGAGTCTCACTTTGTAGTTCAGGCTGGCCCTGAATTCACTACATAGCTCAGGCTAGCCTCAAACTCGCAGTGATCCTCCTGCCTCTGCCTCCTCAGTGCTGAGATTACAGGAGTGTGCCACCATGTCTGGCCAATTATCAGGTATTTTGTCACAGTGACAAAAAGATAACACCCTCCAAAGATGTTTCCCCCAATTTCTTCCCCAAAGAGACCACCTCAGTGAAGGTACTCTTTCCACATTGAGATCTCTTTCTTCCCCCTCTACCAGTCTATTCTCACCTTCTCCTTCAAACATTTTAGTCACATCCTCCCACAGGGGCATCCCCTCCATGGCATTCCTTGGATGGTGCAACTTCACCCAGGTGCTGGCCTCGGAGGACAGGGTCATTAGGAGCTGCTGTGGCATGATGACTGCGGACTGAGCTGGTCCACTTCTGTTGAGAAAATTGCTGCAACCTCTGATAAGAGGCTTCACAGTTAGATGTGATCACAATTACCTAAGATCACAACTGCCTGCCCTTAAGAGTCTGGCATGGCCCTGCAGCACAAGGATCTGGGGGGTCCTAGAGGTTAGTGTGACTTAACAACTCTGAAAAACCCAGGCTGTTTCTTTGGGAGGTGGGCTGGTTTAAGTACATGCCTCTATACTCTTCTAGGGGAGCAAAAGGCAGGGAAAAGAGAGATCTAGACGTTCCTGTCATATGTCCAAAACTCCAGAACCTGCAAAAGATATAAAACAAAGATTTAGCATTGATGCAGAAATGAATACAAAGTATGATTTTTAAAATATGGTTAATATTTAAACTTTTAAAAAATTTATTATAAGAAGACTTTGCCACTAATGCCCCTCAAGATACTCCGCCATGTTTCAAACACTTATTCTATTGTTTTCAATACTTTCTGAAACAATCGTCTTTCATGTGTCTTTATTTGTGATATCGTGGCTGCCTTGAAGTCCAGAATCAATTCAAAACACTTACCTTTCATGGTCATTTTGACTTTGGAGAAGAGCCAGAAGTTGTACAGTGCCACATCAGTGAATAAAGTGGATGAGGACACACAGTGTTTTACATGTCTGCCTATCTATTGAATGGCACTTGGCAGCAGCATTCACTGTATTTTTTGTTTGTTTGTTGTTTTGTTTTGTTTTTGGTACCAGAGATCGAACTCGGGTCCTTGCCATTCACTATATTTTTTATCACACCTTGTGAAGGCCAACCAAAAAGACTTCCAGAACTGCTTCAGAAAATGACAAGAATGATGAGATAAGTGTGTCTGAAGTGAAAGGAAGTATTTTGAAGGGGAGTAATGGCAATGTATCTTTTACTGTAATCGTTTTTAAAAAGTAAATATTCACAGTATATTTTAATCATATGTCATATAAGGACACACAAAAAAATACATAAACACCCAAAGATGTGCAAACAAGTGCAGGCTCTGCTTTGTCTTCCCACTGCGTAAGCCGCATGTATCTTCTGCCTGGATACAGACTCGAGCGTAAAGAGCCCAGGATTTGAAATCAGACAGTTGGTTAGAGCCCTGACAGTTGTACATAAAAGCTCTGAGGCTCTCCAACTCTCTGAGCTTCAGTTTCCTCATCCATGAAATGGAGATAGTAACTGTACTTCACAGGGTTGTAATGTTGATTAATTGAGACAATGCTAAGCCTACAACAAACTCTTAGTTAACATTATTATAACCATTATCATATAGATAGATAGAATAAATAGATTTTTTTTTTTTTGGTATCAGGGATCCAAGTCAGGTGCTTGTGCTTTCGAGGCAGGTGGCGGAACCACTGAGCTAAATTCCTGGCCCTCTTTTATATATTTTTGATCGACTGGAGATCGAACTCAGAACCTTTACACTGAGCTACATCTCTACCTTTTTTTTTTTTTCTTTTTTTTTTGGTACCGGGGATTGAACTCGGGTCCTTGCACTTGCGCAGCAGGCGTCGAAACCACTGAGCTAAATCCCTGGCCCCTACATCTCTACCTCTTTTTAATTTTTTTTTAGAAAATTTGAGACAGGGTCTCACTAAATTGTATAGGCTGGGCTCAAACTTTCGACCCTCCAGCCTCAACCTCCCAGAGCACGGAAATTACAGGCGTGCACCGCTATGCCGGTTGAAACTTTTTATTTTAATGCAATATCATAGCATTATCTTTAAATTTTTTTTTTCAGTACCGGGGATCGAACTCAGGACCTTGCACTTGCCAGGCAGGAGCGGCGCCACTGAGCTACATCCCCGACCTTTTAAATTATTTTTTAAAATAATTAGAAATCTGAATTTAAGGTTCATTTCGAATATCTCAGCTGATAGAAAATCACGTAACTGCGTTTTGGCGTGAACAAGTCGGCTCGTTACCGGATGAGCTCCTGCTCAGCTCACGGTAAAATGCATCCTGATTTTAGAAATGTTAAAACTGGGGAAGGGGGTATGTGCTCAAAGGGAGGAAATACATCCAAGGACTATAACAGAATTGTTTGTAGCTGGCACACTTGAGAACTACCCTAACCCATCATCTCATCCAAGCCCTGGCACCTGAGTAGGTGCCGCCACCGTGACCAGGTCCAGTCACAGTGGCCCCAAACACAGGCTGACTTTTTGGAGAAGAGAAAGGTATGTGACTGCGTGCGACCTACAGACTGGAGCTCTGGGAAATATCCTGTCTCTGAATGTAGAAAAAGTCTCGTTACCAGAGAGCAGAAACTTCCCACTGAAGCGGTCTTCCTTCTGAAACAGCGATAGACTCTTTATTTCGCAGCTGCCCGGTCCTCGCGCCGGCGGAGGAGCCGCCTACTCACCGGGTGGGCCTGGGACGAGGGGCGGCCGGAGACCGCGCGACCCCCGAGGCTTCCTGCGGCAGAAGTCTCCTCAGAGGACCGGGTGGTCACACATGCAGGTCTCTGTTCGCCTTTTAAGGTCAGACCGCAGCGCCCAGCGCTCAGTAGACTTCCCTCGGAAGCCCAGAGGACCGCTGGTCTTTGGACAGGACGAGGGTCTTTTCCAAATTCCGATCCAGGGCCTGCCAGGCTGGATGGCTCCGAGCGCCGGAACGGGAGGGGCGCCCCGAACGGGCTCCTGCGGACCCGGGTGAGGACACCGCACCGGCTGGGGCCGGCAGCTGCGGTCAGTCCACACCGGCCCCTTAGGCCGCAGTCCAGCGTCTCCTGGAACCTCAGTCCCCTAGACGCACCCTCCAGACGACCGTCTGCCGCTCCCAACCCCGTTCCGCCCTAGCCCCGGCGGCCCCAGTCCGCCCGCCCCACGCGGTCAGCCAGAGGCTGCCCCAGGCTCCGTTTTCCCGAGCCGCACGCCCGCCGCCCCGCCCTCTTCGGGGAGCGCGCGCCCGAGAACCCGGAAGCCGGAAGCCGCCGAGCGCCGGCTCGCGCCCGCGGGCATCCGAGACCCAGGGGCGGTTCCCGGGCGGGCGGGCAGCGCTTTCTCACTGTCGGAAGGACTGAGCGGTCTGCCGGCTGTAACGTGGTCAGCCCGATCTCCGTCATTCATTCATTCATCCATCCAACAGCGCCCTTCTGAGTGTTTCTATTGCTGCATAACCTCCCGTGTCTCTGTGCTCCAAATTTCCTCTTCTTGTAAGGTCACCTGTCAGATTGGCATTAATGCATATCCTAATGCCTCATTTTAATTTAATTACCTCTTTAAAAGGCTGCTTTCTGAATACAGTCACATTATGAATTAATAGGGGTCAGTGTCACCATATCAATTTGGTGGGAACAAAACTAAGCCAGTAACATGTAAAAGATGGCCAGACAATAGAGAATTACCAGACCAAAATCAAATCTGAAAAGTCAGCATCCAGGAAGGTAATCCAAGTTGGAAGCTGTTTTGCATGAGAGAGAGAGAGAGAGAGAGAGAATAGTGGTGCACGCCTGTAATCCCAGCTACTGAGAAGGCTGAGGTAGGTGAACAGTCCAGGCCAGCCTGAGGAATTGAGACTCTTGTCTCCAAAGAATAAAAAAGGCTGGGCTATACCCCCAAATGGTAGTACACCCCTGGGTTTACTCCACAGTACCACAAAAAAAGAAAGGGAAGAAGGGGGGCCCACAACTACTGTGGAGTGAAATAGGAGACCCTCCTTACAATAACAGACCCCTACACAGGGTAAGGATGAATTAAAAATGGAGCAGCTTCAGAGAAATTTGTAGTCTAGAATAAAATTTCCTGTCTTAAGTCATGATCTTAGTTTAAAGTGGTCTCTGGCTCTGATGCCACCAGATGCCTGGCAAAAGCAAATTCAAATCTTCCTTTGAGGAAAGCATTATAACGTAGCCTCCCAATTGTTCCTACACATGTTTAGTATGCATGAGGCCCTGGGTTCAGTATCCAACACCCCCCCACACACACACACGCATGCAGGGGAGTGTGCGCGATAGTGATAAATGGGTACATAAAGAAACCAGGAGAGCCAACAGATACACAAACACCAGAAAAGATTTGAAAAAACGTCTGCTTTTGACATCAGATATAAACTATAATTTTTCTTTAAAGAAATGAAACATAACTTGAACCATTTTCCTAGGAGCTAAAAGTTGATGGAGCAGATACAATAACTAAATAGAAATTCTATGATAGAGAAATATAGTAGCAAAATTATGAACTTAGTGGGTGAATATAACAGTGGATTGAACATAGCTAAATAGAGAACAAATCAAATGGAAGGTAAATCCAAAGAGATTATCTAGAATGATGAAGTATTAATGAAAAAATAAAGGAATCTAGGCATGGTGGTGTACGCCTGTAATCCCAGCACTCAGGAGGCTAAGGAGCTTGCTGCAAATTCCAGGCAAGCCTGAACTACTTAGTGCAACCCTGTCTTAAAAAGAAAAAAAATTAAAATTTCAAAAAGGGCTGGGGATGTAACTCAGCGGGCAGGTCCTGCATTCAATTTCCAGTACCACAAAAAAGAAATAAAATAAAATCTATGAAAAGAGGCTAGAAATAGAGGAAACTGAAGAAGATCTACCAAGAGAGGAACAAAGTGCAGAGAGTATTTAAAGAGACAATGACTGAATATTTTGCAATACCTATGAAAGCAACCAGATCCAGATATAAGAAGACAGCCGGGGATTTAGCTTAGTGGTTCCACCGCCTGCCTTGCAGGCATAAGGAACGGAGTTCGATCCCTGGTACAAAAAAAAAAAAAAGAAATAAGAAGACAAGTAACTCTCTGATAGGATAGATAAAAAGAAACTCACACTTAAACACATCATAGTAAAACTGCAAAACACTAATGACAAAATCTTTAAATGTCTGTGGTTATTTTTTAAAATGCCTCCCTCCAATAGGTGGAGAATCTCCTTTCGTGTGAGGTGGACTTATTCCTGAAGAATAGAATGTTATAGAAATGAGGGTGTGCAAAGTTAGGTCATGAAAGACGTTGTCATTTCTGCCTTGCACACCACTAATTTGCTTTTTGTGGGAAAAGTCAGCTCAGTTACCACCACCAACTTAGCCGTGTGAGTGTGCCATCTTCAAAGCCTATAATGTGGCCCTAGTCGAGCCTTCATTGTATTCCACTTCAACTCCAGTGAACATCTTGACTGCAGCTTAAAGCAGAACCTCCCATTTAAGCAGCTTCTGAATTTTGTGAACCATGAAAATTGTAATATTATAAAACATTTTTCTTTATTTTTGGTTGGTGTTTTGAGACAGGGTCTTGCTATGTAGTCCAGGCTGGCCTTGAACTTACAACCTTCCTGCCTCAGCCTCCCAAGTGCTAGAAGTATAGGTATGCATGCACCACCACGCCCAGTTAAAAGTTTATTTTTTTAATTAAAAACATTTTTATTTTTTGAAATTAATTTATTTTTTGTCAAGGCAATTTTTATAGGTGGATAGTTTTTCTCAGACAAAAAACTTAGGTAGTGCACATATTTTTTAATGGTATCAGCAATGTTTGCAAATAACAGTTTCCAGTGCTCCAACTTGGGGTTAATTCACCTTGACCCAGAAAGTGGGGATGAAGCCCCTCAACATGGCTTTAAAGTAGGGAAACATACTGAGGTTATCAGAACTTGGGGAGTCTTCCTGCTTCCCTAAGATCAAAAGTCGCAATGAGTCAAAAAGGATTATTTCCTTTGCAAAACTTAAATGATAAACCCAGTAAGAACCACTTGGCAAAATTAGAGTAATTTGGTTTCTGCTTTCCTCTTTGAACAAGACATGAAATTGACTACCTTAAAAGTTACAGCTTCCCCCAGATGTGATACTCAAATGTAATTTCAGGAAAGAAAACAATAATTCAACAGTCATCATACCTCACAGTTGTGGCTATAGAAAATCATCCTCTTTCTTCCCTTTTCAGAAAAGCATCACACAATTCTTATGATTCAGCTGTCCGATAAATTGTCTAGAACACAGATAGATGCCATACATAATCCTTGAGTATTTCTTCTTATACCAGAAACACCAGTGTTAGCAATGGCAAACAGCCTCTTGTAGAAGAATTGGGTCAGTTTCATTATTAAATGTTACAGCTGCATGTATTCCTGCTCATGGATAAGCTATACAGGTCAGCTTGTCCTATAATTCATTTTATATCAAATGGCAAACAAATCTCTCAACAGCATTCCCTGAAACATATTGGTACAGAGGCCTGAATTCATGACCACAATGACCTGTGCCTTTAAAGCCTAACCATTTTAAAGGTTTCTCGAGATACTGTCATTGCTATTGAAATATTGGCTACTTCACGTTTACATAATAAATATTTGCACCATATAACATTACAGATTCATAAACCCATAATTAACTTGTGTTAATAGACAACTATGCTTTGACGTTTGCCTTTAGTGGTAAGAAAACATGAAATGGTCACTCTTCAAAGCATGGGGCATTTTCTTTAAATTTGTATAGTATGGAAAAACAAAATGTAGCAATTATACATGGAACCATAACCTGCAAAAAGTAACTCAAATGTCTCAAAAGGTATAAATAGGTTGTTCCTGGACCTTAAGCAACATAGTTATCTTGATCTCACAAAGCAATACAAATAGGAACTTCAAAGTGTTATATTAACAATTCTGAAAATGGCAGCTAGTGGACATATCCTTCAGGGAAAGAGAAAAGTGGCACACAAAGAATCTGAAGTTTGACAATATAAAATAAGGTAATTCCCCAAACCACATTCTTTGCAATAAATCTTTACAGTGAATGAGTTCAAAGTTTTGGGAAACATGTTTTTCAGACTTTAAATAGAACTGGGAAGCTGTCAAAATTAAGTAGTGGGTAGAGGGGCTAGGGATTTAGCTCAGTGGTTCCACCGCCTGCCTCACAAGCGCAAAGTCCCAAGTTCGATCTCCGGTACCAAAAAAAAAAAAAGAAGTGGCTGGAAGAAGTGGGTAGAAAATGCTGTCCTTTTGGTTCCAGACCCTGCCTGCTTTCATTTGGAATTCCTCCTAGATGCTTATTACAGTAAGGTTCTAGTTCCTCCACTGGCTGGTACAGTCTCTGTGACAAAAGCCACAACCCAGTCAACTCTGGGGTGAAAAGCATACAAAACTCATCCCTGGTACCATGAAGTCATGCAAGAGATGTGGTGAGAAAAGTGAAGAGTCCTAAGGAGAAGGCAAGATAGTTGAGGCCTCTGCTCCTCCCCAACATCCACAGCACGGTCAAGTCCCAACATTCCCATGAAGCTGGAAAATGAAAATGGTGCCTGCTGTCTAAACTCCATGCCACGGGCCGGGGATTTAGCTCAGTGGTTCCGGCACCTGCCTCACAAGTACAAGGTCCCGAGTTCGATCCCTGGTACCAAAAAATAAAAAAAATAAACTCCATGCCAGGCAAAACAAGAAAGGTTGGCATATGTCCCCAACCTGACGCAAAGTCAATTAAATAAAACAAAGACTGATTTACAACTGTTTCCAACTAAACTTTTTTGGCTCTCATTCCATTTGTCATCACCAGTGGCACAATTTCAAGTGAAGTTTGTGCAAAAAGAGTCTCTTCATTCAGTGATGCGCACAGAAGGGAATCCCGAGTGTCTACTTGCTACCTTCTCGGGAGGCTTCCAGATGAGAGTGCCCTGCCCTCCAGCAGCCAAAATGGCCTCTGTCCAATGTTCATCACACTCCTGGCCAGATCCCTGAAGTCAGTCAGTATCACGTGCATTCAGCATGCTAGGTTTATTCAAATATGCGAAGCTCTTCCTGCAGGTACCCTAGGATTGTGCCCCCATTAGTCTTGAGTGACGAGTTTCACGTGGAGCAGCAGAGAGCAATCTGCTGCACCTTGCCCAGGTCATCAGCAACTGCCTAATGCAATGCTTGGGCTGTGGAAGCCTGGCCAGTGGCTCCGGGGGCTCCAGCTCCCCAGTGTAGTTCAGCCAGCTCTCCAGCACATCCAGTTCTTTCTCGATGGGGTCCATCCTGTGCGTGACTTCATCCTGAAAAGATTCCACATGTGTCACCAGGTTAAACTGCCACTGATGCTGGGAGCTCACCAACCTCTCTCCACCTCTGTCCAGCAGCTTCTGAGCAGGAGCTTCTTCTGGTAGGACTTTTGGAGACATAGTCCTTCACTTTTGGGGGACTGAGTCTGGGGTCGCTGTTCCCTCTGCTCCTGTCTTGGTCCGGAGGCCAGCCCAGGCCAGGGGAGAAGGAATCATCACCATTCTCATGGAGTGAGTTGACTGCATCATCAAGGGCAGAGCTACGCATCTCCACCACCAACTTCTGTTCCACATCAGGGTAATAGGCACAGGGCTTCTGGTAGCAGTACTCATTGGTGATATAGGACTCTTCCACAGACTGGGGCAGGGGTAGGGGCTTCTCCACCACCCCGTTCAAAGTTATATAGCTGGGGGCTTCTTCCTTGCTCCTGGTGTCCATCACATGGATGTGTCTGGAATGAACTCCCCCTTCCCCTGAGTACTGTTTCCAAAGCTGGCACTATAGTTTTGGATCAGGATGCTCCCTGCTTTGCAAGAGGCTCACTTTGAGCTTGAGGCCGTGCAGAGCCTCGATCACTCTCTGCACATTCCCAAGAAGCTGGTGGGTGGCCACAACCTTCTTGGCATTCTGATGGGAGTAGTTCTCTTCCAAAAATGCCAAGCCATGCATAAGTCCTCTGCTCAATCACTCCTTGTCATACCAGTACTTAAAGCCTGGCCTTTGACCTGGAGGGTCTTGGCAAACATAACAGGTGTATTTCTCAGGTCCATTTTCTTCCAGTAATCCCATGAAGACCCTATGCTGCCAGCACTGGCACTCTTCACACTGAATCATGAAATCATTTTCCTCCTGGACTTCACAGATGCAAGGGACCACCTCATATCATAGCGGTCATCCCCATCAAGTTCCTCATCTGTGTTAGCAGTCACATCGACATCTTGACCACACTCCTCATCGCTCCACAGAAGAGGGCTCACTCAAATTATCCTCCTTGGATGCTTTCAATTTCCTTTTGTGGTTGCCGGATTCTGTGCCATGGAGCTGTGGGCTCATATGGACTACACACTTGTGTGAGGACCCACACCTCGTCACACCAAATGCCTTGGGTGGAGATGGTTCCTGGAAAGTGTCACTGATCTCCTCACTGCAGGGGCATTCAGGATTGGTTTTCTTTTTCTTTTTCTTCTTATTCTTTGGCTTCACTCTCACAAACTCTTTGCATTTTTTCTCTTTATTCTTTTCCTTGTCTTTTGCAGTTGGAGAACTTGCAGCGACTCGCTTCCTAATCAAGTTCTCCTGGGCAGCCTTGTCAGAACCTGAAGAGCCCCTCATTTAGACATGCCTCTTCCCTGGGCTCTCCTCTGGCTCTGGTGACTTCTCTATCCCATGGAAATATTTCACGTGATAGTGCAGCAGTTTAGCTTTGCGAATAAATTTTAAACAGTCCAAAACCTTGCATCTAAATTTGTGGTCCAGGTCCACAGCTGGTGCATTAGATGTCACAAAATCATCCGTTTTCTTAAAAGTATTTGGTACTTCTACAACTGAAATCTCTTAATTCAGCAAGAGGACATGTCGGTTATGTTTTCATAGTGTTTTCTCCCATTGACTTGCAGTTCAACTCCAAGCCTGCAGCCCCTAATCCATCTCCCAAGGAGTGGCAAGTTAGCGCAGATGAGACTTGGCCAGCTTCCAAAGGAGATTTCAACTGACCTTCTTCAGATTCCTTGGTAGTAGCTGATGTATCTTGCAGAGGATTTGCAGCAACTGTATCAACGAAATCTGGTACAACCAAATCAGGATCTAGGACCTCATGGGCCCCATTAGTGGATACCCTGGAAGACCGTCTCCTGGATAAGTCTTTTTCAGAGCAGTTTTTTTTTTTTATTTCTCCTGGGATGAATATTTGTCAAGTCAAGGACATTTTAATGTGACATCACTTCCTTTTGATATTTTCCATCTTCTCAGTTCCAATGCTATTGGTTGTAAAGTTTGAGAGTTTGAATCCACAGCAGTAGGAGCTATGGAAGGCAGTCTGCCTCGTTTCTTTTTGGCTCCCTCAAGTTCTCTTGCGGACTCTTCACAATGTCGTTTTCAGGTTTCTTGTCCACTTGGGTGTCTCCAGAGTACTCCCTGTCTTTGTCTGAAATGTTCTCTTTATCTTTCTTCTCGTTCTTGGGAAGGTTTTTCTCGGACACCTTTCCTTTTTCAGAACAAATTAACTTTCCTTCTTTGTCAGGCTGCTTGGGTGGCTTTTCTGTCCTTAAGGCTTTATATCCTCTTTGTCTTTCTTCACATTGACTGTGGCTTTTCTCTGCTCTTTAAACTTCTCTCGTTTATCAGGAGATGTTGAAAGACTTTTGTGATCTGTTTCTTTAGGCCTGATCGGAAAAAGCTTTGACATGAATATGTTTGACAGTCTGAACTACTCCATCACAAAATGTCACAGTGTAAGTACCATCCTTGTTAGCAGTGACTTTGGCTGGGTAAAAACGACAATCAGACCAGTAAGCAAGGACCTGCTTGTTTATCTGAAATTCAGAAGATCCATCCTCTTCATGTAAACCCTCTTTCCTCAGCTGTATTTTCTCTAGAGGGCGTAAATAAGGACTGTCCCAGCAAAACCATTCCTCATAACGATAGTTCCAGTACTTGAAATGGATGAGTACTTTTCCTTTTTCCTAGTCAACGTCTTCTATGTGAGCTGGATACCAGTTTTTTAAAGGGTCCTGGGCTTCTGTTAGGTGGATGCTTTGTCATTTTCAGTCATCAACGGGGCTGCCTTTATTCTCCTCACGGACCGCTCCTGCTGCGCCGCTCCAGGACCAATCGACCAAAGGACTCTGCGTGCTGCGCACCACGTGACCCCAGGGACCCGCCCAGTGTATCCCCCCCCCCCCCCCAAATTTTTTTTTTTTTTCGGTACTGGGGATCAAACTCAGGACCTTGCACTTTCGAGGCAGGCGCCGGAACCACTGAGCTAAATCCTCGGCCCAAAAGTTTATTTTTTAAACTACTAAAAAATAATTGGGGTTGTTATGCATCAATCTGTAACTAATACAGTGGCAAAACAACTGTTAATACAAGTGACACTATTTCACCTAAGATTATTAGCGACAATGGAGGTTGGAAGACAGTGTGATGCAATCTTCAAAGTATTGTGAGGAAATAACTGACAACCTGTATTCAATGCACAGTTTTTAAAAATGCTTCAAGAATAGAAGCAAAGTAAGTACGTTTTCAAACAAAAACAGTTGGTCCTTAGCAGACTACATTAAAGGAAATTTTCAGTGTTGAACTCCAGGCAGAAAGAAGATGCTTCCAAGACAAAAATATAAAAATGCAAAAAGGAAAGAACAAAAAAGCAAAAATTATATAACTAACTATAAATGAGCATTAAAGATATAGACTAAAAACTTTTAATAATTTGAGGTTTTAAAAAATAGAATTAAAATACTTAACAACAATAGCATACATATCAGGAAAAAGGTGAATGGAGTTAAAGTATTTTAAGTATTATCTTGGAGTAGGGTAGAGATATTCATTAACATCATCATCATCATCATCATCATCGTTATTATTTTGATCCTGGGATTGAACTCAAGCCCTCTTGTATGTTAAGCATATGTTCAGCACATGCTCCATCTCTGAGCTATAACCCAGCTGACATTAAATATTGATAAGTAAAATTATATGTTTTTAGCTGGAAGACTCATATTACTGAATATGAAGGCCTTATGAAAAGAGCAAAGAAAGGAGATTCTCTTTAATAAATTGGTTCTGGGACTGCTGGATAATCATATTGACCCCTGCCTTAGAGTATGTACAAAAACAAATCCAAATGGATTATGAGTCTAAATATTGCAGATAAAGCAACAAACCTATTAAGAAGAGAGTAAGAAAATGTTTTTATGACCTTGAAGTAAGAATGGATTTATTATGTGGGATAGAAAGACTTAAATGAGGGAAAATTTGATAAATTAACCTGAATTAAAATTAAGAACCAGATTTTTCAGATACTTCTGGTGAGAGGATGCATTGGCACAATGATTTTGGAAATGTATTTGGAGTATTTACAAAAGCTAAACATTAGAATTCAGCAATCCCACCCTTACATATATACCCAACAGAAATGCATACATAAGCCCTCCAAATGACATGTACTAGAATATTCATAGCAGCGTTCTATGCCAGTCAACTGTGAAATGGGTAAATAAATGTTGGCATATTCACACAGTGAAGTACATACAGCAACAACAATAAACAAATCACAGCTACACATGATATTGATGCAGTTTACAAACAGTGCTAAGCAAAAGAGGCCAGACAGAAAAGAATACACACCATGGGATAGCATTTACATAAAGAACAACAAACAAATAAAATTGATTACAATGTTAGAAGCCACTCTTTGGAAGATAATAATGGGAAGGAGACCCAGGGAGGAGGCCAATGAATTGATATAATAATTTTTTAAATTTTTGAGATGATTACACAGGTATGTTTCATTTTGAAGATTAAGGTGTTTGCCTATATATTTTTCTGTATGAGTATCTTAATTTAATAAAGTGGTATATACTTATTTACGTGTGCACGGTGCTGTGGATCAAACACAGGGTCTCACACATGCTAGGCAGGCATTCTACCACTTAGCTACAGCCCCTCCCTTTACATCAAAATGTTAACATTGATAATATCTGACTTCTACACCTGTGTTTTCTTTATACATCTCTGTGCTTTCATTAATGGATATTTACTTTTTATAACAAGTTTTTAAAACCCACAAAATAAAACACAGTAATTATTATTTTTGAGTGGCTATATATATGCTTGGCATAGCAAGCCTGTTATTAATGCCTCTTTATAGATGGAAAAATAAGACTATGAAAAAATAAGTAATTTGACTAGCACCACAAAGCAAGAGGGTGATAAAGCTGGAGTGTGACTAGTTGGTTTTTTGCGATTCCTACACTCAACTCTTACCATTATGCTGTGAATGCTTAATCAAGATCTGAACACAGTTTAACAGAATAAAAAACAATTCCAATTCCAAAGACATCTAGAACAGAACCATAATTGTTTAAAACACACACAGACAAGAGGACTTAAAATAACAAAAATAATCCAATATGTTATCCCTGTACAAAGGATAGTGGGAAATTGTCTTTGTAATGCATTATAATTCAGTGTCCACATTTACTAAATGAAAGTAGCTATTTCATAAGAATAGTGTAGCTCTAAATAAGGTCAGTATATAGCTCTACAGAGTATGTTTGTATATACAATCAGATGAGAAGGGATGATGTACAAGAAGGAGCATTTGGGTAATTGATAGAAACTTGGAAAGCAAAAGTGTTCAGATAATTAATTGCATTGAATGTAAAAACACAAACTAAAAATACAGAAAATAAGCTTGTCAGTTGTGATAACATTCAAAGAGCCACAAAAATAAGTTGTATATAGAATGAATTAAATATTTTTAAATGTAAAAGTGAAATTACATGCATAGTTAAATGGGATGAAAATTAATGTATATTTGAGGAAATTATTTATAGATGAATCCCAGACACTAGCTATTAATTTAATCACTTAATAAGGAAATTGAATCTCATCTGGCTTTTTGGTTGGAGGCATTTGTGTTTGTTTGTTTATTTGTTTGTTTGTGTGAGAGAGGGTTTCACTGTGTAGTTCAAGCTGACCTTGAACTCATGGCAATCCTCCTGCCTCAGTTTCCTATGTGCTGGGACCACAGATGTCCGCCACCACGCCCGGCTTTGGAAGCACCTGTTCTCATGATCCTTCGAACTAACTCTTAGTTTGGGGGAGCAAATCTCCCTGTAGTTGCTGCTTCTGCTGCTTCTTCTTCTTCTTCTTCTTCTTCTTCTTCTTCTTCTTCTTCTTCTTCTTCTTCTTCTTCTTCTTCTTCTTTGGTACTGGAAATTGAACTTAGGACCTTGCACTTGTGAGGCAGGCATGGTCCCAGTAAGCTAAATCCCTGGGGCTCCCTGTAGCTTCTTAATAAAAGATGCTTGGAGGAAAACTTGACACCTGGTTTTTCTAAAAAATATCTTTATTTTGCCCTCACACTTGATCATAGTTGGCTGGGCACAGAACCTTGGGGTGAAAGTCATTTTTCTATAAAACCTGAATACCTTGATTGATTTTTGCTATGAGAAGCCTAGAGCTTTCCTGATGGCCTATAGGTCAATGTCCCATCGTCTTGCTCCAGAAGCCATTAAGACATTCTCTTTTCCTCAGTAGATTTAATTTTTCATAATTTTGTTGCTCGATGTGTGCTCTTTGGGGGAAGCAACTTGCCTGCATTCACTGACAGCTCCACCAGTTTCTATCTGACTGTCCTCACTTGCTTAACTTCTGAGTGTCTCTATACATTCGTCTGCAAAAAATGGGAAAAAATAATAGTGCCCACTTTATAGAATTACTCTGAGAATTAAATCAGGTTATACATAGGACTTAGAACAGTTCCTGGGCCATTGTAAGGATATGATAAATGTTAGTTATTAGTATTTACTGTGCTGAGCACTTAGAGGACCTTTCAACCTAGAGATTCATGTCCCTTGATTCTGAAAGTGTCATGTGTGAGTGGGTCTATTTCTTTTTTTTATCTTGTCTTTCTGGAGATCGAAGTCTCTTCCTTTTATGGACAGGCATTTGTGGTACTGACCTTCATTTTCCTGGAAATATCCACAAATATCAATATCCTTTCTTTGAGGCTATCCAGTTTCTTCAGAGAAGACTCCTCCAGTCTCCTGTTGGGGTTTGGTTGGAGACTGCTGAAGGAATGGAAGCCAATCTTTCAGCAGGAAGGGGTCAGAGTGTCCCATAGCTTAGCATACAGCTTTACAAATAATTCTCACTTCAGCCCTAATTCTTATCCCTAATCTCTACTGTATTTGGTGTCTCAACTTCAGAGCAACACTGCTTCTTCTTCAAAGAATAAAATGTTAGTCTCCTTTGTGACGAGGGAAGGGTAATGGGTTGAAGAAAAGGATGAGGGGGAGGAGTGTATGAGTACCAGCCTGTTGTGGACCTAGGGATATAACTGCAGAATTTCTATAAATCTGTGTTTTCAAACCTCTGTCCTCCATGAAGCCCAGGGTCTGCAAGGTCTTCTCAGGGGCCTCGCTTCCTGATTGACTATTCTGTAAGTTTTGCTAAAGTGTTTTTTTATTAGTATATGCTTGCAATACATAATAACTGCATACATCTTGGGGGAATTGTTATATATACATATCACATCTTAATTTCTTTTTTACTTCCTCTTCCCCTCCTCTCCCTCCTATCTCTTCCATCCCCATGGCACCTTCCCATCTCCACAAAATCTGCCTCCTTGTTTCCTATCATCTTTTATTTTGCTCTGTATAGTTTGGGTTTCTCATATACGAGAAACCATGCAACATTTAACTTCCTATGTCTGATTTATTTCATTTAGCATCTTGAAATCCAAATGCATCCATTTTCCTACAAACTACTCAAATATATTGTTCATGATAGCTGATTGACCATTTTCTTTATTCATTCATCTCTTAATGGGCATATACACTACTTCCACAATTTAGCTATTATGAGTTGTGTTCCTACAAACATGAATATGCATGTGTCACTGTAATATGATGTCTTTAATTCTTTTGAAAAGATATCCAGAAGAGATACAGCTGAGTTGGGTGGAATTTCTATTTTTAGTTTTTTGAGAAATCTCCATGGTGATTTCCATAGTGGAAATCATTTACATACTAGGTTTCTGTTGTTGTTTGTTTGTTTGTTTGTTTGTGAAAAGGTCTCCCTATGTAGTTCAGGCTTGCCTTAAACTCATTATGCAGCCCAGGCAACATAACTCATGCCAGTCCTCCTGCCTCAGCCTCCTGAGTGCTGGGACTCACCATGCCTGGCATTTTCATACTAGTTGGCATTTCCATACTAGTTTGCATTCCCTCCAACAATGTAGAAGGGTTCCTTTTCCTCCACAACCTTGTCAGTATTAGTTTTTTGAGTTCTGGTGTAAGGTGGAATTTCAGTGCTCTTTGATTTACATTGTCCCTAATGATCAAAGATGCTGAACATTTTTTCATGTGCTTATTGGCTATTTGAACTTCTGAGAAGTGCTGATTCATTTCAATTGCCCATTTTTTTTATTTGAGTCTTTTATTGTGGGGGTCTAATTTTTTTGAGTTCCTAATATAATCTAGATATTAGTCCTCTGTCAAAGACGCAGCTGGAAAAAATATTTTCACATTCTTTGGCTAAATTATTTAAGTGAATTTTTATGAAATTAACTTAAAATACTCTTCTGTCATAAAGTATTATAATTCTCAATTATTAGAGGACTGTAACTCTTAGCTCACTTGCAAAGAAAACAATATAATATTTCTTCACCTGTAAAATTTAGGTAACAAAGTGAGAGGGATTATGTTTACTGTCATCACAGATATACAGTCTAATTCAGTTCAAACCAAAACAACTCAAGAAATATTTTAGTCCCTACTTGTGCCAGCACTGTTCTAGGCACTTGTGACACCTTATTAACAAATATGTCTACTATGCTGGAAAGTGACATGGAAAAAGTATAGCCAATTAAGGGGGTTTTGTAATGTGAAGTTGGGAGGGAAGTTGAAGGACAGGCTGGATTTTTTTTTTTGTACCAGGAACTGAACTCAGGGCCTCGTGTTTGCCAGCCAGGTGCTGTGTCGCTGAGATACATCCCTGGCCCAATAGGTGACTATCAAAAAGCATGGTCAGGATAGGCTTCAGTGAAAAGCCAATATCTGAACAAAAATGAGAAGGTAAGAATGAAGGTATCTAGAACAGATAGTTCAGTGGTCCACAAGTAGAAACAAGGCTGGAGTTCAGAAGAGAGGTAGAGAAGTGAGTAGAGCAGTTTGTTAAATCAAGATAGTATTTTAAGTCATAAGTCCACATGAGATCACTGAGGTAGGGACCTTCGATAGATAAAAGCGATAGCCATGCCTTTCATCAAAAGAAGCAATGAGAAACATCCAAATTTTGGGGAAATCTGAAACCATAGAAGCATGATAGTACAAATTTAAGTACCAGTATATATTACTCTCCTTTTGTCCACTAAAGCTATACAAGGACTTATGGGGAAAGGGAACAATTTTCTTAAAAAAAAAAAAGTAACTGTAGCAACAGAAAAAAATCTAGAGGTACTTGCGTATATTCTGAATTAATAGCCTTACATTGGATAGTTCACATTGACAATGCTCATGGACTTTAACTGTTTAGATAGATATGTCTCCACATACGACAGAAGTTATATTTGGTGGTGGTACACACCTGTAATCCCAGCTACTCAGGAGGGTGAAGCAGAAGGATAGAAATTTGAAGCCAGCTGTGGAAAATTCGTAAGACCTGTTTTAAAATAAAATAATAAAAGGGGCTGGGGATTTAGCTCAGTGGTTCCATTGCCTGCCTCACAAGCCCAAGGTCCCAAGTTTGATCCTCGGTACCAAAAAAAAAATAATAATAATAATAATAATAATTTTTAAAAGGGGTAGGAATATAGCCCGGGGCTCCCTAGGTTCAATTCCAAGTATGCAAAAAAAAAAAGTTGAACTTGCTTTCCAATTATGTTTGGAAATTATGTTTGTAGTAGTTATTGTAGTTCCTTTAACTATAGTGAAGTCTTAGGAGTCACTCCGCTTCCTCTCCCATATTTTTCTGCCTCAATTTTGCAGTCACCCTTCCTTTGGAGGTTCTTTGGTGTAGTTCTCCCAGGGGCTATCTTAAAGGCACCTTCACTAAACAGAATGCATGTTTTCAGATCAATCCTGTATATTTGGTAAAGGGAAAGTTAAAAAATTTAAAGTGGCAGGCACCAATCTTAATATATCTATTTTTTAAAAAGATATCAGAATATATTAAGGAACTATGGTCAAATTTTAAAAGTGTAATAATAGCACTGTGTTTATATTTTACAGAGGGCTCACCTTTTAGAGGTACATACCAAAGTGTTTATGGATAAACAAAAAAGCATCATTATAAACTGGCCTACATAATTATTCAAAACAATTCCTACACTGCCAAGAGAGCAAAAAAAAGATTTTTAAAAAACTACTGGAGCATACAAAAAAGGGGAAAAAAAGAAAAAGAAAAAGAAAAACCCAGGTATGGTGGTACACATCTATAATCCCACCACTTGGAAGTTTAAGGCAGGAGGATTGTCACAAGTTCAGGGCCAGCCTGGGCTACATAGTTCAAGCCAGTCTGAACTGCACAGAGAGACCTTGTCTCAAAAAAAAAAAAAGTACTGGAACATAATACTAAAGGAATTGTGAAGAAAATAAGACATAATACTTTGACATTAAATGTCAAATTGTTACAATTACTAATTGCTTTACATATTCTATATGAGGTCAAATGCTACAGCCCCTAGGCAAAATGTAATACAACACCTGTTTTTTTAAACAAAGTTTATTGAAATACTATTATCCCCATTCATTTGTATCAGTAGCTGTCAACCAGGGACAAATTTTGCCCTCCCAACAAAATGTTTTTTTGTTCTTATGATTAGAGGGCAGCAGCTCCTAGCATCTTATGACAAGAGGTCAGGGATTCTGTTAGACATCACACAATGCACAGGACAGCTACTGTTACACGGCTGAACATTATTTAGTTCTAAACAGCAGCCAGGGTTTAGATACCCTAGCTCAGTGATGGTGAATCTTTTAGAGGTGAAAACCTACTTATTTATTACAAAAAGCCAACACTACAATTAAACCTGAATACTGAGGTTTTAGTTTAGAAAGAGCAATTCATACATTAACAGCTTTTGTCAACATGCGTGTCATAGGTTTGGCACCAGAACCCTGGCTTCTACAGTTTCTGGCTGTTTTTACACAAAATGATAGAGTGAAATAGCTGCAACAGAGACCATACACACCCAATAACATCTAACATGTTTGTCATCTGGCCTTATACAGACAAAGGTGCCAATTCTTGCTCTATGGGAAGCCAAAAAATACAAATAACTATTTCATGTACAGTAGATTATCTATTAATTCTAGAAGATTCCCTTTAACATTATCTCTTCTAAAAATAAGCCAACTAACATTTTAATTACACCTCTGTTAGCCATATAAAGAACCAAAGTAAAAGTCTGCACTATATTTTATTGATTCATTAAAGGGATGGTAAAAACAGTGATTCTCAAATGTCAATCCACAGATTACTGATCGGCCATGAAATTTTCACTGGTCCATAGCAAAACATCAAAAGTATATACAAGTTTGGGAAATTTTCATAAAATATATTTAATTCAATATAAATGTCTGTTCTTTATTATCACATACTTTCTACATTTCCAAACACTAAAATACCTTTTATTTTCGGAAACAATCCCAATAATAATAATCCCATATTTATTTGCTGCTTTTACTTCTTTGTCTGAGAAATGTCTGTTCATTTTAGATGCCCATTTTTGAATTGGGTCTTTGAATTTGAGGGGTCTGATTTTTTTCAATTCTTTATATATTCTAGATAGTAGACCTTTGTCTGAGGTACAGCTGCTAAAAAAATTTTCACACATTGTCGGTTGTCTCTTAGCTCTGTTGGTAGTTCAGAGAATATAGCTTTCTATCCATCAGAGAGTCCACACTGTAGAGAAACATTATGAATGCAGCCCTTGTGGGAAAGCTTTCAGGCATGACTCATCCTTTGCTAAACACGACAGAATTCATACTAGAGAAAAATCTTATTGTTGTAATGAGAGTGAAAAAGCCTTCAACAATAGTTCATCATTTATTAGACACCAAAAGAGAGCCGGGGATTTAGCTCAGTGGCACCACGCTTGCCTTGCAAGCGTAAGATCCTGGGTTCAATCCCCAACACCGAGGGGGAAAAAAAAAAAAGAAATGAAGGACACATTTAAAAAATACCTTCAGTGGTGATAATATGAAGTAAGTCAACATCAGAGAAACTGTTAAAATAAAATCCTCTAAAGCACTGGATCTCTGACTTAGATTTCAAGAACAAATAATTTTTTAATGGCTTGATACATTGCCAACTATTAATTTTGCCATATTAAAAATCAACCAATAACAAATGCTGGCGGGGGTGTGGGGAGAAAGGAACCCTTCTCCATTATTGGTGGGAGTGCAGACTGGTTGCAACCACTGTGGAAATCAGTATGGAGATACCTCAAAGAACTAAGGCTAGAGGTCCCATTTGACCCAGCTATTCCCCTGCTGGGTATCTTCCTAAAAGAATTAAAATAATCATACCACAGTGATATATGTGTACCCATCTTTATAGCAGCACAGTTTGTAATAGCTAAA